>OX388346.1:87715618-88046302 GCA_947579665.1 Sympetrum striolatum
ATTTTTTCATCACCAATTGGAAAGGCTTGGAATCACTGCATCCAAGGATAGTCTTGTTTAAGATGCCTTCTTCAAAGCGCATCGATTCTAAAAACATTTCACTCAACATGAGAGGTCAGATCAGACCCTCTACATGAAATCTTCAAGTTTTAGTCCCATAATGGGCAGAACTTCTCTATCAAGAGAGACAAAATGCCTCTCGGTGACGAGAATTGTATCTGCAAATGGTATCTCTCTTTTGATAGCTACCAGAAAGTCTTGAAGGGCAAAACATCTCAATCGGAATCCTGATCGTCGATGAGAATATTATTTTGCCAAAGGTAGCTTTCTATTGAGTGATACCATGAGGTACACAGACCCTCTTTCCATGGGCAGAACCTCTCAAACAGGAGAGGCGTTACACCTCCCCTGAAGAGAACTGTATTCTGAAAATGGTACCTTACATTTGAGAGCTACCCCGTGGTACCCAGACCCACTTGATGGGCAGAATCTCTCGACCTGGAGGAGGCATCACACCACTCCATAGTGAGAATTTTATTCTGCTAGGGTAGCTCTCTTTTGAAGTTACCAGAACACCAGAAGACCTCTCAGCAGGAAGGTTTACGTGGGGATTTTAAGGTAGGTATACCAGTAGACCTTTATCAATAATGTATCCAGAACACCAGAAGATCTCTCCATATGGGTACCTATAAAACAATAGTTTTTAATTATGGTCTTAAAATAATTGAATTATTTTGTCCAATTTTATTTAGATATTTCCAAAATATTCTATGCTTAAACCTATTTACTCTAAAATTTGTAACCCTATGTTGATTCATTACCTCAAAAGTCCTGTTAATATATTGAAGAAGTAGTCAGTTTTCCCTCTGCCTATCCAACAACATCCAAAGGTTTCTAATTTTTCTGTCCCCAGCTGCTGGGGTTCAATGAACATAGGTACGGCATTGCTGAGTCCCACATTAAGTTGACCTCAGCTAATGCAAACTTACGATTTTCATCTGCGTGCTCATAGGAGTTTTTTGCTTTTGTTTACCATCTGTTTCTAATGCCGTCCATGGTTATTGTATCTCTGCTGCTACTAGAGCTTCAAATGCACTCAAATATTTATTATAATTTTCAAACTTTGGATTAAGTTTTACCATAAAGCTAGTTTAGTTTGGTTATCACACGTTCATTGACTATTTAGAAATTTGCTTACCTTTCCGGATCATTGGTGACCGAAATCCACTGTTTTTCCATAGTAGTCAGCATCGAACACATGACACTGAAGCTAAAGATCGTTTTTTTTTTTCTTGGTTAAATGTTCTGGCCAGTACATTGAAAAAATTTCAAGTCAGTGACACTTATGAATTATGGTAACAATTTTAATCCCCTATGAATGAATGAGTCATTGAATGTAAAATTAGGTATAATTTGAGAAACATCTATATGTAATAGATAGGAGATGGATTATCAGATATAACTTTAATTTGTAAGCATCATAAAGTCATTTTTTATACACCACTTTGTGCTAGCAGTGCCTCAATGAGGCCATGGCAGTGGACGATGATGCACAGTCGGACAAGACCACACTTGCCCTTGCACACAAAGTTCCCAAAATGGCCTGTGGAAAAATTACTACTAATTCGTCGACCCATAACCTTATGCCCAAAGCAGTGTGGAGCTTGTGTTAAAAATATAATGTACTCGAACCAAACTAGCTGGGCATACTCTATGCTCCGAAGGACTGGATACACGAAGAATATATTTCAATGAATTTCTATGAACCTATTATATTTCCA
The DNA here is from genome assembly GCA_947579665.1 of Sympetrum striolatum. Taxonomy (NCBI): domain Eukaryota; kingdom Metazoa; phylum Arthropoda; class Insecta; order Odonata; family Libellulidae; genus Sympetrum; species Sympetrum striolatum. Next base: position 87,717,400 of record OX388346.1, read on the forward strand.
TAGGAAGTTCTATTGGAAATGGATACGTTGCCAATAAAGAATAGCAATTACACACCTGAAAAAGAATAATATTAATAAATAACTGATGAACATTTTAAAACTTAGGTCTCATATTTTTCCTTCAGTAGATAATTAGCAACTTCCCTTTGATCAGTATTTCATGAATAACTCCTAAACAATCAGTTATACAAAAATATCTTTCACACAAAAGTTATATTAAATTGCATTTTCTAAAACTTTTATAAATAATTGTATATACCTAAGTATCAGATTAATGGAGATATTTTGCAAAAATCAGAAAAGAGCCTCGAAAAGTAGAGCTCGACTTCCAGCTAACCGATTTAAACCAGAAACTAATCAACTCTAACGACACCAACCAAAGTACTATATATTAAATTTGACATTGATAAAACACATAGTTTTCATATTGAAGTGCCCACAAAGTACATAATCAGCTTCTTCCAGTTTATCGGTATTTCATATAATAATAAAATATGTTCAATACAGCAGTTATAGAAAATTACATTTTCTAAAACAATAGTATCTACCTAAATATCATTTTTTTGAGATATTTCACAAAAAAGGAAATTTGCTTCCAAGAATAATAAAGCTCAACTTCCAAGTAAACCATTTGCTCCAAAAAATTATCAACTCTGTCAGCACACCACAGTATATATGTGAAATTAGGTACTGTTAGGGCTAATAGTTTTCACGTTAGAGCGCCCACAAGCACACACACACACACTCACACACAGACGCAGACATCCTTCCAAAAATGGTCAGAACGTATTCTAGGGACCCCAAAACATGTATTTCGGTTGAAATCTCGTAGTCAAAGTTTATCATGAAAACATTACTTTTCATATACTATGAATATAGACAAAGTAAAAATCCAATTAGTATGAAGGAATTGACCCTAAAATACATTGTATATTGTATGTGTGCAATAACAAAAGTGTAAAATCTTCTACCGATATTCAAAGAGTGTAAACAATTTTGGTTACAGACCACCCATTGCCATTTTACACTTCCATTATTTCATTGAATTTAAGAAAAAGAAATCCAACAAAGCAAACCAAAAGACAGCTTAAATGTAAAGTAACCACAAGGATGATCATTGAAATAAATCAGATTTCCAGAAATACATCCCACAAACTTATTCCATGATCTCATTTTGGAAATATCCCTATAACTATAATAAAATCTGCTAGTTAAGATGGCAGACATTGGCTGACTCAAGCAAATTGACGAAATAGTATTGCAACCTGTATAACAGAACATATTGACAGTAATTGCAATATTATATCAAAATATATATAATTACTCAAATAAGACATGAAATATATATAAAAAATTATAAACTCCACAGAATATTATGATCATGTATCCCCAAATCTAGCATAGAGCAATCTGAAAGGAAAAGCCGGAGCAGAGATATTTTGAAAGGAGAGGATTTAACAGTACTTCAACAGAACGAACGGAAAACCACAACAATTCAACAGAGGCAAACTGGAGCAAGAGCATATGAAAAAATTCCAGATTTTTCCCATCGTACCATCTAAATCCAGTGTATCATACTTGAAACCAAATTAACTTATCATTACCGATTAAAAACATAAATTGACATGATATAACACCATTGAAACTCGATCAAAGAAATAATTAGGTCTTGCGTTGTATTGGAAAACTTAGGGACGCATCTAAAAACAATGAATTGAAAACAATATATATAATAATATCTTACTCTCCAGCCACCCTTAAAGCACTCAGTGGCTGCCGTTATACTTCCCTCGCCCAAAACAGGAGCCGTCAAGAGGCCTCGTACATTCTTCCAATGAATGTCTCCACAACTTGGTTTCTCTCTTAAGCAACTGTCCCATACTGTAGACTGTAGTGGTCCATTTCCACCATTCTCCACTTTACTCCCAAGCTGCAGCACTCTGGGGCTTCTGGTATTATTTGTGGAACATTCAGTGCTTACTCTATATAGGAATAATAGGACAAACACATAATATATGTATTATAATTATAAATGCCAATTTAAATTCCAGTAATAGCAGCAGATCATATTAGATGATTACAAAGCAATTAAACAGGGAAATTACAATTTTGGATGCATAGTGCTAAACCTATATTGAAATGAGGATCTATTATATGTTAAAGAGTTACCTTAGATTATTCAAGAGGAGAGCCTGCACGAACCTTCCCAAACTAACCTATAGTATCTGGTTCATCGATTTCTACCACATCACAGCTTTGTATTAGGTGATGGTTATTAAGTCAAGATCATTAGGTACAGAATGACTTATCTTGCCAAAGCAATTTAGAATGTGCTGCTATTCCTACGCATTTTACAATTTTTCTCTTCCACAGGATGGTTTAGGAGGAGATTTTGAAGTAGGTACACCAGTAAACCTATATCAATAAGATATTTATTAGCTCCCCATTCCTGAAAAGTTAGAAAGGAGACAATGAATATTCAATTAAAAAATATTTATCAAAAAAGTATTATTTTCTAATGATAATCAGATACCTAGACTTAAAAAATATATTCTAAAATCTTAACAAAAACATACCTTATTTTTTCATCACCAATTGGAAAGGCTTGGAATCACTGCATCCAAGGATAGTCTTGATTAAGATGCCTTCTTCAAAGCGCATCGATTATAAAAACATTTCACTCAACATGAGAGGTCAGATCAGACCCTCTACATGAAATCTTCAAGTTTTAGTCCCATAATGGGCAGAACTTCTCTATCAAGAGAGACAAAATGCCTCTCGGTGACGAGAATTGTATCTGCAAATGGTATCTCTCTTTTGATAGCTACCAGAAAGTCTTGAAGGGCAAAACATCTCAATCGGAATCCTGATCGTCGATGAGAATATTATTTTGCCAAAGGTAGCTTTCTATTGAGTGATACCATGAGGTACACAGACCCTCTTTCCATGGGCAGAACCTCTCAAACAGGAGAGGCGTTACACCTCCCCTGAAGAGAACTGTATTCTGAAAATGGTACCTTACATTTGAGAGCTACCCCGTGGTACCCAGACCCACTCGATGGGCAGAATCTCTCGACCTGGAGGAGGCATCACACCACTCCATAGTGAGAATTTTATTCTGCTAGGGTAGCTCTCTTTTGAAGTTACCAGAACACCAGAAGACCTCTCAGCAGGAAGGTTTACGTGGGGATTTTAAGGTAGGTATACCAGTAGACTTTTATCAATAATGTATCCAGAACACCAGAAGATCTCTCCATATGGGTACCTATAAAACAATAGTTTTTAATTATGGCCTTAAAATAATTCAATTAATTTGCTCAATTTTATTTAGGTATTTCCAATATATTCTTGGCTTAAACCTATTTACTCTAAAATTTGTAACCCTTTTTTGATTCATTACCTCAAAAGTCCTGTTAATATATTGAAGAAGTAGTCAGTTTTCCCTGTGCCTATCCAACAACATCCAAAGGTTTCTAATTTTTCCATCCCCAGCTGCTGGGGTTCAATGAACATAGGTACGGCATTGCTGAGTCCCAGATTAAGTTGACCTCAGCTAATGCAAACTTACGATTTTCATCTGCGTGCTCATAGGAGTTTTCTTGCTTTTGTTTACCATCTCTTTCTAATGCTGTCTATTGTTATTGTATCTCTGCTACAAATTAAGCTTCAAATGCACTCAGATATTTATTATAACTTTCAAACTTTGGATTAAGTTTTACCATAAAGCTAGTTTAGTTTGGTTATCTTACGGCATTGACTATATAGAAATTGTCTTAGCTCTCCAGATTATTATTGACCGACATCCACTCCTTTTCCATCATTAAAAGTGAGAAAACATCCTACAGTTCAACAACGCATTCATCAGCTCGAAATTATTTCTTAGCATTAAGTGTCAAGCAGGAGGAAAACATTTAAGAACGGTTTCAATGACATTAACAATTTTCTTGGAATTCTGTAAGGAGAGACCTTGATCAGTGCAATTGTTCACTCATGCCTCGGTAACTTTCATTCATCACAGCCATGATCAAGACTGGGACAAAAGAAAATGAGAGATACATTTTTCTCTAACCTGTACCACATGACTAATGGAAACAGTCCATTCATCAGAGTGTTATAGCAGGAACAAAGGAGAATAATTGAAGTAAAAATAGAAGGATCGCATGGAAGGGCAAAAACAGGAATGGGGATTCTAGAATATGTAAAAAATGGCAAAGTTACACGCAAATGAAAGATGATTACCAGCACCAACTACAATGAAAATTTATCGCTTGAGTCAATTGCAAATAAACTCTTGTTGCAAAGTTGAATACTTAGTAAAATGCATTGGCATAAAAACCACACGAAAAATAAAATATAATATATAAATAGTGATTTGCTGAGGATAATTGAGAGAAACGGATAAAGGGAATCATGAAATCAGAACTGAGAAACGAAGAATGGACTAGATTATCCTGAAACTCCGTAAGTTCGTAAGTAAGTAAAACTTCACAATCCTTAAAACCATAATGGAAAAATATTGAAAGGAATAGCTATTGAACCTTAATTTTATATGAATTTTGTAGAAATACTGAAATAATATTCATTTTATGCTTAAAAAATATTTTTTTATTATTATTTTTCTAAATACTAACAATTTTTAGAGGAAATATTAAGCTCAAAAAATGCGACAAAGGTCGGTAAATTATAAAATGAAAAATATAAGAAATGTGCAAAAGAAAATCCAAGGAATTTTGTATTTTAATAGTGAAGCCTTTAATGTTGTGCTCACTACCTTAGTAAATGCACTTACTTTAGGGATGCTGTCTTGTTACCTAGGACGTGACTTTCTCTTACGACTGAGTTTTACTTTCTACGTTGGAGAGGGAAATCAGCAGAATACTGATAAAGAAAAAACATCCCAGTTACTGATCACCTGTAAATAAATATTTGCTTTAATTTAGTTGCATTACAAATTGTCAGTTCACAGTTATTACTATTATTAATATAAATTGATAATAATGTAGCAAGGACTTATTAAATTAACAATACGAAATTATTATCATTACATGAGTAAAACTTGCCTGAAATCGGCTTACACAATTAAAATTCATGATTGAATTAAATGTATTGAAAGTGACGTACTCATTTTGGTACAAACAAGAATAAAATCTATTGATTTAATATAATTAGAATGACAAATCTAAAAAGAATGAAAATTTTATTTTGAATATGGCATGAATAAGAATACAGTAGAGTACACCAAATACAGAATAATAATATTAACAATTATCGTGACTTGGCACAATGCTCTTTTGTATTGTTAAAAATTATCACAAATGGTCATCATATGGTTTGCTAAATATATTACAGATTATACTATTTCGGTAACTATATTCAGATTCAATGAAGTTAATAATTATTTATACCACTGGCATCGCTGCTGAGATTTTTAAATCCCTAAATCCTTTATGGTTACAATTGCCATGATATCTCATCGGAAGATAAGTTAAGAAAAGTTTTTAAAAAGGAACGTGCAAAACTCGTTCCTAAGTAGTTACTCAAAGTTTCAGAGTACTTAATAGTGATTGATTTAAAACATATAACGCATTCTTAATTTCTAACCATCGTATCCAAAAAGACACACGACCGAATTACTTTTTTCTTCTAAAAGTCGGCAATTGATACGTTAAAATTTAAATCGATTATACAGTAGGCTTTTAGGAACAACCACTTCTTGTTTTCTCCGAGTACCGGGGAAAAAACAAGGAGCGCCGACAACCACGGTTTTCTGAGATATTAAACCTCCAACTCATTAGCAGCCGTGTAACAAATTTTCATTATTTACATATGAATTGATTTGTACTACCGAAAAGAAGAAATACTACAAAACTAAAATGACCTTAGAGCAGAGCTTTGATAGTCACTTCTTGGCTAATAAATATTTACGCCACTGTAATCGACACTGAATTTGAAATCTCGAATTCCGTTAGAGTTCCCGTTGGCGAAATCTCGCAAGAAACTGGAAAATATTTTAAAACGTATATTGAAAATGTGTTCCTTAATATTTATTTAAATTTACAGAACACTCATTAATTACGGATGAAAAAGCAACTAATTCTTGATTCCTAGACAAAAATCAAAAATGATAAGCGACTGATTTACTCGGGCAAATTCTTCTAGAAGTGATCTTCGGCAATTGATAAGTTAAAATTTTAATCGACAATTCATGAAAAGGAATATTTCGAAATTGTGATATTGAAAGCAGGAGTAAAGAGGTAGTTTTGTGGACGAAGGTCAAGGTGTGGGAAAGTGCTTCATTATCTCAAACAAACAGCTTTACGGTGACGCTTGGTTTCCACTGAATTCCAGTTATTTAATCACTGTATTATGTTGTAACATGTATTACATAATAGAAAGATCACGCGGCGCATACGACAGGAATAAATTCAGTAATTGGATACATAGTAATGAAGCAGTTACCTTATAAGCGTTATAATAAATAATCACTTAAAGTATGTATTGATAAATCTATGTGACATAATGCAATTTGAACTCCCGATGTCCGTTTCCGTTAATGACTTCTCGTGTAGAACTCGAAAGGTCTTTAACGAGATTTTAAACCTCTAATTCATTAAAAGCCGTGTTCTAAATTTTTTTTCATGACATCAGAATTATAAAAAAATATTTACTTCCAATAAACCTGAGGCGTGCACGAGAAAAAAAATGGAACAGTTTCGAAGTTAATGACTTATTCACGGCTTCAGCAACGAATATTTTGCAAAGACATAGAACGAAACGTCAGTAGAATCACACAAGGTATATTCGCTTATTGGATCACAGGTGAGCTTAACGAATGATAACTTTGCTTATTAAATGATTACTACACTTAGCACATAATAACTAAGCTTAGCATGTGATCACTTCTTTTCTTAAGTGATAATTCCGCTTAGGAGATAATAACTCCGCTTCTCAAGCGATAACTTCGCTCAAGACTTAGTAAATAATAATTCTAAAAACTGTAACTTATATTTTTAAGTGAAAGCTCTGCTTAGCAAATGATAATTCCGCTTACAAAATGACAACTTCTCAACTTAAGAGATAACTTCGCTTTTAAGTGAAAATTTCGCAAAGCAAATGATAATAATAACTTCTCTAATGGAAATTAAAAGACCCCAATTACATCCATTTAAAAAATTATTGCTACTTACAAAGACACACAACCATTCCCTAGCCAGAAAATTCCAACTTTCCGGGGTTCGAACCCGAGACCTTTGCGTTGGCGTAGCTAGCGCGCTAATCACTTCGTCACCGTAGCAGGCAACTTATTTAATCTGAGATTCCCTAAGAACAGAAAACCGAATGTAATTTCCCGAACATTGAAATTCCTGCTCATTCAAGACAACTATTCGCCGAAAATATTTTCATCGCGATAGAATATCGATGAATCACATAAATAAGCGCAGACTTAGTAAGAATCTTCATTACGCGCAAACTTTCTTTCTTGGAATTTTTTCACGTGGAAATGATATATTTCGCATTAATGTCTAACGAAACATCGGAAGTATCATCTCTTGGCATTTGAGATTCACTTAGAATTGACAATTCTTCCGCGTCAGTAAAAATCTAATAATTTGAATTTCCGAATGTTGAAAATACGATACAAATTTAACTTGCCGAATGTTCAATCTCCCGCAAGCTCATTCGGAAAACATAGTTCACAGAAATATTCCGTGTCATGGTAGATTAGCAATAGATAGATTAAGTGCATTGCAACCAAATACACTATGCTTTTAACATATATCTGCACTTCAAAAGTTTAAACATAACGAAAAAGATTCAAATTCTTATCGTTACTCCGGAAGTGAACCACCACGACCTTTCCCCCACGAAGTCTCATCGGGAACTGCAAATTTTGTCACAGAAAACCATTACAAAAGAGAAGCTGCGTTCTCATTGGTGGAAATTTGTTTTCCCCCACCCCTACCGCCGTCAACCGTTACATTTAAAATCACCAAAAATAATGAAAATAATAATATGTTGATTTTAAATAACAGAATTTTGTCTAAATAATTACATTTTTGAAAATGGAATTAATTGTAAAAAACTACTTTTAACTATAAGCGAGTTCTATAATAACCTCAAAGTTAACGATGTCTGGTATTAACTGGGTTAGGATAAACGCTACGAAAAGAATCGTATTGAGATAAGCATCTTAGTTAGAGTATGGAAGTAGATTACATTTCAAAATTAAATTAAGTTGTCAGTCGTAAAGTGAGTAAATATCCTTTTGGTTAACACTTATAAAATCCCATTCTCACTTTACCGGAAATTGCATGGATTCAAATATCGCATTGATCGTCAAGAGAACTGCATGTTTATTATATCAAAAATTTAGGAAAATTTACGTGCATTTTGTTAAAATGCTCGAGAGAAAAATAATAATAATCTTCGTTCAATTTCTGTTCTTTTGGTGCTTGTCTCGACTCAGCACGACCATACCTTCTAATTTAATTCTTCAAAAGAAATGAAGCCTGCAAACGATAAAAGAGAAGTTTAGGTGTATTTATTATGGAAATCTGTTTGAGCGATCTTGGTTCGAACCCAGAAAAAGTATCGAACAAAAATAAATTGGCACTTCGTTCCTGATCTCGAAGAATACTTGTGCAAATTTTTAGCCGGTTCGGACAAACGCTGTGGACTCTAATCGATGACAAACACTGAATTTCTACTTTACAAATAAGGTTAGTATTTAGTTAAAATGTTCCCCTAAATCAACGTTTCAAGCGAGTGCAATCTTTAAGGCGATCAGTGATCATATTACGACACACGTTTTTAAATAATCCCACCTCTCTGTATCTGATTAACACACGAAGTTATGAATGTTTCATTGGGAAATTGATTCCTCTATTTGAATCGATAACACCGTACACGACTTTGAGTAGCGACATAAAATAACAACATTCTGGAAGGAATACTAAAGAAATGAATGCTATGGTATCGGAAAATGGAAACTCCAGCACGATGAACAAAACCATCTCAAAACTTTTCCAATCGATAGTTTAAATCGGTATTTGCAACCCAATCTCACACTATGTTGAAATAATACCAAACTTTGTTAATGCACGACTTGTATAATGCATGTCATTCGATAATTCTACCTTCCACGCCCCTCAATAACACGATCATCGGAAGAAAGATCGATTTCGTAAAGGATTACTCCCGTATAATTATTACTTTCGAATAGAAGTAGATATTCCAAACCATAGAAGCTGTACGGCATGTCATTCACTGGCACATGTTGCACAATCCAAGGAACCAGGTTCGATCTTCCAGCAGAACTCTCAATTCCACTTCCTGGTTATTATAGCTACCACACCACTCACAAACACTCGGAATATTTAAATATATTCACTACGAAACGTAATAAATTATACTTTTTAGTCGGCACAACCACATGGAAGTCATACATTCGTAGAAACAGAGTCAATCCTTGCACTCACCGTACTTCGCTTCGCTACTCGCGATTCTTCTGAAAATAAAAGACAGTCCAACGAAGCGTTTCCGAAGGTGACATCGTCATTAGTAATGACCTCGTGATTTTGAAAGCTAAGGAAGAATTGCCGATTTTTAAGAGAGGCAAACCTTTCTTTCAGACGTTTTCAGGTAGGAAATAGCTATGAATAGAATTCGGCATTTCGCTGATATCGTACTTACTCCACCACTTAATCTGAACCGTTCTTCTTGACCATTATCCCAACTTCTCTTCTCCCCATTGATTCTATGTCTCAAACTTTGCAGCAAATACACTTTCATCAATCGTGAATTAAACACTTCGCTCCTTAGGAAAATGTTTACTAAACAAAACAGTATTACATTATATTATGTGTCAGCTGATATTGAAGGCACGCTGTGAAACCATGGTCGATCTATATAATACCATGTAGTTAAGTAAACGTATTCCAATTTTGCTAGAAGATTTCACAGGAGCAGAATTTACACCACAAACCAACCTTATCTCATCCATTAAACTCGCTTCTCCCTTGCATGAAATGACAAGGCTTCAAGTTGCCTTCCGAAAAATCCAGAACTGTCGGAACTCGATGTTCTTTCTTTCCTCGTCTGACTGACGTAACTTCAAATTCAAATGCATTGGGAAATGGTCTACTGTACAATCGAAAGAATTTTCAAAGTGCCTCAAAATTGCTCGTCTTTGTGAAGTTGATTTGTTTGAAAGAAGTCCTTTTCCTCTAGATTTCTGTATTTTACCTGTTTCGTTAGAGTATACGTACGGGAAACATACATGAAGAACGTTTATCGACAGTTGAAAGCCTCGACTCGACTCACAGCAATATCGTAAATCAAGTGTCGAAAAATGTGTTGTTCCAAATCTGTGATCGAAAAATTCCCAAGGAGATACTTCTGATGATTCATTGATTTCGTGCTGCAGTTCACGGGAATTGGGAATCCTTTGATCAAGTTACAATAGCAAAATGCAGGATTCTACTGTAAGTACAATGACATGGTGCATTGATTTGAATCTAAATGCATGTGAATATGAAATTTCACCTCGTGGGTAAGCAAAGAGTGGTTCTACTTGGCTCTCTGATATCAGAATTCACAGCGAATTTAGTAACATATTCTGAAATGCTGTACGATAATGTAGAATTGATTGTAATACTCTTTTAAATGCTTGCAATAAACAATACGACTTGCCGAGGTAGCTTAAGTAACACCAATCAAAGATTCGAGTGAGTGGGAACTTTTTAAATTAATCCAACAAACCGATCTATTCACCGAGGCATTTACGATGGTTTCCACCAATGTCCATCGCTGAGATTAATTCCCAATGAAGAGAGGCAGGGTTCTGACGACATTAGCGGGACATTCAAATGTGAATAACCTCATTAAAAAGCCAGTAAATGGAAACTTAAAAATATAACGTATTTATAATGCAAAAAACGATGCGATGATTTACGTTTCAACAGAGTTTAAGGAATTATGGAGATATAACTAATTGCAAATGCAACGGAAGCAATCTAATAAAACAGCAGAAAAAACCTACGGACTGTTCTTAAATCTATCAATAATTGATAATCCATCAAAGTAATCAGACTAACATCGATGTAATTTAGTCAGATTGATGAATTTAAAAACGTGACCAGTGCTGGAATTTGCTCGGAAATTAATTTCCTAGTTTCTTATTGCTTTAAAGATTTATAGATTGAAAGTGATGTAATTGTGTCTATAAATTATCTCAAATTTTCTTCCAAATTCATGCCAAAGTGAATATGAAACGATCCAATTTTGAAGAATGTTTTATTCTATGTGATTTTGATTCAAAATTTGCTAAAAGAATAAATCCTTCATACGTGGACGTTTTCTTTGGTTCTGAAAGCGAATATACAAATAAAAACTGTACACAATTCTGAATACCTAATGTTAATGACAATAACGATTACCTTTTCTTCTACTGTGACATTGAATGTGCTATTCAACACCTTTTATCATCCAACATCGTCTTATTCCTTCAAAATAGTCTAAAATTTACAAAGAATATTGCTAATGAAATGCACAAGTTTCTCTACGAAAACAAAAAAAGATCGAATCGGAAATGTTGATATTGGAATCCATAACGGAGAAGCCCTTTGTGTTGATCCATTAATCATAGTTAATTACTGCTGAGAGAGGGAAATAGTATTTCTTAAAGAAAGAGGAATGCATAATTTTAATTAAACGGCTTCTTTTGGCTTGAGGATATGCAAATATAATAGATTTATTGTTGTCCTGACAATTTCTTTCTAATATATATTAAGTATTATCGTAAGTTCTTCTTACTTTCTGTTCATAAAAGAGATGTCAATTCTCATTTAAGATGGGAGATATTGCCATGGAACGAATTGCAGACTCGATCAAACCCTTAAAAAGTTGTGGTTAACATTTGCAAGTGATAGAATGCGTAAGAATGACATTGGAAGGCGTTCCAGCGATAGAATGGGTAAATCTTTGCATTATTTAGGAATAATTTGCCTTTAATGAACACAGTAAACCTATGAAAAGGCGCCCAGTGAATTGGTTCAGGGGGAATTCGTAAGTGGGGAATTGATCCCCCCCGCTGAGGTTGTACTACCACCCAACCCACCCCCCCGTTCATTTATTTATAACATTAACCAATAATCAGAGCGTGTAGATTAACATAAGACTGAATAACAATAGTACAACATGAGCGCGGGGGATCAACTCCCTGCGTACGATTTCTCCGCGTACGAATTCACCGGCGCCCGGTGAATTGGTCCGGGGGGAATTGGTACGAGGGATATATTACTGGGAAGTAGCACTCTAAAACATTGAGATGCCTCACAACTGTCGAAGGATTTATTTGCCTATTCTTAAATTGTGTCGGTTTAATGACATTATGTTTTAATTATTTGCGTTAATACTTAAAGATCATTAATTTATAACAAAGTGTTATTCATAGCCGGGATATGTGTGGAATCACTGAGTTGCCTTTAATGAAGTTAAGCCGAGGTAGAAATCGTATCTAATGTTTTTGCGATTGGCAGAATGAAGTAAAATGTATTTATTTTACGTACGTCTCAAATCTCTATTGATCTATATAACGACTGGGCTCCAATATATTCACTGACTGCTGATTCAGCGATTTTAATTAAAGAGAATTGGCATTTATATTTTAATTAGCCTCGGGTTTCTCAATAGTTTTTGCAATAAAATAACAGCCTTGATGATGCAAACAAAATCAATCAAAATCTAATAAAGGGAAAAAACCTCCTTCTTCAGTATGGTTATATACATTCTAAATTAGTAACAATAAGATATGAAAACTTTTAAGCTATTCTGGATATCAATCAAATGCAGATATAAAAGTTGAAGTTATGCCCAATACTTATGAATTAACATCTATAAATAAAATTAATTTTTTCAATTAGTACAGTATTGCGAGATTGGAATGAGAAGCAAATACTAACAAAAAGGCAGAGTAGTCCCTAATCACTAGCTTGGGATAAAACAATGTTAAATATGTCCTTAAATAAATAGGTTCGGCTAGTTATATGATGTCACAATTTATAACTCTGGTCTGTGCTTCAGATACGATTTAAAGACACGAAAACGCAACTTCTATTGGGAAAATGTAGTGAGATATATTCAATGAAAATGTAATGTTGAGTGACTACTCTGTGTTCAACGCGGAAAGTTCGCGTTTACTATTATAAATATTCACAAGTAATTTCTAACAATAAAGCATCAATAAGTATGTAAACTGTAATAAATGACTGATTAATAGATTTAGAAAAACGTAAGGAAACTTATGAGTTACAAAGAAGAAGTGGAACGCTAAAGTGGAACGGTATACGATCTTTAAGTTGGTCAAAGAAGTTCTGTCGTAATTGAGTTCGCTCAAATATCTTTAAATCGGGTTCTCATTTGCTAAATCGAACATTCAATTTAGAAACCATAACTCCTAAATAAGTTACAACGCCTAATAACATTACTGACCATCTTAGACAAACGTTTGCTTTCAAACGATGATAAAGAAGGAAATTAAATATTCTTAGTTTAGTTGGAAATGATGAAAGAAGCAATGAAATTCTCTTTGCCATGGTGTTAATCACGGATAATTAATGCAGTATTATCTTTAAATTGGAGTGGAAATATTCAGTTTAGAAACCAAGAAATTTAAGAGGAGAATAGTTATTCAGTTCGACTTGATTTGAGTTTGATAACTCCCTGAAAATCATCTAAATAATTCTATTTTAATTAAAATTCAGTTAATCACTCCATGAGAATATAATTAGACAATAAAATAGATAATTGTGTAACAAATATCGTTTAAAGGACCACAAACGATGAAGATATTAATGAAGGAAGTAATCGCTGGATTTTATCAAATGTCTTATCGTGAAGATTACGCCTCTCGTCATTGCAGCATAAAAATTCGAGATTTAGTATCACTCGATGTACATTTTATTTGATTGGATATAAATCGAATTTTAGGAATATGCAAAAATTATAATATTATTTGAAACTAGTGGTAATCTAAAAAATACATTCAATCTTAGTATCCATTGCATTCTTTGATTGTAACTTTTTCCCAGACAAGGCGGTAAATGCACGAAAGAAAAAAACACATAGTTCTCAACGAAGCAAACGATGAGTTTGCCTTGAACTTGAATAAAGGCAAAGAATCGAAGGCCATTGGGAAGTCATTACTCGTCTTTTGGCATTGTTAGCATGAGCCTACTTCTTTTACTGATACCTCGAAAATGAAAGCAACGAAAATGAAATGAAAACGATGCTTGGAAAATTCGAAATGAGTTGAAGGACGTTGGAAACCCATTACTGGTCTAAGAATGACTGTTTACGTGATCATAGCTTCTTTTTACAGTGCTTTGAAAGTGAAAGCAACGGTGAAGGGAAGCAAAATATCAATAGGTGTTGGAAAGAGCTCATCTAAGAAAGCGAAACTGCATTTCTTCGCCTATTCACAGAAAATTACAGAAAAAGGGAAATGGCATGTCTAACCATTGCATTGCTGTACTGTACTATTTATTCTCCAGTAAATTACACCATATGAGAATTATAAAAGATAGCAACTTACTACATGGTCATTCAGATTATGTTGCTCAAAGTTCTTATTAAAAACCTTTTATTCACCCCCAAAACTATTGATCAATAAATCACTTAATTGATAGTCCGTTCCACAGGTTTTTATTATATATTACACGATGTGAAAAATAAAAGTTCAAAGTCCATAACGGGAGGACATTTTCAAAATACGTAATATTAGAGATTGATATAAAAATTCATAAATTGTGCTTACCTAAGCCGAAGCTCCAATCCACTGACTTGTACCGTCGAAGGATCTCCTGTACAACTTTCACTTCCAAAAGACGCCAATGAGCATAACGCCAAGACAATATCGGTGTTGCCTCCCAAACAATTAAAAAAGAGAAATTCCAAATTAATAAAATAAATACATGGATTAAAATCGAAATTATAATCTAAAGCCATGCAAATGTAAAGCGAAGTAAGTCATTTGGAAACTTCGTAATCCTGTTCATTTGCAACCGTTGACCAAACAGTTTGAAATATCCTGTTACATCATCGCACAATAATAAGAAGATAATAACTAATTATAATCAATAAAAGAAGCCTTAATTAAACTCTTAGAAATTGGCTAAAGATATTGAATTCATGACACGAAACAAAAGCATTAATATCAGTGCTGATTCTTACCAAATCGATCAATATTCTTAAGTGATAAAACTAAATTTTAAATGCAATTAACAAGTAAGAAATAAAAATGATTCGGATTATAAAATACTGCCGATTAAATTTAGAATTACATCGTTAAAGATAACAAGGAACTAGACAACTATAGCAACTAAAATTTCTGAAAAACTTCTAAATCGATAAAAATCAGAAGAGAATTCTAGACCCATGAAAATTTGAAGTAAAACAAGCAATTTGAATATAAATAATTAATAAATATGGCTACTTCAACAAACAGTATTTAGAATAAGTTTAAAAATAACGACCGCTGAAGGGAATTAATATTACAAATTCTTACAAAATTGAATAGAATTCCTGAAATGATAAGTAAATTTAAATCTAAATTACAATTTCTGAAAATAAGATTTCTTGGAAAGTTGAGATCTCATACATTAAAACTGCAGTGAAGTAGATTCTTGGCTCACTCGGAATTTTTTCTCACGTATCTTAATTTCAATTTCAAGGTGTTACTCGTAATGAAAAGGCAGTTGAAATTTGCAAGTTTTTTAGCTTTCAAAACAAATCTCCGATGACGACTTTAAATAACTAGTTGTATACTTACGAAATATCCACTAGAGAAACAATTCAGAAGTTTAATTCCGATTGCGAGAATAAATGTTTAACGAAACAAGGATCCAACTTCCAAATAAATAAAAATTCCTAAAAAAATGCATCACTCAATATTGAATCCGAAACTAATTAGTTGTAAAAAATTTTTATTTGCATTAGAGGGATGTTGCAACTTAATATCATTATAACATTATAATAGACGAGAGAAGACCGGTATTGCTTCTGCAAATTTAATAGAAATACTAACAGGATTACGTAGATATAAAGACGATATAGATCTATTACCTTATATTACTCTTCCACTATATTAAGGTAATACAATCCATAAATAAATTAAAAATGAACAGCTACGATGCGTCCACAATTTCCGTTAAAATTCAAATCCGATCTTCCCTTGTTTATGTGATGACGTCATGCACTTACGGAAGCATAAAATTAACGACAGAAATATTTTTTAAATATATTCAGATAAAACAAGTCACTGGGCATATACTGAGGAAAACGGGACTTCAGATTCTTGGTAAAAAGAAAAAACATGCGGCAAAGCCGAGGCTTTATCGGAATTTTTCTCTCGTTTTTATATGCAGATTCAGAGTATAACTCGTACGGTTTCGGACGTTAATGAAAAGGCAGTTTAAATTTTCACAAACGTCTAAGACGAGAAATTACAATCTTGAAACGAAAATAAGCTTATTCTCGTAATCATAGAAGCAAGACCATTCCCACACGATGACATATTTGAACTTATCGAAGCGTAAAAATCAAAAGAAAAGGCTTTTACATTCGGGAATTGAGACGAAGTAAGCAAATTTAAGGAAACGATTTGTCGAGAAGAATAGGCGAGAACCGGTTTCTCGTTCCGGCGACATTCTTTTCTTACTCTCAAACTGTCATAAAATGTCATAGATTCCTATTTTCAAGCAAACGCGTTTACTTAATTCTCTAATGACAATGCTAACGAGCTTTTAAACCCGAGAACTTACTTACGAAATCGTATTAAACAGTTCCTATTTTAAATTATAATATTAATGTCATCTTATTAATTCAACCTAAATTAAAATCAATCACAATATGAAACAAATGACGCGTCGTACACTGATATTACAAAAGGAATAAACTAAAATTATTTAATTTACCAACAGACTTTAGCAATATTTTCTCAGACATTACCTAATAAAGTATTTAATGAGACTTACCATTAACTGGAAATCCTGGGTGAGAAAGATGGACGTTGAGCATGACAACAAATTCAAATTCAACTGTTTCTCAAACACAGGTTGTCAGCACGACCTCGCTTGCAGAAATCCAGGAAGCAATTGACGAAAAGACCGTCCGCGCAATGGATGAACAATACTGCTGTCACCTGATTGGTCCAAATTTAACCGTCTTTCAACTTGGCCCCGCCCACCAACCGTCATGAAAATTTTCCACTGCTAACGATAGCAATTATAATTCAACGAATTTATTAAAATATCATTTTATATATATGATTTATATTTTTCGTAGATTTTAATTATTTTGTTTAAATTTCGCGATATCGTCCAAGTGCTGGATCGAAAAATATCAAAGTTTGCTCGATCTAAATATTATAGGTTCCTAAAAAACATATAAATTTGGGTCCGGGTATTTAAGACTTTTAGATTTTTTTATTTTCGAAAATGTAATAACGATTCACAAATTAATTTAATAACCATTCATCCCAAAAGAGAAAAATGTAGCAACCATATCGATGTAATTAATATACGCACAACTACTAACAAGATATCATTGCAAGGATACGTTTTGATCAAAAGAAGTGCAGGATTTCAAGAAATGACGTACATATTTGCGAATAAAGCGAGAATATCTTGTATTTTACTCTTAGAAATTCCTCTTTTAAGATACCAATTCTCTCGCTAGTCAAACACGTTTTCTACGATGTCAACCAAAGATACTTTTTATGAAGCAGATTTATTAAAACGAGACATAAAAGTTGATTGAATGATACATTAAACGTTGATGTTAACGAATTATAATATAATATAATAGTTTACGAACCAGGAATGCACTAATGACCACTCAATGCAACACGAAATATTCTAGAATAGGAAGAAATTTGCTCTATGAGAGGTAAATCGGCCTGTATGAATATCGCATTGCTAATATATGAAGTTAATTCACAGCCATTCAAATTAATGCAAACACCACTCTCATCGTACTTACATGACCTCCATCTTGCGTCGATGGTAAATGTAGTTTGATGGAAGGATTCCGAGCTCTTAGAACTGCGATATGAAATCCATGAGTGCTCGTCTCGTTGATGGTTGTTTCATCGCCAATTTAAAATAGTACACGTGTCCACTATTATTCAAGGAAGTCACTTATCGACTGTTAGATCGTCATTATTTGACTGGTCTTCGTTAATTGTTAACAATACTAGATAAACCAGCCAAGAAGCTGTCCTATTGTGCAACTTTCTAACCACGAGTTAAATAAGGTAATCAGTTAACGATAAGAAATGGCTAAGTTAACATGAAACACTTGGGAAACGAGAACTTCACGTCTTTAAACACTACGATCGAAATTCAAAGCAATATCTACAATAATAAGATAAAATATAACATGATGTTTATCGGAGCACTGGTTTCAAATAATTTCACAGTACTTTCGTAGTGTTTTCGTATCGACAAAAATGGCGGGTTTTCCACAAAGTGTCTGCTACAATTTGATTATTCCCCAGATACGTTTTTACGTAGCACTCAGTTATTCACAGTGAATAAATTCAGAAAGTACATAATCTGAAGCATTTTTATCAAACATATTCCACGAATATGAACACTTACAAGCACTTTAAATGGTATTCCAACTCTAGAACGCCATTTCAGCGTTTCTGCTCTTCATCACGAGGTGATTGCGCACCACACCTCAAGAGAATTCCGATTGTCATCGAAAATATGAAGTACGAAAGTCGCGTTTCTAAGGCAGTGAATTATGGAGGGAAAACGTTTTGTTTCCTGTTATCAGAGTGCTTACTGCTGAAGTTAAAGGGCTGAGTAATAACCTCCCGGTTTAAGCGAGGACCTGTGTTAAATCTAAAGTCAAAAATATTTTTAAGAGGTTATAAATGTTCATCTGTGCACAGTTCATTTGTTGAAAGTTGACAATGTTGCTTAAACTTCTGTATTACTTGGTTGTTAGTGTGCCACGGAAGAGAAAGAGTGTGGAAAACGAAAATAAAGAGTTTAAGCTCTCGACCTGATTTACACTGTTATCCAAAAGTAAGTGTTGGAAAGTGCGTTATACTAAATCTGCGATAGAAGAATAGTCAAGATAGAAAACCTCATGGTTGATTGATTTCACGCTGGAGCTGAACGAATAGGGCATCTTTCGTTCACCTTACGATCACAAAATGCAAGATTTGAAAGTAAGTACGATGATGATGATATATGCTTTGAATTTTATCTTAAACTACATGTATGTGAGACTTATGAATCCACTTCGAGGGTTAGCATGGAGACAATCACCTAGGCAACTACAATGATATCGAATTCTTAATGCAAATTAATTCGTGTTCGCGATTATGTAGTAATGTTACCACGACGCGATTGACAGTACTTTCAAGGAAGCACATTTGCTTGGATGATTAATCTAAAGATACTTATTGACTCTTGATTGAAGCAGTCAAGTATAGTGATGTTTATCGGTAGTGTAATATGAATGCCAAAGAAGAATTCTATCAAAACCACTTCTTCGTTGTCACATGTTTCATCTTGATGCTTTAGTGAATTTGTGAACCATTAATACTGCGAGCGAAGATACCAGATATTGTCGAAGGTTCCTTGACCATTACATAACTAAGTAATGTATCATTCAAACAACTCATACATCTCGTTTTAATGATTCTGCTTCATAAAAAATATATTTGGAAGTCATCGTAGGCTGTTTGATTAGCGAGAGAATTGGTATCTTAAAGAGAAATTTCTAAGAGTAAAATATAAGTTATTCTCGCTTTATTCGCAAATATGTACGTTTTTTCTTGAAATCCTGCACTTCTTTTGATCAAACCGTATCCTTGCAATGAGATCTTGTTAGTAGTTGTGCGTATATTAATTACATCGATATGATTGCTAAATGTTTCTCTTTCGGGATAAATGGTTATTATATTAATATGTAAATCCTTATTTCATTTTCGAAAATAAAGAACCTAAAAATCGTAAACATCCGGACCCAAATATAGATGTTATTTAGGGACCTCCAATATTTAGACTATGCAAACTTTGATATTTTTCGATTCAGCAAACCGACGATTTTGCAAATTAAAAAAATAATTAAAATCTACGAAAAAATTAATTATAAATTTAAAATGATACTTTAATAAATTCGTTGAAATACAATTGCTATGGTTAGCAGTGGAAATTTTTCATGACGGTTGGTGGGCGGGACCAAGTTGAAACATGTTTAAATTTGGACCAATCAGGTGACAGCAGTATTGTTCATCGGTTGCGCAGACGGTTTTTTCGTCACTTGCTGCCTGAATTTCTGCGAAAGAGGTCGTGCTGACAACCTGTGTTTGAGAAACAGTTGAATTTGAATTTCTTGTCATGCTCAACATCCATCTTTGTCACCCAGGATTTCCAGTTAATGGTAAGTCTCATTAAATACACTATTATGTATTATCTGAGAAATTATTGCTAAAGTTTATTGGTGCATTTAAGAATTTAAATTACTTCCTTTTGTAATATCAGTGTACGACGCGTCATTTGTTTCATATTGTGATTGATTTTAATTTAGGTTGAATTAATAAGATGACATTAATCTTATTATTTAGAATCGGAACTGTTATATACGATTTCGTAAGTACGTTCTCCGGTGTAAAAGCTCGTTAAGCGTGGTTTTAGCGAATTAAGTAAATATGTTTGCTTGTAATCAGGCTTTTAAACGAGAGAAAATTTCCGATAAAGCCTCAGCTTTGCCGCATGTATTTCAAATCTGCCTAGAATACCGATATGCAGTTTACACGACATTTTTTATCTGAATATATTTTTAAATTGGTTTTGTCGTTAATTTGTATGCTACGGTTAGTGCATGAGGTCATCACATAAACAAGGGAAGATCGTATTTGAATTTTAACGGAATTTGTGGACACATCGTAGTTGTTCATTTTTCACTTATTTATAGAATGTATTACTTTAATATAGTGGGAAATTAATAGAGTAGAATAGATTTGTATCGACTTTATATCTACGTAATCCTGTTTGTATTTCTATTTCATTCGCAGTAGTGATACCGGTTTTCTCGCGTCTATTATAATGTTATAATGATATTGAGTTGCAATATCCCTCTAATGAGAATAATAATTTTTTCACACCAAATTAGTATCCGATTCAATATTCTGTGATCCTTTTTTTGAATTTTGATTAATTTGGAAGTTGGATCCTTGCTTCGTTAAAACTTTATACTTGTAATCGGAATTAAACTTCTGAATGGATTCTCTAGTGGATATTTTGTATGCAACTAGCTGTTTCAAGTCGTCATCATCATTTGTTTTGAAAGTTAAAAGTCTTGCAAATTTCAATTGCCTTTTCATTACGAGTAACAAGTTGAAATTGAAATTAAGATACGAGAGAAAAAATTCGGAGTGAAACTGGACTTGAATTCAGTGCAGTTTTCATGGGGGAGATTTCAATTTTCCAAGCAATCATATTTTCGGTTTGATTTCACTCTTCCCGTAATTAATAAACAGTTCAATACGTAGTTTTACTTGAATATATTTTCCAATTAGTCCTTCTGTTAATTTTTAGCCTATTTTAAGTTCTTACTCATAAACATTATGGTAATCCTGGTTTGAATTTAAAAAGAAATCAGCAGTTGAAGGAAATTTTAATAGATGCATTCTTATCAACGGCATCGAATGTATTAATCGAACCTTCTAAAATTGATTTAAAATCGTTTTTGAGGCTTAAATTAAAGAAGTTCTAACTGTTCCGCGATGAAAGTGCCTTTGTCATCTTAAACATTAAATTCATTATCTCATAATCAGAACCGAATTTGTTTCTAATGTTGAAATTTAGATTTAAAGCTAGCCTAATCATTTCAGGAATTCTATTCCAATTTTCTACCAATTTGTAATATTAATTCTCGTCAGCGGTCGTTATTTTTTAAACTTATTCTCAATGTTGTTCGTTTATGTAACCATATTTATCATTTATTTATATTAAAATTGCTTGTTTTACTTCAAATTTTCATGGGTTTAGAATACTCTTCTGATTTTTATCAATTTAGAAGTTTTTTAGGGCATTTTAGTTGCTATAGTTCTCTAGTTCCTTGTTATCTTTAACTACGTTATTCTAAATTTAATCGGCATTATTTCATAATCGGAATCATATTTATTTCTTAAGATTTAATGGCAATTAATATTTATCTTACGAATCACTTATGAATATTGTTTGATTAGGTACGAATTAGTACTGATATTAATGTTTTTGTTTCGTGTCATGATTTCGATAACTTCAGCCAATGTGTAAGTGTTTAAGAAAGGCTTCTTCAATTGGTAATTATTATTAGTTATTATCTTCTTAATATTGTGCGATGATGTAACAAGATATTTCAAACTGTTTGGTCAACGGTTGCAAATGAACGGGAATACGTATTTTTAAAATTAATCGTTTCGCTTTACATTTGCATGGCTTTAGAATGTAATTCTGATTTTAAACCATATATATTTTATTAATTTTTAATTTTTAATTGTTTGGGAGGCAACACCGATATTGTCTTGGCGTTATGCTCATTGGCGTCTTTTGGAAGTGAAAGTCCTGCAGAAGTACCTTCGATGGTAGATTCAGTGGATTGGAGCTTCAGCTTGGGTAAGCAGAATATATCTATTTTTATAACAATCTCTAATATAACGTACTTTGAGAATAACCTCGTGCTATGGACTGCTTTTTTTCTCACCGTTTATTATATTATAAAAACCTGTGGAACGGACTTTCAATTAAGTGATTTATTCTTCAATAGTTTTAGGGGTGAATAATAATATTTCATAAGAACTTTGAGCATTACAACATAATCTGAATGACCATGTAGTAAGTGCTATCTTTTATAATTCTCATATGGTGTAATTTAATGGAGAATAAATAGTACAGCACAGTAATGCAATGGTCAGACATACACTTTCCCTTTTTCTGTATTGTTCTGTGATCAGACGCAGAAAAGCAGTTTCGCTTTCTTCGATGAGCTCTTTCCAACACCTATTGATATTTTTCTTCCCTTCACTGTTGCTTTCACTTTCAAAGCACTGTAAAAAGAAGCTATGATCACGTAAACAGTCATTCTTAGGCCAGTAATGGGTTTCCAACGTCCTTCAACTCATTTCGAATTTTCCAAGCATCGTTTTCATTTCATTTTCGTTGCTTTCATTTTCGAGGTATCAGTAAAAGAAGTAGGCTCATGCTAACAATGCCAAAAGACGAGTAATGACTTCCCAATGGCCTTCGATTCTTTGCCTTTATTCAAGTTCAAGGCAAACTCATCGTTTGCTTCGTTGAGAACTATGTGTTTTTTTCTTTCGTGCATTTACCGCCTTGTCTGGGAAAAAGTTACAATCAAAGAATGCAATGGATACTAAGATTGAATGTATTTTTTTTATTACCACTAGTTTCAAATAATATTATAATTTTTGCATATTCCTGAAATTCGATTTATATCCAATCAAATAAAATATACATCGAGTGATACTAAATCTCGAATTTTTATGCTGCAATGACGAGAGGCGTAATCTTCACGATAAGACATTTGATAAAATCAAGCGATTAATTCCTGCATTTATATCTTCACCCGTTTTTTGTTCTTAAAACGATATTTGTTACATAATTATCTTTTTGTATGTCAATAGATATTCTCATGGAGTAATAATAAACGAAATTTGAATATCAATAGATCTATTTAGACGATTTTCAGGGAGTTATCAAACTGAAATCAAACAAACATAATTCACGTGCAGTACCGATTTTCAGGGCGTCCATTAGAGTTAGTGCACGACAACTAACACCTAGGAGTCACGATGCATCATGAAGGCTCCTCTGTTATTTTATTGCAAAAATTATTGAGAAACGTGTGGCGATTAAAAAATAAATGCCATTCTCTTTAATTTAAATTGCTGAATCAGCAGTCAGTGAATATATTTGAGCCCAATTGTTATATAGATCAATAGAGAATTGAGACGTACGTAAAATAAATACATTTTACTTCATTCTGTCAATCGCAAAAACATTGGATACGATTTCTACCTCGGCTTAACTTCATTAAAGGCAACTTAGTGATTCCACACACATCCCGGCTCTGAATAACACTTTGTCATAAATTAATGATATTTAAGTGTTAACGCAAATAATTTAAACATAATGCCATAAAACCGACACAATTTAAGGATATGCAAATGAAACCTTAGCCACTCGTGAGTCATCTAAATGTTAAGAGTGCTACTTCCCAGTAATATATCCCTCGTACCAAATTCCCCCCGGACCAATTCTTCGGGCGCCGGTGAATTCGTACACGGTGAATTCGTACGTGGTGAATTCGTACGCGGTGAATTGATCCCCCGCGCTGATGTTCTAAAAATGTTATTCAGTCTTATTTTAATCTACACGCCCTGATTATTGGTTAATGTTATAATTATATCAACCGGGGGGTGGGTTGCGTGGTAGTACAACATCAGCGCGGGGGATCAATTCCCCGCGTACAAATTCCCCCCGGACAAATTCACTGGGCGCCATTTCATAGGTTTACTGTGTTCATTAAAGGCAAATAAATCCTAAATAATGCAGAGATTTACTCATTCTATCGCTGGAACGCCTTCCAATGTCATTCTTACGCATTCTAGCACTTGCAAATGTGAACCACAACTTTTTAAGGGTTTCGTCGAGTCTGCAATTCGTTCCATGGCAATATCTCACATGTAAAATAAGAATTGACATCTCTTTTATGAACAGAAAGGAAGAATAACTTACTATAATACTTAATAAATATTAGAATGAAATTGTCAGGACAAGCTGTTTGATTAAAATTGCGCATTCCTCTTTCTTTAAGAAATGCAATTTTCTCCTCCCAGTAGAAATTAACTAGGATTAACAACACAAACGTATTCACGGTTTATCCGTCGTGGATTCCAACGTCCACATTCCCGATTCGATCTTTCTTTGTTTTCGTAGAGAAAATGGTGCATTTCGTTAGCAATATTCTTCGTAAATTTTAGACTATTTTGAAGGAATAAGACATGTTGAATGGTAAAAGATGTTGAATAGCACTTTCAAAGTCACAGTAGAAGAAAATATTGTCATTAACTCTGGGTATTCAGTTCGATCTGTGTACAGTGTTTGTATGTTCGCTTTCAGAACCAAAAGCTCACGAAAGAAAACGTCCATGTCTGAAGGATTTATTCTTTTAGCAAATTTCGAATCAAAATCACATAAAGTGAAACATGCTTCATAATTGAATCGTTTCATATTCACTTTGGCAAGAATGTGGAAGAAAATTTGAGATGATTTATATACACAAAAACATCACTTTCAATCTATAAATCTTTAAAGCAATAAGAAACTAAGAAATTAATTTTCGAGCAAATTCCAGCACTGGTCACGTTTTTAAATTCATCAATCTGACTGAATTGCATCGATGTTAGTCTGATTACTTTGATGGATTATCAATTAATGATGGATTTAAGAACAGTCCGTAGGTTTTTTCTGCTGTTTTACTAGATTGCTTCCGTTGCATTTGCAATTTATTCCATCTCCACAATTCCTTAAACTCTGTTGAAACGCAAATCATCGCATCGTTTTTTTGCATTATAAATACGTTATATTTGTAAGTTTCCAATTACTTGCTTTTTAATGAGGTTATTCACATTTGAATGACCCGCTACTGTCATCAGAACCATCGGCTCTTCACCGGGAATTAATCTCGATGGAAGCGGTGGACATCGGTGGAAAGCATCGCAAATCCTTCGATGAAAAAATGAACGGTTTGATGGATCCATCGATGAATTTAAAAAAGTGCCCACTCGAATCCTAGATTGGTGTTATTAAAGTTACCTCGGCAAGTGTTTTTGTTTATTGCAAGCATTTCAAAGAGTAATACAATCAATTCAATATTTTCGTACAGCATTTCAGAATACGTGTAGTTACTACAAGTGTGCTTCCTGTTGAGTGAATATAAACTTATATATACCCTGTGATCTTTCTTTCGGTATACAGGACTCCCAACATCTGTTACCTTAGAGTGTGGTGATATATAAGAATGACAAGTTACGAAATCTCTGATCTAATTTCTTTGGTTGGAATTCCACTCTCTTTTACAAAGTTCCCAATCTGTAAGCTATATAGTCCATATTTAACCAATCAAAATCATTATAAACCCTTCTATATAAAGGAAACTTTGGCGGTTTTTCTGAGAGTTTATTAAATACTGCTTTTAAAGTTAATTACATTTAGACAATATTCAGATGATTGTGTTCGACACTAAGTTTATGCAGTTATTGCCACTTTAACACCAGACAAGTAAATGAATTTCTATTACGAAATAAAACTATAATTTGTTTTGTTTTTATTCTCTACTTCTCACGAAATATTGGACTAGTGAGTAAAAGCACAAGTATTATTTAGATAACCACAATTAAAAAGAAATGGTTGAACGTTTCTTACATTTCTCTGAACGATTTTATGGACGTTTATATTTGCAGATATGTAATTCGAAAATATTAAAAGGAGATGCAGTTCGTTTTGATAAGAAAAAAACGTAAACTTTTAGCCAATTATATTGAAAAGTGTGAATATAATTTACACTCTAAAAGAATACGTGATTGTTAATCTTGTATTATTTTTCCTACAAGTACATGCGGCATCTAAAACTCCTGACTGCGACTTTATTTGTGAGTAATCCAGTTAAACTTTCTACTTATTCTGCAACTTAATTTTCAAATGCCATTATTTCACCATTGATTGCGAGGTAATCTGACAAACTCAAGTAGTTATTTAGAGCTCAGGATTCGTGGTGACAACTACTTGATATATCTGGAATCAGTTATTTTAATCTGTTCTTAAGTTTTCTTTTAGAATAAGTAATTAACGATGCATTGAATGGTAGTACAGTAAACTCCCGTTTATCCGAAATGTACGGCGGCCGGTTCGGATAACGAAAATTTCGGATAAACCGAAGTACCCGCGTTTAACATCCAGAATTGCGTCAATACCGCGAAATATGAACGTAAAACGTGCGTGCGTAGAATGCTATTGATATGGTTCTGAATAAGCCTGCATGTTTCGGAGAAAGCGGATTTCGGATAAACGGGAGTTTACTGTATACTTCCATTTAATCTTTTCTAAATTCCTCAGAACAATTAGTAGTAATCAATCGCTGCCTACTTGAATTTCTATTTAGTGGAGGCAGTGTTTGTTGGTAGTAGTTTAGTAAGAAGTGCATATATATGTATTTAACACCTGCTTCGTAGGTGCAAAGGAAATAATGCCCAATTCTTGTCAACCCTAGCTAAGGTGCTAATGGATTAAGGCACCTCGAACTGTATCTCTTAGCACCCGTTCAATCTGAGAGTTGGAGGCTCTAGTGCCACCACCCATCTTGTCAATTTTATTAGGAAAATTATGAGGGATATCTGGGGGTAGCTATTTTGAAAAAAACTTGATCCAAATTAAATGGAATATGTAGCTTAATGTCACCAGTAACACAGTTTGGTCTTCAAAGATCTATGCGAGTAAAACTGAACCTTTTCCTTTACGTATTTCTAATATTATTTGCTATCAATTATTCGGATGTTTAAACTGCCATTGTTGCGTAGTATCGCATTCTCGTCTCCATACGATCTGCACCGAGTTCATTTTCCTCTTACGTCAGACCCATCCTTATTTCTATTCGTAGTGCCCTCGATTACAATTTTTCTACTCTAATATTGTGTTTAGAAGTGTTGATGAGTACAATTTTTTAACATCGAAGTGGATCACCGTTATATAACTTCATAAAATTACATTAATACGATATTTTTTTTGTCACCGGGAAATTTATTTTTAAATTATTCTCTTCTTGATATTACTATATTCACTAATAAATGATTAATTAATTTGGTGTTTCTATACTTTGCAGTTTAAAGAAAGTGAACTTGCCCAAATTTCGATAAGGCTTTACCGTATGACTTCACAAATGCGAGTGACCACCGTCAACGGAAGAGGCTGGAGGGACAACGGTAGGCTGGATCTCCATTTTTTTATGATCAGACTTTTTTCAAGTCCGTTTTTCCTTGGGAATTTTCCTGGTTGCACGCCCTTATGTGCAAAGTCACCTTTACCCTTTCCTTATTTGGATATCCATGTTAAGTAAACAGACTATACTTTCATAATTTGCAGATTAATTTAAATTTCATTATCTTATGGTATTTCGAAGTATTAAAAATTATTATATTTCAAATTAAGGAAGACATTTTTGAGTGAGATTTATGAATTTAACACATAGTTTTTGCTTATTAAAGTATTTATAATTTATTGCTTTTGCTTCTAAAATTCCAAACAAGAGAGAGACATGGCTGTTTTTATATGTCTGATAATATTAAAATAACTTATTTCCTTCTTAGCATTTTGCCTAATATTCAAATTTAATAATCACATTCATATATTCCTTCTGAGTCCATGAACTATTTAAATTATTGCATTAAATTATATTTAGATTTGTATATTTCCCTATTATGTGGAGTTTCTATGTAAATGCCGATTTGAATGTGACTTTACCACTACGTTTAGATGACTGTTGCATTAAAAACAATCGTTGGCTTATAAGCTAGTCAAATCAAACTGTACAGACTCCGTACAATCCTTTTTCTCATAAAATTCGATATTTAACTTTCGATTGACTTTCCTATTAATAAAGCAATAAAAGAAGGATATTGAGTACCCGCCGTTAGTTGTCAGATGAAAAAGACGTATCTGACATCCTGGAGAATGGATTTAAATTCACGTTTTTTTCCTCGATTGTAATTATAAAATAAGGAATTAATATTTGGAGATTCTAATGATTGCTAAAGATCAATGTTTTGCGAGAAAAACATAGTTTTTCCAGAATTCTTTCGGCGTATTAGCGCATTTACCAAGGCCATTCATTCCACTTTTTAGAAATGCCGCTTCCTTTAATTATAATTTCATCTTGTGAATTATGTTCTTTCTTTCAAACGCTAATAATTCTAAGGAAAATATATTTTTTCCACAAATGAAATGTTTGCCTACTAGTAACAAAAGCACGATCAGGTGACGACGATCATTCGTCGAAATCGGTCGTGTTTTTGGTGTTGCTAGGCTGAAATATAACTTGTGGAATAAGTACAATATGTTTTACATACAGATTCACAAATCTCAAGGAAAATACTAAATTATTTTTCAACATGCGATGTAAATTAAATTTTATTTAGCAGAGGAAAGCCTATGACTTAAACAGTGTAGTACAAGAAGTGAAAAATAGTAACTTTGCTGGGACTTCGAAGCCAAGCACACCACTCTAAAGGATGTAGCTTTGTAGATTATTAGATAAGATACTAGTATATTAGTGGTTAGAATGACGGTAATTTTGAGCGATTGGATTACCCGTCCGGAATGTGAGAGACCCGGGTTCGTGTCCCAGTCAAGACACTATTTTTCACTTCTCGTAAACACCTTTTTTGTTATTCGATGCATTATTAATTTGAATTTGTTTGTCTTTAAGGATTAATGGAGATCTGCAATCGATTCACATATCGATACTGCCCAGGTATGATGTGACTACGCAGAGAAAAACATCACCGGAGATCCACATGGAGACATCGGAGTTCAAAATTAAGGTAATGAGAATTTTTAATTGCTCCGAATCTCTGTATTTCACCTTCTGGCCCTTTTAAACATATAAATAGAGAAGTACGTCTATTCTACGATCTCAATCTTAAAAATGTATTTGGTTCATATTAGTATAACGTCATCGTCGTCATCAATATCGCTCCCCCAAAGGGATACTATGTTATTAGTGCCTTCCTTGTATAAAAATTTATCCACATGTGTAACTCGAATAATTAAAAAATAAATGACTTTCCTACTATTCAAATATTTTGGTTCAAATAGATAAATTATGGTTCAAGAAGGGTTTGAACTGGCTCCCGATTAGAGACACGTCAAAAAAAACAGCAGACTGTGTGCCCTCTTAATTTATGGGCGTTATTGAATTTCCAGTCCCTTGGCTTCAAATTGAACTTTTTCTATTTCCGCATCTTTCTTAATGAAAAAGTGCTTTTCCATATTTGCTCCCACCGGGAATTGATCCAGGGACCACTTTCACCAGACGCGCTGTCCACATGACTATCCGGGAGCCTTTCATGTTGATATTTTTTCTGAAGTGGTCGTTTAATATTGATGAAAAATAAAAGGCGTGGATTAAAATTAATTACGGTCAGACTATTAAAAATATATACTTAATGTACTTTGGAATTAAAAGAGATCGTTTGACATTATTCGATCTTTCATACCCTAAAATAATTTAATCGATTTAAAAATGAAAACAATAAAGAGTCAAAGATAGATAAAAACGGACGCGGCGGCGCGCGGGTCTTTTGAATTTAAAATTTACGATAGTAATTGATTGAAATTGAAAAAAAAAGTTTTGAAAATGAATAAATAAATAATTAATTAAGAACATATAAGTAAAAAAACAATACATACGCGTAGTTGCCTTGTCCTAGGTTAAAATAAGAAGCTTAGAGGCATACTTGGGCTTTTATATTTAGGGCAGCAATCCCTTGGGGAGTCCCACATACTTCGGAAGAGCTCGGTAGGTCCTTGAGGAAGAGGATCATTTATAACAGCTTCTTTTAACTCTGTTTCAATTGGCTTGAGTTTGCCCCAATAAATGCCCTTCATAGACGTTATTTTCGGAACTCTTAAAATGTTTTTGTAGTCATTCTCTCGAACGCAATTAATTAGTATAATATGGTGGGAGAACAGAATTTTGTCAATCCGGGCTCCCGTACGTCAGTATTGATCTGATCATCCTATTGAGTAACAGAATTTTACGCTATCAAATTTGAATTTATTTACCGAAAATATAATTAATCAAGATAATATATTGGATTTTTTATAAATGTTTATGGAATTATGACTCCGCTGATTTACTGTCCCAATTCAGAAGGTGAGACAATAATCGTTGAGAAGTTTGAATCTTTATCGTTTCGCAGTAGTTTTCTGTTCTTCTCAAGTATACGGAATGAATGTTAAGCTCAGTATTTCTCTCACCAGAATAACATTCATTTTTACCGGAATCAGTTGTAATTTTAAATTTGAGTGACACTTTTTTCAGGATTATTATTCAACTTTGAAGAATCGGTATTGAGAGCATTATTTAGTCAATCATTCATAATATTTTTTCACAAACGAATCTCTGAGAATCGGATTAAATTTTAGTGAAACATTTATCCAAATTCCAAGGATTAAATTTCTGAATTGATTCTCCGATTGATACTTCTTATAAAGTTAACCAGTTTTAGTTGAAAAACATTTAAATTTTCGACCGAAATTTTTTCGTATATTTCATGATGAATTGGAAAGTTTTTATCAAATTTGGTTTAACCTCGTCGACATCTATAATACGAGAACCAATGTTATTACGTTTTTCTAACTTTGTGTATTCTTAGGCGAAAAAAACGTAAATTTTCTACTGAACAATAGCATGTTTCACCGTTTTTACTTTCTCCATATACGAAGTATAGAGAAAGTATTGTTTTCATGAAAAAATCGACTTCGAGATTTCAACCTAAATACATGTTTTGGGGTCCCTAGAACACGTTTTGACCATTTTCGGAATGATGTCTGTGTGTATGTGTGTGTGTGTCAGTGTGTGTGTGTGTGTGTGTGTGTGTGTGTATGTGTGTGTGTGATAGTGGGCACTCTAACGTGAAAACTATTAGTCGTATCAATACCAAACTTCATATATAGTACTGTCCTGTGTGTGCTGTCAGAGTTGATTAGTTTTTGGAGTAAATCGATCAACCGGAATCGAGCTTTATTCATTAAAGCTCATTTCTGGTTTTCAAAATATCTCCATAAATATGATATATAGGTATATTGTATACCTTATAAAAGTTTTAGATAATCTGTTTTACTATAACTTTTGTACTTAACATATTTTTGTATCACCGGTTGATTAGGATTTATTCGTGAAATACTGATAAACCGGAAGAAGATGATTATGTACTTTGTGGGCGCTCTAACTTTAAAACTATTCATTATATCAACACCAAATTTCATATATAGTACTTTGGTTAGTTTTTTTAGAGTTGATTAGTTTTTTGAGTAAATCGGTTCACCGGAAGCTGAGCTTCATTCTTCAAAGCTCATTTCCGGTTTTCAAAATATCTCCATAAATATGATATTTAGGTATATACTATTATTTTTAAAAGTTTTAGAAAATGTAATTTCCTATAACTTTTGGTTGAAAATATTTTTATATCACTGATTGTGTAGGAGTTATTCATGAAATACTGATAAACCGGAAGTTGCTGATTATGTACTTTGTGGGCATTCTGGGCTCTATGGGCGAAAAGCCAATTTCATCGTTTTTCATCGATCATGTCCCGTAAAACATTATTTATAATGTTTTTGGCGTCAAAGATAATATATAATATTAATCACTCATATTCCAAGTTTAGATGGAATATAGAGTTCGAAATTACTGCGGTAGATAAACATTTACATCTTATATATATGGAGAAAGTCTTGTGCTGGCCACATCAGATTTTTCGTAAACATTTTGATAAATAGATAAATCTTGTATTATTTCAATGGATCTTTTCAATAGTTTTACAACCGGATCCAGGTAAGTTCCGCCGATATAATGATTTTAATACTGTACCGATAATTGAATTTATATTAACGTTTTGACTTTTAGTTTATAATAAAATAATAAGAACTCCTAAAGAATATTCCCAGTAATACTGCATCTCTTTATTTTCAGGTATCCGATATTTGGAATGATTCTGGTCTGATAAATACTCCGCTGGTTTTTCTCACCGATTGGGAACGTGAATCTCTGTGGCCAGTGAAAGTCACGACCAAGGTCACGAGACAGCTGATTATCTAAAAGTTTGTAAACAAGGATAAGGCGTGAGTTGATTTTTATATTGATGTTTTTGAAAATTTGAATGGAAAAATGTTAATGATAATCTCCCATTCCAGTGCTTAACCCTGAATTAGTCCCGTAAAAAATATACGTAATTTTTCTCTTGGGGAAAAAATGACCACATTATTCTCTGAATTTTTAAGACCTCTTTCAAGGGTAAATCATTGGATTTAAAAAAATAAATGTATCGATATTTTTCCCATTAAGAATTGAACTGAAGAACTGGAATTCGGTTAAATTGAAGGTCACGGAACAGTTGTTTGTTTTGTTGTAACGAGGCACTTTCATTTTTACCATTCGCGAAAGCACTTCGCCTTCGCTTTGACCTTCTTTATCAGAACTACTCTTGCTTTCAAAACATCTCTATTTCAAAACATTTGCATTTGTTGAATCATCGACTCAAATTTCAAACTTTAATTTCCGACATTTAGAATAGAATTTAGAAGTAATTCAGTCGTTGATCATGTTTGAACGGATGATAAGGAATTAAGAATGAGTAATTTTTTTAATCGGTCACTGATGAGTGTACTTTCGCTTTGAATTACTACTTAAGCATCAGCTTTACTTTCCCTACCTTTTTAAACAATCATGCATTGACTTACGAGATATCACTATCGGTTATCCTAACGTATTTCGTGATTCAAATTCAGTGGCGAGTCTAGTGTTACATACGATTACTTTACTCATAATCAACAGGAAATAATTAACGGGAGTTTTTATCGTCATTATTACTATGCTGATTTTCCGTACACATTCAGTGAAAATTGAAACACCGTTCCTGTGACAAGATCAAGGAGCTTGAATTTTTATCGCTTCTCAAAGGGTTTTCAGTTCTTCTCAAGTGTATGAAATAAGACCTTAAGTTCAATATCTCTCTCATCAGAATTATGTGTATTTCTTACCAAATAACTTTATAATTTAATAATGAGATGTGCTATTTGAGGAATTTTAATTCAATTTGGAAAAAAAGCAGTCTTAAGAAAACAATCAAATAATGGTAATCTTCTTCCGTAAATGATTGTATATTCATAAGTTTAGAATTGTGTCAAATAATAATTCTCGTCTTAGAGAATGAATTTCTGAATTTATTCTCTCTGATATTTTGCGTGAAGTTTACCAGATTTAAATAATAATAATTAAAGGAGATATGTTTCCAAAGTAACTTATTTCCTCATTCAACAAATTAATAATTTCATCGCGTATATGCTCCTGGCTATGAAATAATATAGTTAATTCTTATTAAAAAACGATCGGAATGAAGTTTGACTTAGTGAAGGAAAGCGTGCAACTTAACCAAAGCGTTGTAGAGTAAGCAAAAAAGTGACTTTTTCAGGATTCGAACCAAGGTTTTCCAATTTCCAGGACGTGGCTCGGAGGTATATTGGATAGAATCCTAGTAGTTAGAATACCACAATTTAGTCAAACGTAGTTTAATGATTATTTTCTTTCGATGCATTATCAATTTTCATTTTCAATTTTTTCTAAAGGTTCGAGGAGAGCTCTAATCTATTTTTATCTATATTGCCCAGGAGATCACCTCAATCAAAAGCTAATGGTGCAGAGAAAAGCCATCACTGAAGATGCTCATGTAGACGCCGGAATTCCAACTTACTGAGAATAGAATGAGAATTAATGAGAGAGAATTGAGGTAATGAGAATTTTCAATTACTCTGAAACACTGTACTTCGCTTTATGGATTTGAAAAATGTTTCGTGTTTCTTACATCGAATTCTGTTACATTATTTGAACATTGGCAAATTACGTCCGTGCTATTGAATTATAATCGAAATGCTTTAGCCTAACTTTGTGGTACGCCATTGAAAATAAATAAAATAATAACACTCCTTGCACTACCTTCTATTAAAAAAATTACGATCTGATGGTCAATGCTTAGTAAAAACACAGTTTATAAACTACAAAAAGATTTTATTCCTATCCTACGAAATAATTACTACATTGATACATTGATAGCTGTAGCTTATGGTTTTTGCTTTCCGATACTAAATTCTGTTGTAAATTCAGATTTTTAATCGATAAGGTATAATACAATTATTATCAAAATTATCCTGAAACTTACTTATATATTGACTAAAAAAAAACATGCAAAGTTTTGGGTACTTGCTAGACCTAATTTGGTTAGAAATTATGAGCAAGTCATAGCTGAGTTTCAATCGAATTTTCAAGGTACAATTACGCATTCTAAATAGATGCCAATGACTTCGTTTTCGAGAATTTAGTTTGCTATTGTTTTTCACGGTTCTATTAACGACTTTTAGAATAAATCGGTAATTCAGTCGTGTGTCTTTCCGTTCGTACGATAGCTAGGAATAAAGAATTTGTTATTTTTTTAATCAGTCATTAATGAGTGCTCTGTAACTTTGAATTACAACTTAGGATAGAGTTTTGTACCTTCTTAAATATTCTTTCATTGTTTTAGGAGAAATCACTAACGGCAACCATAAAGAAAATCGAGTTTTCAAATCTATTGGCGAGTCCAATGGTAGAAATAATTCTTAACTTATTCAAAATAACCCGCCGACAAAGATGCATTTCATTTCAGTAAATTGCAGTACTTTGTCCATTACATGCTGTGATATTAACCCTTAATTATTTGCGTGTGGTCAATATGAAGTGCATTTCCTTCGGTATCAAAGAAACCAATGAAGGTATTTCAACCAAATTTTCGTCATGTAAAGATGTTTGCAATGTTATAATCTGCGAATTTAGTTAAATTCGAGTAGTAAAAAGCAAGCAATTTTATCAGTGTTACCAATTTTACAAAAATAATTTTTAATGATGATCTAAACCAAATTTCAATAATTTATAAGTGCTATTAAATAAACTAATTAATTTCTAAGAATAAAAAAAATACTGAACGCATCGCCAACCGAGAAAGTTTTACAAAACATATTTTTTTGTGGATATTTTTAAATATTTTACCAAACATTTTTTGAATGCAACTTAAATGATTAAAATGCTCTTAGGGTTAAAAAGCTTTATTAAAGCTCACTGAGTAAATTTATATTAATGTAATTCTAATATAGTAACAAAGAATTATGCAAAAAACTTTTGAATAATTACTTTTTAAAAGTTGGTACTTCAGTTTTGTGCAGTTTATAGGCTGGATAAAGGTTATTTATAAATAAATATAAATAAAGGTAAATTTATAACAGCTTAGTTAAAATAATATTAATACGCCAAAAATTTAGCATCATAAAAAATACTTTTATTAAATAAAACTAATATAGGTAACACTGATAAGGATAAAAGTCCCATTTTGAAATATAACTTATCGTTTTGTCATAGTTTGGAAACCACTTCGAGGTAACCTATTAAAATGTTGACTCGTTTAAAAGCTGTCAGAAGGATTCGTCCTACAAAAATTATTATTTTTACTAGCGAGTTCCACCGTAAAGAGTGACGGAGATAAAGTTAAATCTATTTACCAAAAACATAAACGATCCCGATATGTAAAAATGTATTTTCCACGGACGGATGACACTTCTTAGCTGTTATATTACCATATTTCTTTATTTGGTTGCTAGAACAATATTTCCTTGCATTGTTAAGCCAAATTAAAGCATAAATTATAAAAGGTATAAATGAATAGCTGAATTTTCAATCTACTTCTGTGTATATAATGATACAGTCTAGGTATTAATATCATTGTTTTCCTTGGAACTATGCTTATATTTACTTTTCTATTCATAAAAATTAATTCGATAGGAAATTAAAGATTCATTTCCTTAATTTTCCTTCCATAGGACTTCATGGTGCTCTTCAAAAAGCAAAAAAAGACTTCACGGCCCAAGCGAAAGAAGAGGGAAGAAGTTGCACAGCGCATCCAGGGGCGTGAAAGAGTTGAGGTCCTCCCCAAACCACGAAAGCATCGCTCTACCCCGGAAGACGATTCAGAAGTGAATTACATTTTTTTTTCTTCCGAGTCAAAATATATTTTCAATTATGTATATTAAAATATTTTTAAGGCCTGAATTTGCATAGTGTTCTATGACCTGATTTTTATATAATATGGATTTAAAAAACTTTGCGCTCTTAACCAAACAATCGCAGAATGTATAGATTTGTTACGATGTGTCAGGCAGGGATATGAATAATTTATGGATTCTGTACCCTTACTTTGAATTACCCATATTTGTCCTGATGTCTGATTTGGAAGATGAACAAGAAGTGAAAAAAAATATTTTTCACCCAAGCCAAACTATATTTTCAATTATGTATAGTATACAAGTTTGTAAGGCAGGAATTTGTATAGTGTTCCATGACTTTAAATGTATATAATATATACAAAAATTGCGCCCTTAGCCAAACCAACTATTGCTGAATGTATATACATATTACAATGTGTAAGGCGGGGATATGTATAAATTATGAACTTTGTACCTTTACATTCAATTACCCCTATTTTACCTATTTTCTAATTCAGAAGAAAGAATAAAGAATGAATGATGGGAGGTGGTTATGGTAGAGGAAGGGAAGGAAGCAATTGATTGGGAGAGGGGCAGAGCTGAGTGCATAGTGGGCGTTACAGAGAAAGGGATTGTATTGGGAAGGGCAGAGGATTCGAAGTCGATGGGCCATAAAGTTGGGAATGGGTGTAAGGGTCTAGGTGAAGCAGTGGCAAGGAAATGTGGGAATGATCGGGATAGCGAGAGGGTTAGGGTGGTTGGCTTTCGAGGGTGAGAAAGTAGTAGGGAGCTTAGAAGGAGGGATTGGAGCAGGTGGGTTAGAGGGTGGGGTGGGAGTGGGTGGGCTAGAGGGTGGGATGGGAGCAGGTGGGGTAGAGCGAGGGATTGGAGCGGGTGGGTTAGAGGGTGGGCTAGAGGGAGGGATGGGAGCGGGTGGGTTAGAGGGTGGGGTGGGAGTGGGTGGGCTAGTGGGCGGGATGGGAGCAGGTGGGGTAGAGGGTGGGGTGGGAGTGGGTGGGCTAGAGGGTGGGATGGGAGCAGGTGGGGTAAGGGAGGGATTGGAGCGGGTGGGTTAGAGGGTGGGCTAGAGGGAGGGATGGGAGCGGGTGGATTAGAGGGTGGGGTGGGAGTGGGTGGGCTAGAGGGTGGGATGGGAGCGGGTGGGTTAGAGGGTGGGGTGGGAGTGGGTGGGCTAGAGGGTGGGATGGGAGCAGGTGGGGTAGAGGGAGGGATTGGAGCGGGTGGGTTAGAGGGTGGGGTAGAGGGATGGATTGGAGCAGGTGGGGTAGAGGGTGGGATGAGAGCGGGTGGCAGTGGGTGGGGAAGTGGAGGGGGTAGAGGGTGTGGTTTGAACGGGTGGGGTAGGTGGAGGGATATGTCAGGTGGGGATATGAATAATTAATAGAATCTGTACCTTTACATTGAATATTAGCATTAAATTAACATGAACAGGACTTCGCTTCATAAAAGCTCGTCAAATATTCGAAATAAGAAAAGAATTAGAAAAATACAAGCAAATACTTGGTAAAAGTAGTAAAAATTCTAAGTCTAAACACTTAAAAAAAAGACAAAACAAGAAAATACATTAAATATTATCGAATGAAGAAGATACTCCATTGCTTCGATTTTAACGCATCTCATCGTTAATATTAATTACTTTTTTCAAATTTAATTTGCGACGATATCATTAGTATTCACTGATTACAAAAGCAAGTAAATAATGCTCTTACTTCCACTGTACTATTAAACTACTGAATATGTCGAAAATAACTACAAATTACCAAATATATAAAAATACCCGATACTACAATGGATTCTTCTTTCAAAATATGTTGATTTTAAACTCAATATTTTAAATATCGATTACCAAAGTTCATTAATGGTTTCATTGTCCTAAATGGTTGGGTTTTCTTCCCTGTAAATTTTAAATGAGCCAATAGTTCCCATATATATTCGTATTAAAGTTCGACAATAGCTTTGTCGTTAGGGAATAATTTATGCTCTCAAAGTCAGAGCAATTAGTCGTCGTTTTGCCAAGATTCTCTCAATATTTAATTAAATACTATATTCTACGTCCATAATAAGAATCTATATCTAATTTCCTTTCTATTGCCATTTATCTAGACTTAAGACCACAATTATCCTTGATTTAACGCTACAAATGAAAAAAATATCTACAACAACGTTGAAAATTAAATAAGATAAACGATCAAATTTCATCGTAAACCAATTAATTATTCCCGAGGAAAAACAGACTTGAAAAAAGTCTGACGGGGCCGGGAATCGAACCCGGGATTCCTCTATCCGGAATGCTGATTTAACCGTCTTCTGGCCGAGTAGCTAAGATAAGCTGAGCCTCCCAGATACAGGAAGACCTCGAGTTCGACTCCAGGCCCCATCAGTCTTTTTTCGAGTCCATTTTTCTTGGGAATTTCCCTTGGTTCATGCCCTTATATGCTAAATAACATCAACACTTTTCCTTCGATTTATTATCTTCAAAGTCGTGACAACTTGAAAATAGCGTCATGACGTCACTTAGTCACATAAAAAAATCATCACACACGTTTCTATTTTAAATGATTTATTTACGCATACTTTCGCGGCGGGTAAAATTGTGGGTTAGGATGATCCATAGTCGTTAATTAGTTGGTTCTACAAAATGGAAGATTGGAAATTATGACGTTTGTGTGTATAAATTTGCCACCAGATTTGAATGTGTGACATTTTTCTATCTTTCGAAGTGGTAAAACCCTATCGAGGAACGTAACCTGAATAAAGAGAAGTACCCTGCATTTATCGCCATGTTTTGTTCCCCAATTTTGCAAATATTAGCAAATGCATCAAGGTAATTAATTTTGTAAACAATAGATGGATTATTAATACTTCGATGATCAAGTACGATAATAATAATAATAATAAATCGTTCATTTGGGCGAGACTGAGACTTAAAAGTCTCTTCTTCCATCTAACCCATCGTCATTAATTATAAAATAAGAAGTAGAAATAATTAGAACAATTGTGGATTTAAAAAAACCTAAGAGATTCTTAGGATAAAAATTCACTGCAGGAAAAGACCCACAAGGAAGGGGGGTGTGAAAAACCTGCGCAAACCTACCGATAGTAATCGCTAAAAGATAAGAAAAGAGAAAACATTCAAAAAAAATTAAATACACAACCAATAGGATAGAAGATTCGGAACGAAAAGGGATAATTAGTAAAACTTTTAAGTAGAAAAATTAAATCACAAGTTAAATTGTAGAAGGTTTAAGCAAGATAAACATTGTCTTAAACTAAAGGAGATATTATAGAAAATATGGTTGGACTGGAAAGATACGGTGGTGGGAAGGGTGGTTAGACAAGGGTGTCCCATGTCACTTTTTAGTATATATGCAGAGGAAATGGTGAAAGAAGCCTGGGAAGAAATAGACGAAGTCTGTGAGGTATGCAGACGATGAAGCTATTGTGTGGGATTCCTTAAAGGGCTTGCAAACATCAGTAAGTGCTCCTAACGATAAAGCAAGGGAGTTTGGAGTGAAAATTAACGTAAGTAAAGTTCTGTTGCTCACTAAGGGAAAGAAAGCTAAGTTCACTATTAGGGTAGATGGGGAAAAACTAGAGCAGGTGGATACATTTTCTTACTTGGGAAATACTCTTTTATTTGGAAGATGCAAGGAAGAGGTTAGCAAAATAATTGACCAAGGAAGTTTTCATGAAGCGAAATGAATTGATGAAATCTTGGTAAAGAAAAATAATAGATGAATTCCTTATTGGAGTGTGCTACTTTATCGGTATGAATAGTGGACGTTCTGAAAGGAAGAAGTCAAACGTTTGGAGGCCTTCGGAAATGTGGGTTTGGCGTAGAATGGAAAAAGTAAGTTGGGTTGAAAGACGGAGGTGCTGTACATGGTTGGGTTTTAATTGAAGAGATTAAGAAAATGCCCAGATATTGAGGAGACAGATTGGTAAAAGTTGAGGATGGAATTGAAGGTGAAAAACAGAAGACAAAGACATAAGAAGTTGGCTAATTTAATGAATAAACTTACAAGGAAGAAAAGGAGGTGATGGCGTTGAATGTTTTGAATGGACCAACTGAAAAACAGAACGCTCACGTGCGAAAATTCGAAACACGCGGAACCAGAAGATTCTTAGGTACATTTTGTAACTACACTAATGCTAAATCAACTCAAATAATTAAAAATCCTGCTAAAATAATAAATTCGTTTGTATATTTAAAAATTAATATCGTTACGAAAAATAGAAAAGGTAGCCGTCACGTGATTTATATTAATAATACTGACAAAAAACGTAATATTACGAGGATATTGAGCATTTAAGTTAATCACAAAATATCCAAACCATTAAGATTCGTAATGCACATGATTTTTAGGCTTCAAACGTCGACTTATACGCCGGCATATACGGTATATATTCAATCGCTATACCTTTTAATATGACGGATTATAAGCCCAATATTATGATTTTGGTCAAAAATCTTCGGCAAGACTAATTGGTGTGTGATATCATTGACCTACTGCACGCAAAGCTCATATTCGTTTACGCAGTCTTTATTTATTTTGCAAACTTAAATTAGAAACAAATGTCTTTAGAAGTCCAAACAAGAATTAAGATAATGGAAATCAAACGAGGATCTCAATGTCAGTCGTGTAATATTATTTTCGATCTGAAGTTACGGAAAACTCGAGAGCCAAACGTCGCACAGCTCCCAAAATAGGGGAAATATTTAAAGTCGAATTGATGAAGATAAAAGTCTCCTTTTTATCTCCCTGAGGTCCCAGGTTCAACTCCAGATGGATCAAACCATTCCCAAAGCAGTTACAAGTAGACTTCACTCTCTCGATTCAGTCTTCACTTCATTTGCAGAACCAAATTAGAAACAAATGCCTATAAAAGTCTAAACAAGCACTAAAAGAACGGAAATCAAACGAAGATTTCATAATCATGGAACATTGTATTCTATCCGAATTTGAGAGAATTTCGATAAAATAAACGAAAATTTGGTGAAATTGTGAGTATGTAAACAAAGCTTGACGTCAAACACATTTTTGAATACCACACATACATTCTTCTGTTAGAGCATACTGTTGCGGAATAATTTGCGAGTTGCTTAGTCACCTAGTTTATATTGTTTGCCCTCTTTTTGTTCGTACGCTATGCTAAAACATACCTCACCGACCTCTCGCACTCTCCCTTTTTACTTTCTCCATATACGAAGTATAGAGAAAGTATTGTTTTCATGAAAACATTGGACTTCGAGATTTCAACGGAAATACATGTTTTGGGGTCCCTAGAACACGTTTTGACCATTTTCGGAATGATTTCTGTGTGTATGTGTGTGTATGTGTGTGTTTGTGTGTGTGTTTGTGTGTGTGTGTGTGTGTGTGTGTGTGTGTGTGTGTGTGTGTGTGTGTGTGTGTGTGTGTGTGTGTGTGTGTGTGTGTGTGTGTGTGTGTAGGTGTGTGTGTGATAGTGGGCGCTCTAACGTAAAATCTATTGGTCGTATCAATACCAAACTTAATATATGGCACTGTGGTGTGTGCTGTCAGAGTTGTTTAGTTTTTGGAGTAAATCGGTTTACCGGAAGTCGAGCTTCATTCTTCAAAGCTCATTTCCGGTTTTCAAAATATCTCCATAAATATGATATTTAGGTACATACTATTATTTATAAAAGTTTTAGAAAATATAATTTACTATAATTTATGTTTGAAACATATTTGTATCA
Organism: Sympetrum striolatum; assembly: GCA_947579665.1. NCBI lineage: Eukaryota > Metazoa > Arthropoda > Insecta > Odonata > Libellulidae > Sympetrum > Sympetrum striolatum. Next base: position 87,760,066 of record OX388346.1, read on the forward strand.
CTGATTGTTTAGGAGTTATTCATGAAATACTGATAAACCGGAAGTTGCTGATTATGTACTTTGTGAGCACCCTGGGCTCTATGGGCGAAAGGCCAATTTCATCGTTTTTCATCGATCATGTCCCGAAAAACATTATTTATAATGTTTTTGGCTTCAAAGATAATAATATATATATTAATCACTCATCTTCCAAGTTTAGATGGAATATAGAGTTCGAAATTACTGTCGTAGATAAATATTTACATCTTATACATGGAGAAAGTAATGTGCTGGCCACATTAGATTTTTTCTCTGGACTGGAGGAGGTCGCTGCTGAATCGTTACCCTTTTCAGAATAAACGATTGCTTGTTAATATTGCTGCTATCTCTTTTTTCTACCAAGCAATAACCACATCTGCACCAAACATTGATAAAATCCGTGATATTTGATTGAAAAACAGTGATAATCGCTACGAATTCGATACTGTAACGGCGTTATGCCCATATTATTATTTCCTTTTTCTTGTGCATAATTTTGTGAGGCGAATGTTTCAGATGCAGGATTTTATTTCAGATTCTCCTTCAGAAAGCTTCAAAGAACATTTTGGCATAAATAACTCCGCGTATATCACTTGATCACTACTATTTTCCTCACTTTAGGTGGAAATTTGCTATAAAATAAGGGTTCGCCATTTTGTTGTATACATAATGAAAATATTCAACTGTGATCATTCAAACCCAATATTATGAAGCATAAAGATGAGGTTTATCATACTGGATCGTTTTTTACCCTATGATTTAGCTCATTTTGGTTCAGGATTGGCCTGAAATTGAAGAATTTTGCGAAAATCGAGGACCGGAAGTTTTCGTAAAATTTGGTAAATTTGACCCCCTGTAGAATTTAACTCGTGGGAACCAACGCAAATGATTTCACAATTATACGCAAAATTTATTCAAGAACAACTTTGTGAAGTTTCAAAGTCCGTACTCAAAACAAAGCACTTTTTTATTTTTGGCCTGCTTTTTTCGATTCTGGCCCACTGTGCGGCGGCCGGTTCGGATAACGAAAATATCGGATAAACCGAAGTCCCGCGTGAAACACCCCGAATTGCGTCAATACCGCGAAATATGATCGTAAAACGTCCGTACGTAGAATGCTATTGATACGGTTTTGAGTAAGCCTGCATGTTTTTGACTGAAAAATTTGTGTTGACTTGTTATAGAGGCGCCATGGTATGATTGAAAACTCAAAGTTTTCAAATACTGAATAACAAAGCAATTTTGCGTTTTTACAGAAAAACAGCGCCAGCGTGATCCGCGTAATGTATGTGGTTGATAGAGTGTGTACATATATGAAGAGGTGTCACGAGCAAATAAGTAATTGGTCGCAATGGTATTCGGTTGGTGGGGTGGGTGCATTCGGAAACGTTTGTTCGGATAAAGCGGATTTAGGATAAACGCGATTCGGATAAACGGGAGTTTACTGTATATTAAAAAGGAAGAAATTTCCAGAAATAGGATGATATTAAGAATGAAAAAGAACTGAATAAATATCTCGATTCATAATACTCTGCTCATGATTGATTGACAGTTTCCAGTGCATTGGGCGCAACATCTTCACATTCTAATCTTCCAACCGCCATATGGAATTTCCGGTGTTCGGAACGGCCCAGTGTCAAAGCAATCTCTCGTCATGTTGCTTCAATGAAAATAGTTAGATAACGTAAATATTTCGAGCATCGTTTATCAAATATCTTTTCTCATTGTGTTGCGTTAATAAATCCATAATGATATGAGCAAAGTTTTGCGAATAAGGATGAATATTTTCTGCAACATGATAGGAAAGGAATTGTAGTAGTATTGTTAAAAGTGCTTCAACATCATAGGTCCTTTCGCACATTGGCTCCCACCGGGAATCGAACCCGGGACCGCTTTCACCAAAGGCAAACGCGGTGTCCACATGACTATCCTTGAGCAGGTTAAGGAATTCTAGGATGGCTCAGCATATTGTATTTACCATAATGTATCAAAACTTGTTTTATCATCATATTCCCGAACTGATTTAAATTTTACGTTTTATCTTTTATGCGAACTTTTCAGATTCTAGTATAGAAAATTTCTTTCGTGAAAATCAGCTGTTTTCTGGCAGAAAGATGTAATTAATTCTTAACCAACTCTGTCAAATGCACACACTAGGTTTAACCGTAGACCCTATTTTTTTTCTCCCAAAAAAAACAGTAGGGCAACGCTATTTTACCTAGGGCAGGTCTTAATTTGTAGCTAGCACCATTTCAATTTGTTTGCAGCCAACTTTAAGGTCGTAAATTCTAAAGTCCTCCAAATTTATATGCGATTAAGATCTTTAGTCTCCTCTTTCTTTAAAACAGCTTGTACTGATTCCTTGTATGTAATTATAACGATATCCCTTTGACTATTCTCTTACTTGTAAAGGCCATTGTGTTACCTATCTGAAGAAGACCCAACACAATCTTGCGTTTTGATGCTAGGTATAGCCCTGGGTTCACTTTCCTCCTCTCCTAAAGATAAAGGCATTGGTTTCCTACTATATCTTGGGTCTGTCCGAGGAAGCACCTTGCGAGACCCACTATTCCCTCTACTAGGGTTACCTGTCCTTGTCTATTCCTTATCGACGCCTCGCAGTCTCAGGTTGAACACCCCATCGCCTAAGTGACATCTAACTTCCTTGAGTGTCCTCACACCTTTCTTTGAGTCGCCTAAAATAGTTTCATGTCTTTGCACCCTCTTTCAACTCACGCATTGAATTTAAAAAGCCCGTCTTCCTCCACTCCTAAACTATATTCCATTCCATAGGACTCTTTCGGCAGTGTATGCGCGGTGACCGGGCGACAGCTCATCGCGCGATATCTTTATTATTTATTTACCCAAAGAGAACATTAAAGTTCCATCGGGCAAAATTATTTTGGTAGGATTAGGTATCAAGAATCCATTTACAAATTCATTTTAAATTTTATGGTTCAGAAAATTTATAAATCAGCAAGACTAATTGACCATCAACAATGATTGGAATATAAATAAGTGTTTTTCTCGCCAGTTTAAATCAGATTAATCTTGGAACTGCTGGAAGGATAAACTAGGGTTTACTTTTGTATCAGCTATTTTCATCCAATAGGTAATTCTTTATAAAATATAAAAATTTCAATGCAAAACAGTGCAGAATGAATAAATTGAAAAAAATGACAAATCTTCATCCACAAAGATGTTAGAAGAAATTCTCTATGCTTACTGATATGTTCAACTTTTGATAAGAGCTTTGTTAATCCTGAGGAAGGTACTCCCACATTCATGAACTTTGAGATTTGGAAATATTTCATCAAACAGCTGGTCAATCTAGTTAGGTAGTCAGAGGATATTCACGTAAATGTCTCATGGAATGAACATTAATATATAGTACAGTCTTCAAGATTAAGTCACGTTAAATTTCAGTATCCTTCTGATAATACACCAATTTCCAATCAACAAATGATCTCTAATGCAAGTTTCATAATTGAAAGGGAAGACCACCAGAAGAGCTTGTAAAAATTTGTTTGTATTGCCAAAAACGTTTCCTTTTTTAAAGAAATGATAATGATAATTACAAGAGTTAAAGATATTTAACGGAAGAAATATTATAAAGAATTATGTATGAAAATAATTCATTTGATATTCCTATTTATGCCACAGAACATTTTTTTAGTCAATTATATGATTGTATTTTTTCCTCAACAAACACATAATGACAAAAATTAAAGGTGACAAAAACTGTACATCCTTGAGTAAGTTTCCATGGTAGCATTTTAAAGTTAATATTGTCCTGAAAACTAATTTGGTATTCTTAGATACAGTAACACCTGTCTTAAGCAGAACCTGTTGAATGCAGAAACAATACGTACCTAGAAGGTCAGGATTGCTTTATTAATAATATGAAGGTGTGTGCGTTTTCAACAGGACAGGCGTGTTGTCCTTATGATCAGCTCTAAGTTTGGTAGCCGATTTATCGAGGTGCCAAACAGAAGAGAGAGGAATAAATCGGAAGCAGTGGTTCAATACAATACCTTCATGGGTGGTGCTGACCTCTGCGACCAGTTACTGTCTTATTACCCATGCGAGCGTAAAACAATGAAGTGGTACAAGAAACAAGCTATAAACATATTCCAGTTAACGCTTATCAATAGCTTTATACTAAACGAGAAAAATGTTGCTTGCATACTGCAAGCACATCGACAACACTAATTTTAAGTCGGCATCATATAGAGTGAGTCCTCAAAAGAAAAAAAAAGGGATTGAAAATATTCTTAAAATTCGCTGCAATTTATTCGTCCGGCATCGAACCCGAGTCTTCCCGGTGATACTTACTATGTAGCACAATAGAAGATCACCATCTCTAACTATGTGTGAAAATTCAAGCAGAAATATTAGCTGCAACTCCCTCAAACAACGTCCTACTTTTCCCTTATATTCCTTATGAGAGAAATTTTAATGTGCTCTGGCATCGAACCCAGGAACAGCATGGTCTTGTCTATTTTTTTTTTCTTGAACCAAGTCTTAATATACATCTTCTACCTAAGCTAGAACTTCCTATCATTTCGATAAATGCATCATAATAAATAATGAAAACTACCTCAATTTATTTAAATGGTGAATATATTTACCGCCTGGGATCGAACCCGGGTCTTTCTGGTAATACTTTCTATGCTGCACAACAGAAATTTGCCATTTTTAACTATGTGTGAAAATTCAAGCAGAAATATCGGCTGCAACTGCCTCAAACGACGTCCTACTTTTCCCTTATATTCTGTCTGATCTAAATTTTTTCTTAAACCAATTCTTACCATAGATCTTCTAGCCAAGCACGAACTTCCTATCATTTGATAACTGCATCAAAAAAATAATGAAAAACTACCTCAATGTATTTTGAAGGGCAGATTTTTGCCTCGAACCCAGGATATTTTCCTGAAAAATAATAACTATTTTTGATAGATCCTGACCATTAATGTTGGCTCCTAGAGTTTTGATTCTCTACCTATCCGGGAAGTATTTTTAAAAAATTCCCGAAAATCAAAGCAATGCATTTAAATGGAAAAAATCGGGACTTTGGGGTCCTCTGGAATCGAACCCATGACACTGAGGTTCAAAATCGCAACTTTTCTGGCGATTTCACGTTATGGCCAATAAGTAGTAAAAATTTTAATTCAATGACACATGTGGTTTAGCCTGTGAATTACTATCCTCTCTATATATATGGATACATGAATGAATCCGGAGAAGCATCTATATATAATAGATAATAGGTATAGAACAAAAAAAGTTAGTTTATACGATTTTAGACTAGAGATAATTAGCTTTTTATTACCAGATACTGTTATTCTCCCTCCTAGCGTTAGTAATGTTAGTTCTAGTCATTTTCCAGATTTCATTACTGATAAGTTAGGTAATAGAAAAAAACAAAAAAGGTGTAGGTTTGTTATTCGAAGGGTATAGATAAAAGAGTGACCACCGACTGCCCAGAATGTCCGGATGAACCGGGACTTTAAGACCTTGTTTTGTGGAATACCATAAAAATATGTAATGGTACAGTATTTTGGAATTTTCATGTATATAATTTAAATATGTATATATTGTTTGTAATTTCAATCTTCACATTATAATCAGATACATGTAGGTTATTTGAGTTCAAGTTAAAGTAATGTTTAGGTTTAAATAGGTTTGTAAGTTTTAGTTTAATATGTTTTGATTTCAATTTGTATATTTTGAAAAATATTTTCGTGATTATTTATAACTTAAGATGAAATTTATTAGGCTGATCCCATTCTCATCTTTCCATTGAATCCTTTCCCTTGTTTTCGTTTTCTACCCTCGTTATTATCTTTTCCTACCCCCGCTGTTGAGAACCTCACTTTTTTTCCCTTGAAATTGATTCGTCTAGAGAGATAAATCTTCGCTTTTCTTGAATAACTACGCCCGCCCCTGCCACAGATGTCGGCAAGGCTCTGAGATAGGATTGTTAGAGATATCTCGAGGAATTGTTCATAACTCATACGTCATATTCTTAGAGGGTATTTAAAATAAGAATCTCTCTACTCGAAATAAATCATAATGATCAGACTATTTAAGATATAAGAAGTTATATTTGACTGCATTAACTTAACGTCACCTGTCTATGTTACAATAGATGGCAGAAGTTAATTCTTGTATAGTTATGATTTAGCTGTTGTATTTACTACTGTTATCTGATTATTATTTATTGATCAGATTGATTGATAGTTCTATGGAACAAATATCGCAATGGGTATTTATTTACTTCTAAATAATTGTCCATTTTATTCAGGTAAGAACAATTCAGTGTCACACCTTATCGCAGATCTAAATATTACGACAGAAGATATTACACTTCGTAATCTATAATATAAAATAGAGTGTGGGTGTGTGGTTGTGTGTGTGTGGGTGTGTGTGTATGTATGTATGTTCGCTAAAAACTCGAGAACCAAGAGTCGCAAAACTTTTAAATTTTCTACATTATTAAAAGTCGACCCGGTGCAGAGTATAGGCTACATTTTATTTCCCTAAAGTCCTCGGTTCGAACCCGGATGGGGTAAAAACCTTTCCATAAGAAATACACGTAGAGGTCAGTTTTTTGTAGCAGGGTTCATTTCTTCTTCAAAATTTAATGAGAAAAAATGGTCCTAGAAAGTCGAATCAAGCACTAAAAGAAGAAGAATAGATTAAAGATTCTTATTTTGGTCATATAATATCGTTTTTGATTCGAAATTACGCACACTTAGATAAAGTACGTGAACATATTATCGAAATTTGAGGTCGTAACCAACCCATCCCCCTGACGATCAAGGCGATTGTTGATTTCGAGCTCATGCGTAATTCCGTAAGAAGACATGGAAAATGAATGCCCAGATACAATTAACGCTGTAAGATATCTTTTATATATAATTCCTTCTCCGGGTTCATTCATATCTATTATATATAGACGTTTCTCCGGATATACTGTACCTATACATATATAAGCGATCAAAATTCTAACCATATTCCACCAGTGCCACGGACTTGAAATTTTTACGACGTGGTGGCCATAACGTTTAACCTCCAGAAAAAGCCGACTATGAACCTCAGTGTCATGGGCTAGATTCCAGAAGGCCCCAAAATCACGATTTTCCCCATAAAGATACATGGTGGGGATTTTCGAAAACTTTTTTGAGGCACTTCCCGGCAAAGCCGAGAATTGAAATTCGAGATATCGCTAGAAGTCGTGCTTATCAAAAGTGAACTATAAAAACATCTTCGAAGATTATCCTTGGTTCGACGCTAGGTCAGGGCAAATATTTGCCGTTTAAATTACATTGCGGCGATTTTTAAGATTATTTTGAACACTTTCCCGATAAGATGGAAACTTGAAACTTGGTATGTGGATAGAGATCATTTATACATTTTATGTACGCTATTGAACGTTTCGATAATGGTCCTTGGTTCGATTCCAGAGCGCCATTTACCTTCCGCACGCCGCGCCGCCGCCGATAAAATTTCCGGCGGCGGCGCGGCGGCGCGCCGTAGTTATTTTTTCGGCGGCGGCGGCGTGCCCGATATTGTCGGGTCGGCTGGCGTAATCGGCACGGCGCCCATCTCTAGGGTCCTTGGTTCGATCCCAGAGGGCCATTTACACTTCTCAATGCATTTCTTATGGAGATAACGGAAACAAATTTTAGGTACTTCCCGGCATGATTTTGACTTCAAACTTTGCATGAAATAAGATCAAGTCCTAAAAAGTCATACTGTGCATTCACAGCTGCCTATATTTCCTGGGTTCGACACCAGGCGTCTCAACAATCAGTAACTGATCCGAGTTTTAAGAATTATTTTGAACATCATTGAATCAGGTTTTAACAAGTTATTATGCCTAATCGCATCTTCCAAATGGTCATGGTTACGACACCAGGTGTCTACAAAAGTTAGAAATTGCAACGATTTTTAAGATTTTTTTAATCCCTTCCCGATAACATTGAAACTCAAAACTTGGCATGTGAATAAAGATTATAAATACATTTTTATGCTTGCAGTATACAAGCAACTTTTACGTGTATATATAGATACCCAGATAGGATACTAATTCACAGGCTAAACTACAGGCGTCATTGATTTGAAATTTTTACAGCTTATAGGCCCTAACGTGAAACTCCCCGAACAAGGCGACTTTGTACCTAAGTGTCATGGGTTCGATGCCAGAAGGCCCCAAAATCCCGATTTTTCCCATTTAAATGTATTGCTTTGATTTGGTAGAGAATCAAAATTAAAGTACCTTACAGATATGGACATTATCTATCGAACCTAAAAATATAATTTACATAAAATATCCTGGGTTCGATGCTAGGACGATGCAAACATCTCCCATTTAATATACATGGGGGTATTTTTTCATTATTTTTGATGCATTTATCGAAACGATAGGCAGTTCTCTAAGCTGGACGATGTATATTAAAACTCGGTTTAAGAAAAACATTTTAATAACACTTAAGTCTTCCTGAGTTCGATGCCAGAGCACATTAAAATTTCTCTCATAAGGAATATATGTGAAAAGCAGGACGCCGTTTTAGGCAGTTGCAGCCAATATTTCTGCTCGAATTGTCACACAAAGCTAGAGATTGCGAACTCATATTGTGCTGCATAGTAAGTAAGACCAGGAGGACCCGGGTTCGATGCCGGGCGGTAAATATATCTGCCATATAAAACACATTGGAGTAGTTCTACCTATCTACCAAAAATTATGAGGCAAGTGTTTCGATCAAGACTGTACCAAGAGTAATTATCAAATTCGATTTACCCGCTGAGAATCAACGGGCACTTCTGCTAGTTACATATATAGAAATCTCATCGACAGAAATCATAAGAGGTAATGAAAAAAGATCGCTTCTCAGAATTGTATGGAATGATTCTAGGGAATGCTTCGCGATGTCTTCTTCGCGGTGTTTACAGAGAGGGGATTTCCCAGAAATAATAAATATCCATGAATTGATTGCCATGCAGCCACTCAGCCTAGCGAGATCCTGACGAACTTTTCCTGCCAATTTGATTTTCACTCGAGGGGGTTTATTTAGACAGCTTGGAACGGTCGGTTTCGTTAGTGCCGTCGAATAAGAGTCAGCGGATACCTCTTTCCGATCCCTCATCATTGTGAGCTAATGGCCAAATGTCTCCTCTCGACACGCTCAGTGAAATGGGATTACACTCATGTCCACTGCGCCCAAGTCGAAGGAGTCGTTATATGGAAGGATAAACACGAGAGAGCAGAAATACGTGTATCGATTGAGAGAGAGTCATAGGAAATATTTTCCTTGAGCAACTGTGGGAGGATTATTACGAGATAAGCACGATTGCTGTGCATTCATCATAATAATGTGTACAGGAATATTGGTGTGTCAGAGTGTATGCTTATTACCATCTATGGATAGGCTCTTCCTTAAATAAAGAAATGCATGCATTAACATTATACTACTGTGCTTTTGAGTCTATGCTGAAATTCCGGGTTCAGTGAAATGTGATTCCATTTATTACTGGTAAATGGACTCATTATTATGTTTTAATGGTGAACAAATAATAATAAAACAAATCATACGTTATCCTGTTTTTGACACGTTATTAAAGTATGGTAGAAAGCAAAATACTAATTAATCTTTACCCAGCAAGCTATAGTCATAAGATTGATTTCAGTGATTTGTTTCTCAGTACTGCCTACGTATTAAGAAGGAAGCGTTATATCTGTGCCGTCATCAGAAAAAGAACTTTCTGAAATTATTGGGTAAATTAAGCCATCCTCCAAATTGCCCCACGTTTTAAAGTAACGCTTAGTGATTTATCGTAGCAATTTTCACGAAATGTTTTGTACCATCACTAATTCACGAATACGACCCTTGTCGGCAGTACGTGCATAGGGGAAGCCAAGTAGTGTAGCATCACTCGTAGAATAACTAATAAGGCTAATAACTGTCCGGTGACAATGCCATCATACAAAACTACGCATACATAAATAATTGATCGGAATCAATATAAATGTAAAATGTACAGTATAAGAGGGAGAAAATATAAATATATCAGTGGATTAACTTTCTCAAAAATGAGATCAAAATACTGCCATGCTATTACATCTATGGAACATTACTTATGCTGGAGGAAAATTCTTGAAAACCGGTTTTAGCTGTACTACAGCATAGCGGATTTATTTCTCATTATAATATTTTTATTATTATGATCATAGCACTGTAAGTGGGGGCATGATCTGGTAACATAGGGTACAATTTAGAAAATAATTACGTTATGCTCCGTAAAAAATCACGTACAATTTCAATCAGAACAGCTACTTGAAATCAGGAAAAAACACCTGACATGTATTCTAAAAGATAGGAAACTCCAAAAACTGTTTTAACATATATTTTAGGCATGTCTATATACTTATAGCATCATTCAATTGGTGTATTGTCATCGATAGATAATTTATAAACAAATTTTTAGATACGGCAAAAAATTCACTGTTATCACTACATATGGTTTTGAATAATTATCACGTTCTACTCAAGTTCCAATTAAACAACATTTATTTGCTTTAAATACAAAACAATTTTAAATTAATGTAAAATTGATAGCAAAGTCAGAGTTGACATATATCTGATTAATTAGAGGCTTAAGATCTCAAAAAGCCATCTTTTTCGGCGTTCCATCTCTTACTTCCCGTTAGTCAGAGAAAGCAATAAAGAATAGCCGCAATATAATTGTACCCAAAGTACTTTTTAGTGGAAATGCCACCATAAGATAATACTATAAGGGGTCATAAGATATAAAATGTTGTATTTTATTTTTTGTTTTTGCTTTATTATTTATTATTATTTTATTTTTATTTTAGATTTGTATTTTAAGACCCCTGAGGACTGTGGCATTTACCATTGCCATTGAAATGTACTTTCGGTACTACAATAGTGCGGCATTCCTTTCTTGCTTTCTCCGACTACCGGGAAGTAAGAGGAGGAACGCAGAAAAAGACGGCTTTTGGAGATTTTAAACCTTTAATTCATTAACAGCCGTGTCCCAATATTTCTTTCCTTACATATATCTGCATGGTAAAATTGAAAAGTAGCACATTTCCGATAGGATAATCCCTGTTTTCCCGATGAATATTTTTACAAGTTATTGCATAATGCGCGATTTGTTGTCACATTCTGTCGATCGATTTCAAGAGAATCGTTTCAACAAAAATCAGGTCGCTTCGTTGCGCAAGATACCCGGGCGACGAGTACTTTGATGCTTTTCTCCTTCGCTTGAATCTCCCTGAATGATTGGATTCAAGACTCGAGACAGCTGCTACAGTTCCCACTTTTGAAGCGGTTCATTACCATTCCATCGCGGACATCTTTTTTCATTCGCGGATGGAGTCAACGATCCTCGTTATTCTTATTGCCGTTCGGTCGCCCACTGAACCCGGTGCATCCGGAGGAGCATACCATCTCCAGAGTGTACGAATCCTCAAGTGAAGACACGGGCAGCATACTCCAAAGTGGATTGCACCCGCAGATAAAGAGAGCCGATATTGTTTTAAAATCAGAACCAACTTCCCGGAAAAAACATACTGTGTCATCCTGCTATGCTGAATAAAAGAATAGGAAGTATTGTAGCATTAAAGTAGCACACGAAGATACAATGTCCCTCTTACTCTATCATAAATGGAAAGTTTACTAACGTAAAAGATGTTACATATAAAATATTAGTTAAGTGGATACACTGAAGAGAAGTGAGATAGAGTAAGTATTCATCAAATTTATTTCATTAGCACTCCGGGGTTTTACGGCGAAGAGAGACAGAAAATAACCACCGATACATTTTTATTTAACCTCAACCTTGTAGCAAACTTGTACCTACCTGTAAACGAAATAACTTAAGCAAATGGTTTAAGCAATCTATAGCTCATTCTTCGACGTACATTAGCATCGTGTTCAATGACTGAATAAGATCAAGCGTCAGTTATACTTTGGCGAGAATAAAGTACAAGGGAAAAGACAGTGGAAGACAAAGTCGAAAACATTTATTGGGGAAGTTATTGAACAGTTTATTTGCGTTGCTGATAAGAACACGGTTTATATATCAATTTGGAAGTGTTCAAAAGTATCTTAACTTGGATGTGTCATAATAAAATTGATAATGTCAGTTCCATTAAGAATCGTTCCTAATAACGATTCACATAAACTGAAAGTTTATGCAAAGTGAAGTGATGAATATTGAAAATTTTCCATACCATGTATTTTGTTAATACATAAATGATTCCCCTAGACACATGAGTATAGCTTCTGCCAATACTAACGCCTTTCAGATAGAGATATCCTCTTCTTTTTATCTTTAACTGTATAAAAATATATTAATAATGAAGAATAGCTGTCACACTATATGTACAATAGCTTTAAAAATGTATAGATGGTATATCTTCTATATATATAAAAATGAATGTGTGTCTGTCTGTCTGTCTGTCTGTCTGTACTCGATAGATTCAAAAACCATACATCCAATCGTCGTGAAAATTTGGGAAATTATTACGTATATCCCCGGAAAGGTTTTTGTAAATTTTTATTTTAATCGGAGTACTCAGTTCGACTCCAGAAGGAAAAACAGTTTCCATAAGAAATACATGTAAACTTCGATTTTATCACTTGCATGCTTCCTTTCTTTCGCAAAATTAAATTAGAAATAACCAACGTATGGATTTAGAAGTACCACCAGAAGAAGGGAAATTGAATAAAGTTTCTTATTTTGGTCATGAAATATAGTTTACGATCGGAAATTACGAGACTTAGAGATAATTAGATGATAATTTTGATGAATTTTGAGGCTATAAACAAACTATTTCTCAGTTACGACGAATGCGATTGTTGAATTTTCTCATAAGAACACATTGAGAATTTACTCCCGTATTCAAATGATGTTTGTTTATAGCAACGTAAATATTTACGTATATTATCGTGGAGTAAACGGTTTTTGATATTTAATGAAAATTATATTTTGATAAATTCAAGAGATTGTATGTACTGGACAACTTGGTGAGTTGATGACGTTACCGACTTTGATTACAAATATCATCTATTTTCAACATTTCAATTTATTTTATGTCTTTGACTAGACTGAATTTAATTTTTAGGTCTTCTTCAGTTGAATATGTGTTCTATTTGAGATTTGCGAGATGCGAAGTGTAGAGTAGCACATAATTTAGCATATCTTACTCCGAACTGATAAGGTACTGTGATAATATATTTTCTTATATACTGAATGAAAGTAATGTAGATAGTATGTATGATTTCATTATAATAGCCTTGCAACGCGAATAGCTGCCTGCCATACAAATTGCGAATGGATTTTCTACGGGAAAAATAGAAGTACGATACATAAATTGATCCCATTTGGGTAGAATTTATATTTTTTCAATTATTGTTTAAATATTACTAATTATATTAAAATTTAAAATATTTTAAATACATAAATTGTATTTCTTATAAGATTTCAAAAAATTAATTTAAATTACAAAAAAGAACATTAATGCATTTGACGTTCGATTTTTCGCCAGCAAATTCTAATAAATACAAAAATGCAGTCAAAAACTTTTGCAATTATTAATACGAGAATAAATTATTAATACGCGAATAAATAAAAATATTATTAATTTCCAGCTGAAGAAAATAATTGGAAATACGTTTTATTTAACCCTACAATTATGCCGCCAACGCGAAGTGCTATTGGTCTATCTACAAATCAAGCAAAAAGGAGAAGAGAAGAACGATCATTAGAAACGAGTGAACAGAGGCAAGCAAGGCAAGAAAGAGATCGGAATCACACTACTCTTGCTCGATCATTAGAAACGAGTGAACAGAGGCAAGCAAGGCAAGAAAGAGATCACACTTCTCTAAACACTACAACGTGTGAACGGGTACAGCTAGTAATCTATAATATAAAATAGAGTGTGGGTGTGTGTGTATGTTCGCTAAAACCTCGAGAACCGAGAGTCGCAAAACTTTGAAATTTTCTGCATTAATAAAGTCGACCACGCGCAGAGTATAGGCTAATTTTTATTTCCCTAAAGTCCATGGTTCGAACCCAGAGGGGTCAAAACGTTTCCATAAGAAATAAACGTAGAGGTAATTTTTTTCGTTATAGAGTTAATTTCTTTTACAAAATTAAATTTGAAATAATGGTCCTAGAAAGTAGAATCAAGTACCAAATGAAGGAAAATAGAATAAGAATTCTTAATTTGGTCGTAGAATATCGTTTTCGATTCGAAAGTGTGCACAATTTGATTGAGTACATGAATATATTATCGAAATTTTGATATTGAAAACAACCCATCCTCATGACAATCAATCCGATTCTTGATATCGAGCTCATGCGTAATTCCGTAAGAAGACATGGAAAATGAATGCCCAGATACAATCAATGCTGTAAGATATCTTTTATATATATTTCCTTTTCCGGATTCATTCATATCTATTATATATAGATTCTTCTCCGGATTAATTCATATCTATCTATTATATATAGATGCTTCTCCGGATTCATTCATATATATAGCTATATAGGTATATAGATAGGATACTAATTCACAGGCTAAACCACGAGCGTCATTGACTTGAAATTTTTACCACCTATTGGCCATAAGGTTTAACCGCCAGAAAATATGCGATTATGATCCTCAGTGTCGTGGGTTCGATTCCAGAGGGCCCCAAAGTCCCGATTTTTCCTGTTTAAATGCATTGCTTCGATTTTCCGGAATTTTTAAAAAATACTTCCCGGATAGGTAGAGAATCAAAAATCGAGGAGCCTATACATAAGACCATGATCTTTCGAAAACATAAATGGGTTTTACGGAAAATATCCTGGGTTCGAGACTAGGACGATGCAAAAATCGGCCGTTTAAAATACATTGAGGTAGATTTTCAATATTTTTTTCATGCCTTTATCGAAATGAAAAGAAGTTCTTGCTTATATGGAAGATGTATATTAAGAATAGGTTTTTGAAAGAAATTAGATAAGACCGTACTGTTCCTGGGTTCGATTCCGGGGCACATTAAAATTTCTCTCATAAGGAATATATGGGAAAAGTAGGACGTCGTTTGAGGCAGTTGAAGCCAATATTTCCGCCTGAATTTTCACACATAGTTACAGGTGGTGATCTTCTGTTATGCTGCATAAGAATTAATACCAGAAAGACCCGGGTTCGATGCCGGGGGGTAAATATAATTGCCACATAAAACACATTGGGATTGTTTTTAATTATTTATTTCATGCACTTATCGAAATAATAGGGATTTCTTGCTTAGATGGTAGATGTATATTAAGACTCGGTTCAAGAAAAAATTATATATGACTATGCGGTTTCTAGGTTCGATGCCAGAGCACATGAAAATTTCTCTCATAAGGAATACACGGGAAAAGTAGAACGTCGTCTGAGGGAGTTGCAGCCAACATTTCTGCCTAAATTTTCATACATAGTTAGAGATGGTGATGTTCTGTTGTGCTGCATAGTAAGTATGTCCTGAAAGACACGAGTTCGATGCCAGACGATTATGTTGCAGCAAATTTTAAGAATATTTTTGAACCTTTTTTTTTTGAGGATCGTCCCAATATGATGCCGATATGAAATTAGTGATGTCGATCTGCTTGCATTATGCAAGCTACATTTTACTCGTGTATATAGATAGATAGATAGGATACTAATTCACAGGCTAAACCAAAAGCGTCATTGACTTGATATTTTTACGACGTATTGGCCATAACGTGTAATCGCCAGAAAAATGCGATTTTGAACCTCAGTATCATGGGTTCGATTCCAGAGGGCCTCAAATTCCCGATTTTTCCCATTTGAATGCATTGCTTTGAATTTCGGGAATAAAAAAAAATACTTTCCTGATAGTTAGAGAATCTTAACTCAAGGAGCCTATAGATATGGTCATGATCTATCAAAAAAATTCATGCCTTTTACAGAAATTTTTGTGGGCTCAATGCTAGGACTACGCAAAAATCTGTCATTTAAAATACATTGAGGTAGTTTTTCATTATTTATTTTGATGTACTTATCGAAATGATAGGAAGTTCTTGCTTTGCTGGAAGATGTATATTAATAATCGGTTTTAGAAAAATATTAGATAAGACCGTAATGTTCCTGGGTTCGATGCCAGAGCACCTTAAAATTTCTCTCATAAGGAATATAAGGGAAAAGTAGGAAGTCATTTGAGGCAGTTGCAGCCAATATTTCTGCTTGAATTTCACACATAGTTAGAGTTGGTGATCGTCTGTTGTGCTACACAGTAAGTATCAACAGGAAGACCCAGGTTCGATGCTAGACGATTAAATTGCAGCGAATTTTAAGAATATTTTCAATCTTTTTTTTTCCTTTGAGGACCTAAGATATAAGAATATAAACTAAGAAATCAAAGAAACATCTCGAAAAGCGGAACATACATTATATTCCTAAATTATGATAACTTTTTCTGAACGCCGTATTAATTTACTCCACACAAGAATTATGATTACGAATTTACATCAGTAACATCAAACTCATGGATGCATAGTGAATGTTTTCAAATTTGATACGCATTCTAGAATCCTTCACAAGGTTAATATCTAGTCCATCTACTTAGTACTCGAATGAATCAATGGAGACATGAATTTAAAACAAATCAAATGGTTGCAAGAATTATGATTTAGAATTAACATCACTATCATCAAACTCTTGGTGGCATAAATAATTTCAATTTAAACTGATACACCTTCAAGGGTGTAATATCTAGTTTATTATCGCAGCGCTTGAGAGCTCAATGGGGATATAAATATAGAATAAAGCAGATGGTTGCTCCGTTTGAGATACATCCCGTTCAAAAACGCTCCTCGAAGGAAGGACAACTCTGAAAACAATCCCGTTCCCCATTCTTTAGCCCCGTGCATGTTTATTCAAGGGCGAATGAGAAAAGTTTCTCAAGCGGAGAAATCTTCCGACTCGAGAGATTTGAATGCGCTTCCGAAAGGCAAAAGATGTTACATTACGAGACGTTTTCGATTTAAAATATCGCGACGGGAACAAAGAAGTTTCCCTCGTTAAATTCTCCGCCGTTATGCCTTCCGCATCCGAGGAAACTCTGCGTTCTATTGAGACCTAGAAACGAGAATAAATGCCCCTTTTCGAATGGCATTCGACGGCATCTTATCATAACTGCGAATTCGGATCGATGCTGGGGAAAAGTTCGAAAGAGACATTACGTAATAGAAGTGAAAATATGAGTATACTGGGGCGGGGAATGTTTTTGTTTAATCGATAGACTATACAATATTATGCCGGTTTATACATTACGATTTATCGTAAAACTCCCGATAAGACAAATCGTACGACAAATCCTGTAACTTGCAAACCCGGTATAATTGTGAATAGTTAGTCTGATTGGACAAATTGGATAATGCTACTTGTAGTGCGTAGACAGGGCTTGACTACGCTGGACCTGATTCGGCAAGGGATTGAATTATTGACGCAGAAGTGATTCTACTTCCAAAATATGAAACGGTAAGTTGGACCTTGTAAACTGGATTTTTCAAATTTATCATCAAATATTCAATCTATAACCTCTCGCCGAATGCACTAAACCGTACTACCTCTCAAATCTCAATATTTAAACACAACCGCATCCTAGTGATTTTACCGATCCTTTGGCTAATCTATCAACTCTTTCAAAGTTCATTATTTGAAAATTTATTTCGCTTTGCAATCCGATACATACCCCACCGCAACTTAAGCTTAGGTGGGACTCGCATTAACCTTAGTGCGTTTGAAATGAAAACAGGACTTGACTTTCCCGTTGCCTTAGAGAGATCAACTGAACCGAATTGCAAAATACTTTTTACAAAAAATTAGATTCGCGTAGACACCTTAGAGATCGTACGATCGTTTGGACGATTTCCAAACTAGTTTGTATAAAAATCGTTTGGAACGGCGATCTTTGGAATTCAAATGTAGAAATAGGTTATCAATCGAAATTGAATGCAGAAAAATGAGTTTATCCACTAGGTAAACTTGAAGCTAATACTTTCGTTACAATTTCCGGTGTAGCATTATTTGTAAAGTAAAAAATCTGATGTGGCCAGCACATGACTTTCTCCATACATAAGATATAAATATTTATCTACTACAGTAATTTCGGACTCTATATTACATCTAAACTTGGAACATGAGTGATTAATTTATATATTACTAGCTGAAGCGCCCGTTGATTCTCAACGGGGAATATAGAAGTAGATTAAATTCATGTTGCCGGTCGTGCAATGCGTAAATTACCTTTAGAATAGTCTTAAATTCCAAGCTATTCTTAATATACAGGAAAATGCATGATCTCGGTTCAACAATCGCATTGATCGACAGGAGGATTGGTTGTTTACAACCTCAACGATTTTGGAAAATTCACGCGAATTTTGTCGAAATTCTCGAAATTTCGATTCGGAAACAATATTCCATGATCAAAATTAGAATATTCATTTAATTACCGTTCTTTTGCTTCTTGTCTAGACTCTGCACGACTATTTTTCTATTTTAATTCTTCAAAAGAAATATAGCCTGCTACCGATAAAAGTGAAGATTAGATTTATTCTTTATGGAAACACATTTGAGCGATCTTGGTTCAAACCCAGCAAAATTATCGAATAAAATTGAGACAGTACGTCATTCCTGGTCCCAGAAAACACGTACGCAAAGTTTTGTCGCGAATCTGGCAAACGGTTTGTACTAAAATCGAAGATACACAACATACAAACAAACGTACAAACCCACAGAATATTTGCTTTACATCATACAAGACATCTAATTTCACTCATCTATGAGCTGGTAATCTCCTCACTGAAATTACGTACCTGCAATTGCTGGTTACCGAAAATTTCTCGTTATCCATGTAATATATCGTCCTCTTCAATCATCAGCTTTATGGGCCTAAAGTCCACGAGTATTTTACGGGATAAAACATGAGCTCGGATTCAACAATGGGATTGGTCGTCAGGGGGATGAGTTGTTTACAACCTCCAATTTTCTCATAATTTTCGTATATTTCACCGATATTCTCCCAAATTCTAATCGAAAGCAAGATTCCACGACCAAAATAAAAATTTTTATTCAATTTTCTTTCTTCCGGTGTTTGTCTCGACTCTGTACGACTATTCCTTCTAATTTAATTCTTCAAAAGAAATAAAGCCTGCAACCGATAAAAGTGAAGCTTACGTGTATTCCTTATGAAAATCTATCTGAGCGATCTCGGTTCGAACCCAGCAAAATTCTTGAATAAAAATGCGACAGTACTTCCTTCCTGATGTCAGAGGACACGTATGCAAAGTTTGAGACAAATCGGGCAAACGGTGTAGACTCCAATCCAAGACAAACAAACAAACCCACAAACACACAAACCCACAAACACACAAACCCACAAACACACAAACCCACAGAATTTCTGCTTTATATATATAGATTATCTTTGACGTCACAAACGTTATAAATAATGTTTTTAGGGACATTCTCGATGAAAAACGATGAATTTGGTCTTTCGCCCATAGAGCCCAGAGCGCCCACAAAGTACATAATCAGCAACTTCCGGTTTATCAGTATTTCCTGAATAAATCCTAAACAATCAGTGATACAAAAATATGTTACATTCAAAAGTTATAGTAAATTAAATTTTCTAAAACATTTATAAATAATAGTATATACCTAAATATCATATTTATGGAGATATTTTGAAAACCGGAAATGAGCTTTGAAGAATGAAGATCGACTTCCGGTTAACCGATTTACTCCAAAAACTAATCAACTCTAACGACACCAACCAAAGTACTATATATGAAATTTGGTGTTGATACAACGAATGGTTTCAATGTTAGTGCGCCCACAAAGTACATAACAGCTACTTCCGGTTTATCGGTATTTCACGAATAACTCCTAATCAACCGGTGATACAAAAATATGTTAAATACAAACGTTATAGTAAATAAAATTATCTAAAACTTTTATAAGTAATACAATTTACGTATACATCATATTTATGGAGATATTTTGAAAACCGGAAATGCGCTTTAATGAATAATGCTCGACTTCCGGTTAACCGATTTACTCCAAAAACTAATCAACTCTGACAGCACACACCACAGTACTATATATGAAGTTTGGTATTGATACGACAAATAGTTTTCACGTTAGAGCGTCCACTATCACTCACACACACACACACACGCATACACACAGACATCATTCCGAAAAAGACGTGTTCTAGGGACCCCAAAACATGTATTTCCGTTGAAATCTCGAAGTCCAATTTTTTCATGAAAACAATACTTTCTCTATACTTCGTATATGGAGAAAGTAAAAATGAGTTTGCAAAGTGAAATAATTTGAACAGTAGTAGTAAATAATTTACTTACCATTGTTTGTTCCAATGAGGGTAGAAAAGGCTGCTTTGGGCTGGATGAGGTCCCCCGTTTCTGAAACATACAATTTTCACAAATTAGTGGAATATGTTTCGACGAATTCATATTATTTGAATTATATTTATTTATTGTTTCTATGTAAACTGACATCTGTAAATGATTTAGTCGATCTTTGAAATTGGTCAACCATCATTTAAAATGAATATATCAGAAAATTAAACTGTGTTCATACATTCTGTAATAATTTCGAAGTCTTATTTTTATCCCACCACTATAAGAATTTGAAGTTATCGGAATCCTTCCTCAAGAAAACTCTTTCATAATAGACGAGAAACGTAGGGTAAGACGTCATATTGATAAGTTCTTCTATTTGATTGGTGGATGTTAAGACCAATTAGGCTCATCTGCCAGCTGACCGACCACCCATCCCGGCATTGAAAGCGATTTACCATCGCTTTCAATGTAATGAAGGCTCTCGAGTCACTGTTCTAATGTATTCTCCAGCAATTTGACCAAAATCGTTCATTTTTCCCTCTGTTGTTATTTGTTGTGGAAGTGGAATTTGAGTGGGATCTTCAAGGAAAAGAAGACCGATAGAGGGCTGGTTGATGCGGTATCTTGAAGAGATGTATGCAGCGTTAAGATGAAAAGATGAGAAGTTATATAGATGCATAAGATGCTAAGTTTTCAAAAGCGAAAGAATTTGTAAGTAGTGATTAATAAATTGAATAAACGAGGAGTTAGCGTGCTAGTCTCACAAGAAAATTGCAACATGTATAAGTATAAACATTATTTGAAAAATCTTTTAAAATTTCCACAATGAGTTTATTCGCGACCGGTTTCGTAATTTGCATTACATCTTCAGGCAAAGGGAAACATTTTTGCAAGGAATATATAGGATGGTTGAGAGAGCTGGGAGGGGGTGGGTGCATCATGGGAATATTTTGCTTGGTAAGGAGAGGAGGGGTTTAAAAATAATTAACCCCTCAAAAGTGTGCCATAAATAAGAGTCTCAAATCTCTCTTACGATTCCCGACAATACTACCGACTTACTAGGATTAAAATTCTGCCCGCCAGCTAAACTCAATCCAAACTCAGTGAAAAATCTCGTTGTGGACTGTGAAATAGTGATCGCCACTCATTAAAACACGTGTGCTGTCTTTTAATAAGTAATTCTGTGAAGTGTTCCCGAAAGCCCCACATAAAATTACCGTGTGATATTCTACAGCAAAAAACTTCATATCTGAGAATAATCTTGTATTAACGAAGGCTGATAAAGGCGCTGTGATACTAGACAAGGAACTCTATTTAGAGAAATGCTCCTCTTTTTTCGACGAGAATAATATTTATTTATTTATTCAAATCTCACATACAGCATAACAATGCCAATTTAAAGTGAAATATAAAAATATGCATATAGTAAAGTAATAAACATAAATAGTTAAAAAAAGTGGTAGAAAATATAGTGAAAAAGAAAACAAACATAAAGGTAGATTTCACAATTATATGGATTTATTGTTTGGTAAGTTCAAAAATTTCCCTTTATATAAAGGATCAATAGAAGGAGGAATTGTGTTCATCAGAGAAGGAAGACGAAAGAAAAGGGAGCGCTTGATAAATGAAAGTCTAGGAGTTGTATAGTGAAGTAAGGATGTCAAACGGGTAGATCTGTGTGGAACACGATAATTGATAATTGAAGTTGAGGACAGTCAGAAAGGGAGTTCAGCAGTGAATGTAAGAAGGATAAATCATGTTTTGATCTAGTGACAGAAAGAGATTCCAAGGATAGTGAAGATAAGATAGAATTTTTAGAGGCTTGACGGAAGGAAGGAACTCTGGCTTTTACAATTCTGAGAAAGAAGTTAGTAATTCTATCTAATGAGGAAAGATGAGTAGGAGAGGACATAGACCAGATGGGGAGCAGTAAGATACAGTAGGAAAGAAGAGAAGTATAGGGAAAGGCCAGGGGTTTTTTAACCCTATAGACATTATATGGCATTTATTAATGTTTAAATTTAATTTCCAGTCTCCGCACCACTGGGTTGTTTTATTTAACGTTCTTTGAAATTGTTCACAATCTTTGTCACACTGGAAAAAAGTTTACAATCATCAGCATATAGTACAATATTCTCCTCCGTAGGGGGTATTGAGACTAGATCATCAACGAAGAGGTTGAATAGATATGGGCTTAGGGAACTGCCCTGTGGAACCTCAGAGATGACAGTAACCCTGTTGGATTTAGCGTCTGGAAGATTGACAAATTGCGTTCGATTGGTTAGGAAGCTTGATATCAGGTGTAAGAATTTTCCGTGAATATTAAAACGATGGGCAAGTTTGAATATCATTGACTCGTGATCAAGGGAATCAAATGCTTTGGAGAAATCTAGGGATATAGTATCTAATTCCGCCATATTTTGAATTGCATTTATGGCATGATTTTATTTAGATATACATAACAATATAGAAACTATTCCGAAAGATCCTATTCCTAAATATCACTCCTCCGCAAAGAAATCCCTCAAAGACAGTCCTTTGTTTTCTGAAAATACTTTCTTACGTCAATGAACCCCCTCCCACCAAGGTTTTATGGATTTCCTAAGCTTTGTCAAGAAAATCATCCACTGAGACCAATAGTGTCTTCACCTACTCACAAATTAGCATTTAAATTAAATAGTTCAATCCGAAAACAAACAAACTTTTACCCAAAATACAGTGTGAAGAACTCAGCCCAACTGGCAGTGGATTTAATGAAAAAAGTGTTCCCCAAGAATGCAATTTTAGTGAGCTTTGACGTGAAAAATGTTTTTACCTCAACACCTATCCAAGAGGCCATATCTTCCGAGGAAACTCACCGCATCAATAATGGACTCTAAAGCAAAGAAGGAAATAATTAATTTAATTAAAATTTGTCTAGAGCGGAATTTCTTCATTTTTGATAGTAAATTCTACCGCCAAAAAGATAAAAAATATACCGAAAAAAAGCCTAGCTATGGGGTCTCCCTTGTCCCCTATCCTAGCAGATATCTTCATGAACAAAACAGAAGAAAAATTGTTTAATTCTGGTGAATCCTTATTAAAACAGACTCTCTACTGGAAAAGATATTTGGATGATATCTTCTGTATTTGGGGAGGTAGTCATAGACAATTGCGCAAATGCGTTAATAAAGTCCTTCCACCTCAATTTGGAGTTCACGGTGGAGATAGATGTGAACAGAAAAATCAACTGTTTAGATAACTCCATAATCTCAAATGATGGAAGACCAACATTCGAAATCTACCGAAAGCGGGAATATACGGACCAAATTATCCACAATTCCTCCTCTCACCACTACAACCACAAGCATGCGGGGCTGCATTCAATGCTCCATCGCTTATTGACCATCTCCCAAGAGGAGTTTATTGAAGAACTCAATGTCATAAAAACCATAGACATGGTCAACGGATACCCCACGGTCCGCGTGGAAAAGCTCCTCAAAAAGAAACAAAGGAAACTGGCCGTCGAGAAGATTCCCTTTCCCCACTGAAAAGACGCGAAGAATGCCCTTTCTGGGGAAAGTGTCACACCAGCTGGGCAATGTTTTCCCCGAAAACATCAGAGCAGCATTTCGATCCCCGAACAATCTATTCAGGTTACTAGGGAACTCAGAAGACATGTTTACGCTTTGTCATCGACTTAACATACCGTATTTTTAAACATTCATGGAATAATTTAACATTTTATTTAAACGTAAATGTTAAATTAATATATAAATGGAATCATTTCAATAAGAGATTAATTGCGAAATTGAGACACTACTATACAATCGCACTTCCAAAAGCATTTTTCGCAGCTGAAACAACACTAATTGGTGGGCAAACAAAACTTAAAGAAATAGAGTAACAAGAATGGAAAATCCTTACGAAAAATTTTGGACCGATAAATAGAGAAGGGATTTGGATGAAAAGAACAGCATCAGAAATCTATAGACACAAAGATATGATCGCAGACACAAACACAAAAATAAAAATTAAATTTTACGTACACTTCCGCAGGATGAATGAGGAGAGAATCTCGATGCAGATTTTCGATGTCATCAATTCAGGCAGATGAATAACAAAGAGGATAAAAGAAGTCGAAGAAGATAACAAGGCATGGCAAATAGAAGAAAAACCATATAGAAGACCAAAAATTTCATGAATAACAATTCATAAAACACAAATTTTAAACCACGACACAGAAAAAGAAGCCACGAAGTAAGTGGGAATGAGAGAGAAAAGAACAACGCAGTAAGCGTACGAAGAAAATTAGGGAAATAAGAAAGAACACACACAAATAATAATAACAAGAATTTACGGCGAGATAGGGACTATATAGCCTCTTCTTACATCCAACCCTTCGTGATATAAATATAAAAAAGAGATAGCTTTAAAAAAAGGTACAAAGAATGAATTTACTTTGTCGTTTTAAAAAACCTGAGCTAAGGGCTTATGAAACAAATTCCATTAATAAAAAAAGAACAAACAGTTACACTTTTACATGTAAGTAGGTACAAAATAGATTGATAAATGTACTTGTAAATAAACAATTAATCAAAAACGGTCCAAAAAATTTAAAAGACGAAAGGAAGAAAATAATAAATAAATGTAAAAAAAATTAAAATACATTTATTAAGGAAATCAAGTTCAAACGCTCTTTTGAATAGGATATGATTGTTAATAACAACATTAATTTTAATCTATAATATTACAGGTTATATGAATGTCAATAAAACGTGGGTTTAGGGGGAAGAGAGGGTGAGACCTCTTAACCCGCCATTACTCGTGGGGTGTTTCTACACCCCAGCCGTTTTCAATCGGCATCTACTTTTTAACGCTTTGGTTTATTGACCCCTTCTTCTCAGTAGCTTCATTTTTTATCTTCCCGACCTTTCCTGCAAAAATTGTGATTTTCTTGCCACTTTTTGCAGAAATATGACGTATTTCATTTCATAATGCTCCTATTTTTAGTTGATTTTCCGAATTTCGTGTTTTATTGTTTCCTTACGGGTTATTATTAGAAGTTTTATGTTTTTATTCGTGTGTTCCATGATCAATGATCACTAAGTTAATGTTGTAATTCATGAATGTTATTGGTAAGTACGCTGATGTAATTTTATCTCACTTGTAATCTTTAATATTCCCTCTCATTATTTAGCTCCGCGAAGCTTTCCACGGCGAGGTTTCAGTTCTCAAGCCAGTTACAGAATTTGAGATAATATCAATTAGAAATAAAAAATAAGGAATTAATTTATTGCATTTGTTATTCTGAATAAATGAAATATTACGGAGCGGACACCGTTGTCCCCTGTGGAAATGGAGCGTCGCCCTCAGCGCAAAGGAAGACCAAGCCCCTTTTTTTCTGAGGGAGCGCGGCCTTGTTTATTGCCCCCTACTGTTTGTTCTGAGGGCACGTAGGTCTTAATTTTACGAGATATAACAATAAGGATTTGTTTTTTGGTTACATGGCTAAAATAATTATCGATTGACCGCGTCGAAGAAGAAACAGGGACAGTCCTTTTTGGGGTACCGAAACTCGGGTGGAAAGATTTGGTCATTCTAATTTGTGGTGCCTCACAGAGTCGACGTTAGCGATTCAGTGCTCGAGTTTGTGAGATAACTTTACTCAGTGAAGAAAAGCAACGTAAAGGATGGAATGACTTTACTATTCTCCTGTGCTCTCTTCTATACCATTGGGAAAGTGTTTCTTCGTAAGTTTATCCATCTCCTCCTCCAAGCTCCTGGTCACTAATTAGTAAGTGAGAATTTCTTATATTTCAATTATAACATTCTTTCGTCACCATAGATAAACAACTGATTCTTTTTCGAGGCAGATGTTCTTTCCACCTATATCTACCCAACAAACCGGCCAAGCATGGGATAAAGATTTTCGCTCTTGTGGGTGCTGGAGTATGTTATACCAAAAACTTAGAAGTTCATGTTGGGGTTTAACCAGATGGTCCTTATAAACACAGCAATATTCCTAAGGACCTCGTAAAACAGATTGTCAGTCCGATTGTGGGGACAGGGAGGAACGTGACTGCCGACAATAGGTTTCTAAGCGTGCCACTTTTAGAGGATTTACTCCAAGAAAAGTTGACGCTAGTCGGGACCATCCGTAAGGATAAAAAGGAACTCCCTCCAAAAATTCGAGAAGTAAAAAATAGAGAGGAGTACAGCAGCTTGTTTCTCTTCAGGAAAAACATGACCCTGGTATCATATGTCCCAAAAGAGAAAAGGAATGTGCTGATCATTTCAAGTATGCACAAAGAAAACATCATTGATGCGTCCACGAGCAAGAAACAGAAGCCTGAGGTAATAACATTTTATAATACAACAAAAGAGGGCGTCGATACTGTAGATGAAATGTGTGGGACTTAAAGCATGGCAAGAAATACTTGAAGATGGCCATTAGCAATATTTTACCATTTGCTAAACACTTGGAGTATAAATGCTTTTATTGTATGTAGAAGCATATATCCAGATGTAAGGATAAATAGGAGGATGATCCTCAGAGAAATCGCTACGGGGTTGATAAAACCCTTTATAATAAAGAGGGCCTCGCAAAAAACTTGCGAAAAGAACTAAAAAGAAAAGCCGAAAAATTTGGAGAGCCATCGAAATCAGAGCCTCAAGAGAAGATTATAAAAGGAGGTAGTGGGCGATGTGTTATATGTCCCAGGATTAAGGACATAAAAACTAAACTGTATTGCCAATACTGCGATAAACGCATGTGAGCTTTTTCTTAAAATTTGTGAAGAATGTTTTAAAAATATTAATAAATAAGTCAAAGGATTTTCCATCATTTACTCTTTCAAGCCCCCTCGAAATATTTTCCTTTCCTTTTCAGCTTCATGAACGCGCTTCCCAAAACAAGTAGCTTCAAGGTAGCATTAAAGGGTGTTATATCGATAAAATAACTTTGTATAGAATCTTTTAAGTATTTCTGTAACTTCAGACGCATTGATTCGTGCGAAGATATCGTTTCTAAAACTTTTCCATGTCGGAGATTACAATTACTTATACCATTTTTCGGGCGTAATATTTTCAGTTACTTGTAAAATTAAAATTTAAAATATCGTCATTAAACTTAAATGATATACCTAGAAGGTTTTCTAAACCATCCAGAGTAGAATTAATCGAGGAGGCTGAAAGAGGGAAAGGATTGGGGATTTTTATGGATCGTACCATTTATTGGAGAGATAAGGTCCAGAGAGCGAATTCTATTCCATCATGATTTGAGCTTTTTAAAAATACGACGAATTATCTTACGTAATAATCTTAAGTATTGCTCTTTCAAAGGATTGTAAGAAAATATTGTACATGTTGATGTGAAAGGAAAGGCTTGGATGAGAGCAATTTGTTTTAGATCAACTTTCCAACAATCTAAGTAGTGAATAACAACTGTTTATCCAATAGTATATTAACACAGAAGCCTAAAAATCGTTGCCACCCACCCGGATTTCAGGAGCCACTCTGATACGAGTGGTTGTGAGCCTATGGCACGCGTACCCAAAGTGGCACGTGAGAGAATTTTTTTGGCACGCAAAACTCTCACAACACTATGTATGTATGTATGTATGTGTTTGCAGGCGAATCAGCCTCTCGGGCTATTATCGCCATGAGTAGTAGGACATTACAAGTCAGTACATCCACAAGTCGAACAATACATACAACATATAAGGTTAAAAAGTTAAAATTGGGCTCTGATTAAAATTTGTAAAAACAAGAAAGGGCTGTATAGTGGCCTTTAAAGTTTTGATAAAATAAGGACATAGACTGTAAAGGGTCTAGCCCTTAGAGTCCATTTTCACAATAAAGGATACTGTCTCCAACTAATATTAAAACCATAAATAAAATAAATAAATAAATAAATAAAATTATAAATTAATTGGAACAAGGCAAGTTGAGTGGGGCTTGACTAAATGTAAGTTAGTAGTTTCGTGGCCTTCACAAAATCAAATATCTTTTCCACAGATGCTACATCGTCTCCTAGGGTGACCGAGAGATCCGTCGAAAGGCCTAATCTCCTTCGCTCATCATCAAACTGGGGGCATTGCAGTAAGACATGTGACACAGACAATACTGTGTCACATATCTCACATACTGGGGCCTCCTCAGACCACAGCAGATGTTTATGAGTCCACCAGCAATGCCCGATTCGTAGTCTGGTTAGGACTACTTCCTCGAGTCTGGAGGGCCTACATGATGACTGCCAAGAATTAACATTTGGTTTCACTATTCTTAATTTATTTTCTGTAATTTCATTCCACTCATCTTGCCATTGTTTAAAAACCAAGTGCTTTATACGTGTCTTCACATCACTCACAAGCACTTGGTCATAAAAAGTCCACCTCTTATTAGCAGCTTCTTTAGCTGACACATCCGCCATTTCATTACCTGGTTTACCAACGTCTCACAACACTATGTTTGCATGCTTAATTCACTTAAACAATGAAGCCCTTCATTAAATGAATGTGGATTTTGTTCATATTTAATGATAATTGCGATTGTTTAAGCCAATTACTAGACCTTAATCCTATCGTTGACTAGGTTTGTTCGCGGAGACAATCCCGAACGAGTTTTTAATTAGTTCGGTTCTCCTTCAGAGCGCATGCGCGGTTCGGAATCGGTTCAGGAAATTTGTTACCGCGAACGATAAATAATCCCTTAATTACGCCTCTGGCGGTTCATATAAGAAAAAATTAGTTTCTGCTAAACTTGGTGCGGAATAACTAGAGTTAATTAATTTTGTTTAGCTGAAAATTATGGATTGTATGTTGAGCATTTGAAATTTGGAAGGATATTACTGATTCTGAACTAATTAATACTTGGGAATATATTAGAAAGGACAGGTGAAATGTTTACTCTGTTAACAAAAAAAAATTATTTTTATGCAGTTAGTTTGGTAAATTTACCCTTTTTCAGAAACAAATGTTTCACCTGTCTATTCAAATTGGCAATGAACATCTCTGTAGATTATGGTTCATATCATATTGAAATTTTATTGTGACTGTAGATAACCATCTGTCCCCTTCTTTAGGTTTAAGTTATTCTTTAGTCTTCGAAGGAAGCAGCCGGGATGACGAATCCAAGGAAGCATTCACTTGGACGAGAAACAGCACCCTCATGTTCCTTGATATTTACAAAAAATTAAGGGGACTAGTTGGGACTTACAAAATAAGAAATTTAAAGAGACTCTTTGAAGTGGTAGCGGTGGAATTGTGGGCCCAAATACGACAGGATGTGCCACCTGCGAATTGCGAAAACAGGTGGAAAGTGTTGGAGAGAGGGTAGAAAAAGTATCCGGACAACGCAAATAAAACCGGAAGAGGGAGGAAAGAATTCGAATATTCAGACGTGATGTCTAAAATTTTAGGGGAAAAAAATATTGTCCCTAAGATTTTACTATCAGCGAGAACGGTGGATCATTTAAGCCTTCCGAAGACGATTGGGGAGAGAATAGGTAAAAAGTTTTTCTTTCTAAACAAGATTTATTTATGTATTGATGAAAACGGAAATTTTGTATTTCGAATTTCATTCTATTCAGGAACTAAGGAAACTGTAGAGGCTCAACACTTTATAAGAAACGTCTGAAATTGAAGAACAGAAATTAGAGGAGAAGAAAAGAAAAAACGACGTAGCTGAAAGGAGGAATTAAATCGAGGAGAAGAAGTTGGAGGTTATGAGTTATGCTACTGCTTAACTGCAAACCCTTGTAAATAATTCAAAACCAATATAATTTATTATTTTTGTATTCTTTGACTTTGTATTAAAAAAAAATTCTTCACATTTTTTTGTTGCGTTATATTAAATTGTACATTAAAAGAATTCATTTAGAGATAGAATAGAACCTTTAATTTATTCTAAGTAAACTTATCTCAATAGATATTTCTGTAGACTTGCATCAATTCTTTAGTCATGTAGTAAGATATTTGAGAAATCATTTTACAAACACCTTGCAAAATATCAAGTAGCATATTTTCATGCTCTCAGCAAGGATTTAGGGATCAACTACTACTGCTCACAATCAGCTCAGGCGGTGCATATATGAAACAGTTTCTGGCGCGGAAAAAACTGAGATTCTTACCTGTAATTTTGTATTACTTAAATTTATGGAAATTAAGTTAAGCATTAATTGAAATGTGGAAGGAATGAACTTATTCTATTGAGTTGTCCTGTCAGAGCGATCCGAGGAGCACAGCGTGAAATCTCGATCCGGTGCATTCGCAGTCTCGCTCTATGTAAATTCATTTTCGAATTTAATAATCTTATTATTTTATCACAAACATATTTGTTGGCATTGAAATACATGGATAATTTTCGAAAAAAACCTCACATAACTACCATTAACCGCAAATTTATTTAATAAGCACTGCGTTAAAGACATTTATTGCTAAACAAAACCTCAATAATTTTTCAATATTTTCCTAATATTATAGTACTAGCGATGGTTTCAAGTTATGAATAACCAAATCGATATCGTTTAAGGTCAATACTCAAAATCAATAAGCGTTTCCTAATAATTAGGAAATCCTCTGTTATGAACCCTGTGTAAAAATCTTAATCCTGCTAAACACAACATGATTTATCACCTCATACTATGTTTCGAAGTCAAAAACAAGATATTAAATTTGGTTAGTTGATTAATTAGTTTTTGTTACTTCATAAAAATTTCGATCTCCTTTATACGCGTTCTGAATGTACTATTTTGTTGTTTACTTATTTTATACACAAGTAAGGTGATCTCAAAAGCCTATTACATCCATGTTTGTAGATGATAAAATTATATATTAACTTATTGTCGCGTATCTGAAGCATAATTAAACTTACGAGACATTTCTCGTCTCCGAAGTTACATCTTAAGCATATTTTAATTTAAAAGTATACAAATATACAGATAATACCAAATAACATTCCGTTTCTAAAACCCATTTTTTATGCCAAGAGACCGAATGATTAGAATTGATGGAAAAATAAATATTTTGTTTTATTATAAATCATCCAATTAAATCAGAGAAAATTCCACAGGAATATTTATGGACAAAATATAACAAATACTCCAGGTCTTCTGGCTTCGACTGCGAAATTCAAGTTATCGATGTTCATAAATAACTCAATACATGAACTTCATGATACTCAGAGAGCGATTAAATATCCTTACGGTTAAATAATAACTTTAGTAAAACAAAATATTTATTGGACATCCTCTATAACTTGCGGGGTGAACAATTTGCGCATTGTAAGTGTCAGCTTGTGCTACCCTGCCTCTTGCAGGGCTCGTCAGCATTCCCCGCCCCTTCGTCTTCCCAGGTAGAATCTTTATGGCGTGAGAAGCTACACACATGGGAGAATACAAGCTAACTACTGACGAAGGCTTGGGAGGACGGGGGGATGAGGGAGAGACGAGGTGACACGAGGCACGGGCAGTAGATGAAGGGACGCGATCATGATATGTAGTGTATTTCAAGTAAATAAAAGCACTCGTTCTGATGCCAATGATTTCTTCTCTGTTCCCTGCTATTCTCTAAGCGAACCCTCACCCATCTGGAGGGCGGCGTTATAAACTGGTGACAGCGCCAGCGGTGGGATTCTGGGCAGATACCCATTCTTAAGGGAATAGTAAAAAATCAGAGAAAGTCGAAAGTCAAAGTCATGGCATCCCGCGTGAGTTTTGGAGGCCGGGAAGTAAACCTCCAAGAAGCAATCAACGAGCTGAGCACGAGAATTGGGGAACTGGACGCGGAAAATGTAGGTTTGAGGAGATCGCTTGCTAATGGCAATGGGGAGGCGGCGGTGACAAGAAAGAACTTCGCCCTGATATCCCTGATTGACGTCTTTTCGGGAGAACCTCAAGCAGTCACGTCCTTCTTCGAGAAGATCGAAAGGACGGCGGAGCTTAGCGGATGGGGCGACGCGGAGAAACTTCATGTTGCTTCCCTTCGTCTGGGAGGAGAGGCCGCGGAATATTACCGGAGTAAAGAGGAGTGTCGAGAGGCGACGGGATACGAGGTGCTAAAGGACCTACTCGTGGAGAGATTCAGAACCAAGAGGAGCGCGAGGTTCTATCGGGAGAAGCTCTCCACGATGCGACTGGAACCCCGCGAGGAGATAGAAGCCTTTGGCGACCGGATCCGCGCGGTCAACATACACACGTACGAAGCGACCGGAGTGGCCGACTTCGTCGCCGCAGTGCGATTTGAGGCGGACCAACGAGCCCTTGACGCGTTCCTGAATGGTCTCCCGGGGGAATTGGGCCGCCAATGTCGTCTTACGGCACCAGAGACCCTCGGGGAAGCCATTAAGCAGGCCGTGAGAATCAACGAGGTGGAGAGCAGGGCGACCGCTGAGCCCCCGACGCGGCGAGTGTTCCGGACTCAGAGGGAGCTCGCTTGCTTCTCGTGCGGCTTAACAGGACATATCGCGCGGCAGTGCCGGAGAGGGCGACGCTGTTTCTCCTCCATTGCCCGGGATTGCAGAGCGAGGAGACCGGCACATCGGCCGAGGGATTTAAACGAAGAGGGGGCCGGAGAAGCCACCGGAAGCGGCCCCTTTTAGATGCACTCCTGCCTCGAGTGGAGCGGACGAAGGCAACGAGGGATTTGGTGGCTGTTGTGAGAATGGGAGAAGGTTATTATAGGTTTCTTGTCGACACCGGTGCCCAAGTTTCCCTGATATCACGTAGTGTTTGTGGTTTGCAGGATGTAAAGCGGTACCCATATCAAGTGAAATGTATTACGGGAAGACTGAAGAGAAATTACGGTGAAAAAGTTATCCCCTTTAACGTAGGGAAGCAGACATATAGGGCCCGGATGCAACTGGTGGATAATTTAGGAGGTTTTGACGGTATTCTAGGTTTAGAGTTTCTAGAAGAGAATAGGGCGAAAATCGATGTAAGTGAAGGCACTTTAGTGGTAGGGCAACATGTGTGGGCTGTGAGTGAGAGGCAGGAGCTGCAGCAAAGAGAAAAGCCGACTAAAGGGAGAGATTATAGGGATCCGCAGGAAATAGGCGAAATACACGTTAGGCTGGTGAACGCTGAGATAATTCCTAAAGCTAAACCTAAGCCCTAAACTTGTGGATATGGATTTGCCGTTGGGGAGTGAAGTGATAGTGGAACCAGGATTGGAAGACCAAAGTGGTTGTTATGTGGCTCGAGGGTTGTGCCGAGTAATGGGAGACGCCTGTGTCGCATTGAAGATAACGAACGCAGGCGACGAGGCCGTGACCTTGAGAAAGGGTAGGAAGGAGAAAGGATAGGAGAGGCGCATATGACGTATAGGGGCGATCAGCTGAGAGGGGCTAAGCCACAGGGAGAGTCTAACGTCGGGAAAGTGAAGCCAAAAAAAACGCAACCCGCAGGGCACTGGTGAGAACTTTTCGCCAGCTCCCCTTTAACTACATGTATTTTTGGGGTTTTATTTTCCTCTCATACGGGACTCAGGAGCTTGTCTATCCTATGACATGGACGCAGATAGTTTAAATGAACCTTTTACTTAACGATCATGTTCGATTTTTTCCTCAAAGTCCTCTTGATTCTTTTCATCATGGAAAATAAAACATGCCTGCAATGTAAACTTCTCGGATGCCGGTGTCGTCTGCTAGAGCGATATAAAAAACGAATCATCTGCCAACCTTCCGAAAACTATATTAAAACCTCGTTGATTATTATAATGTTAATTTTATGTAATTATAATGCATTAATCCGACTTAGTTTTTAATCGATCAATACCAAGTATGGCATAAAAATTCCTTAATAATCGTTTACCGCAATGAGATAAAGCTACTCTATCATACATTATAATAGCTTATCAGGGTAATTAGAGATTTCCCGCTTGTGCAAATGTTTGTTCTAATTCATAATCGGGGCTCAATGCAGTAAAAGTTGTCAAAATGACGAATCTGTTCTTACAGCCAAATGCACTGCAATTGGTCATATTGAAGGCAGAAACAAGCCCCTGCTTATTTACCTATTAAACCTTTAGAAACGCGAAAATAACAAAATTGCTTCGTGGTACACATTGCTCAAACTACATTTTGTGTTCCAAAACGTTCGAATTACTCGATCAAACCTTGATTACTCTGTACCAAAGCCGCAAAATCACGAAAAAACAATGTATTAGTATAGGGAGGTACGAAAAGTTCTCACCAGCATGGCGAAATGCGCAATTTGCCGCTTTACCCCTGGCTTCACTTTTGGTCGCTAGAGGGAGATAGGATATGCTACCCCTGTGGGCTAAGCAGACGAGTTGGGTACGCCTAGTTCGGGATACCGAGACAGAAATGGATTTCACCGATAAACTACATCACTTATCGCCCGAAGAAAGGGAAGAACTATTACCGGTCTTGCAGGATTACCGCCATTTGTTTACAGAGGGAGTGAGCCCACCGGCGACGAACATCACTTCGCATAGGATTGACACGGGGGATTCTTCCCCAATCAATCGTAAACCGTACCGTACCCCTCACTCCCAAAAAAGTTATAGTACAAGAACTTGTTAGGGAACAGCTGGAGGCAGGAATAATAGTTCCTAGTGAAAGTCCTTGGGCCTCCAGGATAGTAATCGTACCGAAAAAGTCTGCCGATGGTAGACCTAAGTATCGCTTCTGTGTTGATTACCACAAATTGAACGCAGTCACCACTTTAGATGTGTATCCAATTCCCAATATCATTGATACTCTTGACCATTTGGGCGGATGTAAATATTTTACAACCCTGGATATGACAAGTGGGTATCATCAGATACCAATGCACCCCGATTCGCGACCTAAGACCGCGTTTAATGTAGAAGGTGGGCATTACGAATATACCCGTATGCCTTCTGGACTTAAAAATGCCCCCGCAACATTCCAAAGAATGATGGTACGGTGTCCTTCGGGGACTCAAACCGATGGAGTGTTTGGTATATTTGGATGACGTCATAATCTTCAGTGGGGACATTCGTGAGCACGCGAGGAGAATGAGGAAGGTGTTCGAAAAATTTGCGGAAGCGGGTTTGTCGTTGAAGTTCGAGAAGTGCCATTTTGCTAAATCAGAAGTGAAGTATCTACGGCACATTATTAACAATAGAGGCGTTCAACCGGATCCCGAGAAAATTGAGGCGGTTCGAAATTTTCCTACTCCAACGTCAGCTAAGGAGCTTCAGTCCTTTTTAGGTCTAGCAAATTATTACAGGATGTTCGTAAATAGTTTTGCCGAAATCGCACGCCCCCTGACGCGCCTCTTGAAGAAAGGAGCGGCTTTCGTTTGGTCACCCGATTGCGATGCCGCTATGGAGGAACTAAAAAACGCTTTGGTAAGCAGCCCCGTACTCGTGTACCCGGACTTCACCCGCCCATTCATAATCTCCACGGACGCGAGTAATTTCGCGGTGGGAGCTGTGTTATCGCAAATAGTGGGGGGAAAAGAACACCCAGTCGCTTTTGCGTCCCGAAAATTAAATCCTGCAGAGATTAATTACACCACCACGGAAAAGGAGTTACTTGGGGTTATTTGGGGCGTTAGTGAATTCCGTTGTTACGTCTATGGACGCAAATTCAAAATTATTACCGACCACAGCACACTTAAATGGCTGTTAGGCCTCAAGGATCCAAGTAGTAGGCTACTACGTTGGTCCATCAAGCTGGGAGAATACGACTATGAAGTGGAGCATAAGCCGGGGAAAAGGCATTCCAACGCCGATGGACTCAGCCGGAAGATTCGGCGAATCGCCGTATACGATGAAGACGCCATACGCCGGAAGCAGCTTCAGGATTCGGAGTGTGGCAAATGGAAGGGAAGGAGAGGATTTATCGAAAGGGGAGGCCTGCTAAGTCGGAATACTAGAGATGGAGAAAAGGTAGTCGTTCCCGAATGTCTGCGAAACTCCATAATAAAACAATTCCATGAGCATCCACTTTCGGGGCACTTAGGGTCTAAGTCCACGATCGGGTGGATTACTAATCAGTATTGGTGGCCGGGATTGTCCAGAGATGTTAAAATGAAACTGCGAGAATGTGTATCTTGTTGCCGAAGGAGTCCTTATGGTAAAACAAAAGCACCGTTGCAGTCCAACCCTTCGGCGGAACAGCCATTCATGTTTGTTGCGTTAGATATTGTAGGGCCCCTTCCCATTACTAAGAATCGGTGTAGATACGTCCTCTCAATTATTGATCAGTTTTCCAGGTACTTAGAAATGATCCCTCTCCCTGATCAGACAGCAGAGACAGTTGCGGTGGCCTTGGTTCGACGGTGGATATTGAAATTCGGCGTCCCTCAGCGGATTTTAACCAATCAGGGAACTAATTTCATGTCAAATTTGTTTGTAGAACTGTGCAGGTTACTGAAAGTTGAGAAACTGAGGACATCGGCGTATAACCCGGAAAGCAACGGTATGGTTGAAAGGGTTCATAGAACCATTTCCCATGTGCTAAGTCACTATGTGAACAGCGATCATAATGATTGGGATGAATGGCTACCCATCGCCGTGACAGCTTACAATACGAGCCGCCATACTAGTATCAAACATACGCCACACGAGGTTGTTTATGGTTACGAGATGAGGTCGCCCTTTGAGTGCTTTGAGCGAAGAGGTAAGGGTTGGAGTAATACTTATGTGCCCCAGCTCAAAGAAAGACTTAAGAGGGTATGGGATGTATGTCTTAGAAACAGTGAGCGAGCGCGGGAGATGCGGGCGAGGCATTAGGACAAAGGAACTAAGGAGACTTATTATAAACCTGGAGATTTTGTTTACTTGAATAACCCTTGTGTGAAGCCCGGTAGAGTAAAGAAATTCCATTGCCCCTGGAAGGGCCCTTATGAGGTTCTTGAAGTAGTTTCCCCAACGAACCTCCGTTTGCGACTTCCGTTTCGCACGTTGATCGTACATAAGAATAGGGTGAAGCCATGTGTCGGGATTCCCCCAAACATGTCGACCGCGGTTGAGGAACGACCGAGGGGAAGGCCACGTGGGAAGAAGGATAGCAGACGAAGCACTTCCGCTTCTCCGTTAGATTTCTCACACCTAGACTCGACAGGGGCGCCCACGCTTATATATTCAGATGAAGCGCATCTCGTGCCTGACCCAACGGTGCCATCCCATCACTCCCATCCCCACCTCTGCTGCTGACCACGCGCCTCGAGCTCTCGAGACATCGCCACAACGTCACTCTGTCTCAGAGGCATCAACGCCCACTAGCGAGGAGCCAGGCGAGCGAATTCCTCTCGAGGACGTTCCGGGACGGTCACTGCCCCGCAGCCCTTATCGCCGGCCTTGCGGACTTGCAGATTCCTGCGAAGGTCGTTACGGAGATATCGCCCGTACGCTGCCCTTATCCTCTGCGATCCCGGGGACAGCTGGTGAGCGACATAGCAGAGCCTGAGACGCATTCCCCGGAGGAAGCAGTGTGTGAAGTGCCCCCTTCTCCCCCATTGCCCCAGCGCTCTCCTTATCCACTAAGAACCCGAGAGAACCCAAACGTGTCTTCCCCTCGGCATCCGATAGTGTTTGCACCACAGATCCAGGTTCGTTGACGGAAGAGAAGATTTAGGAACCATGAGGAAATTGTGTGTGTGTTTGTTAATTTTAAGCCTTTTAGAATTAGTAAGAGGACAAAGTATTTTGCCTCTGAGCAATGGAATTGTATTTGAAAGGGAAAAGGATGTGATGTTAACGGAGCATGTTTGGACTATTGTGATCAATTTTAATTTAAGAGATGTGCGGGATGAGTATAAGAAATTAAAATTTATTTTTGAGAAGGTAAGAGAGAGAATTTCTATGGAAGAGACTGGGTCTCTGACTGACGGTTACATGTTAGCGCTTCAGAGAATGGAGGGAGAGTATGAAAGAGTGAAGGATGAGCTGGAGGTGTTTCTGGGGTTGTTAGAGGGACGAAGAGTACGTAGGGGATGGGTAGACGTCGGGGGTACTGTATTAAAGACAGTATTTGGCACTATGGACGCAGACGATCGGCACCGTCTTGAAGATAGAGTTGCGCGGCTGGAGGATGAACGCGGGAGTGCGTTTGCTGAAGCCGCGTTACAGCTGACGATGGGGGAGGGGTTAGAGGAGAGAATCTCCAATCACACGGGAATTTTACGTAGCCTGATGACGGAGATGCTTAATATTCGGAATCGGACCGCCAACTTAAGTAGAGAATTGCAAAATAGGGATCGCCAACTGCGGAATTTGTTGGGAGATGAAGACGCATTACGGCAAATTGGCCACGTTTTGGTGAATGCCAGGATAGATCTAGTTGGGTTAAGAAATGCCATAGAGCATAGCGTACATAGCCATCTTAGTAGTATTCTCGTGCCTCCCGGAAAATATTTGGAATTATTGAGAAACATAAGAGATAAAATTAAGCACCCTTTGTACATGATGGTGCCTTGTGATTACGAGGCACTACATAATTACTATGAAATGGTGAAGGTTTCGGCAGTCGTTTTGAGGGAACGGCTCCGTGTCGTAATAGATGTACCTTTGGGGGATAAAGGAGGGTCGTTTGAGAGATACAGGATGAGGGTTTTCCCCGTTTTGTATCCAGATTTGGGTTTACATGGCAAATGGGATGTTGGGCATACGTTGCTAATTAGCAATGAACGGTATTACTACACGGTGCTGTCCGAAGGCGAATTGAGGGACTGTAAGGAAGGACCTCTCTTCATTTGTCTCGCGAACGTAGTCCTAAGAACTGGGGCAAATGGAGATTGTGAATATCAGTTGTTTATGGAAAAGCCGGCAACTAATTGCGAGAAAGCGGTCAAAAATGTTACGACGCCATATTTCGGCCGATTGAAACAAGGATGGGTTTTCTCAGTTCCTACCCATACTCCCATAACCATAGTGTGCCACAGCTCGAGTCAAGTCAGTAGGCCTCAATCAGCTCATCTTCGAGGCAGCGGGGTGATCCAAAACATCTCAAACTGCGATATTGTAGGAGATACCTTTAAACTGATGGCAGCTTGGTATGGTAAGCATGAGATCAACGGTAGTCTTTTGGAATTGGTGTTACCTAACATATTTATGTTCGAGGAAGAGAGGGCTCTTTTAAATTTAGAAAATGGGACCGAATTAGAGAAGGTGAAGGTAGCAATAGAGGAAGACATGAGGGAATCTGGGAAGGGAATTGATTTCCGGAAACTGGTGCACAGGATTGGTACTCGCAGAAAGTCGGCAGCATCAATGAACTTACATATTAATGTCGGTGGGGGAATTGCTGGTGCAGTGGTATGTGTTACACTTACGAGTAAAATGTAGCTCGCATACTGCAAGCAGATCGAAAAAAATAATTTAAAATCGGCATCATATCGGGACGGCCCTCCAAAGAAAAAGAATAGGATTGAAAATATTCTTCAAATTCGCTGCAATTTCATCGTCTGGCATCGAACCCGGGCCTTCCTGGTGAACTTACTATGCACTACAATAGAAGATCTCCATGTCTAACTATGTGTGAAAATTCAAGCAGAAATATTGGCTGCAACTGCCTGAAACGACGTCCTACCTTTCACGAAAGTAAATGGCTCTCTGGATTCGAACCAAGGATATCTAGGAATTCTAAAATATGTTCCTGAAATGTATCTATGATTTCCATCTATATGCGGAATTTCAAGTTTCTATTTTATTGGGAAAGGTTTCAAAATAATTCCTAAAAATCGGATCAACTTCTGATTACAGAGACACCTGGTGTTGAACCCAGGACATATTGTAAGCGGTGAATGCACAGATTGATTTGTAAAGACTTGCTCTTCTGACATGCAAAGTTTGAAGTCGATAGCATGCCGGAAAGTACCTAAATTTTGTTTCCGTTATCTCCGTAAGAAATGCATTGAGAAGAGCAAATGGTCCTCTGGGATCGAACCAAGGACCATCTGCGAACATGTAAAATTTGATTATAAAATATATTTACAATATCTATCGACGTGCCGAGTTTCAAGAATCCATGTTATCGGGAAAGGATCCAAAAAAAATCTTCAATATCGCCGCAAAGCATTTTAAACGGCCGATTTTTGCCCCGACCTAGCATCGAACCATGGACCATATTCGGCAATGTCTTTCTGATTTACGTTGGAGTTGCACGGCTTCTAGCTATCCCTATACTTTCAACGCTCTAGTTTTCCGGGAAGTGCACCAAAAAAAATTTTAAATATCCCCGCCATGTATCCTTATGGAGAAAATCGCGACTTTGGGGCCCTCTGGAATCGAACCCATGACACTGAGGTTCAAAATCGCAATTTTTCTGGCGGTTGTACGTTATGGCCAATACGTCGTAAAAATTTCGAGTCAATGACGCCAGTAGTTTAGCCTGTGAATTAGTATCCTATCTGGGTATCTGGGTATCTGGGTATCTATTATATACGAGTAAAATGTTGCTTGCATACTGCAAGCAGATTGGCAATACTAATTTCATATCGGCATCATATAGGGACGGTCCTCAAAAGAAAAAAAAAAGGATTTAAATTTTTCTTCAAATTCGCTGAAATTTCATCGTCTGGCATCGAACCCGGGTCTTACTGGTGAACTAACTATGCAGCAGAGCATAAGACCACCATCTGTTACTATGTGTGAAAATTCAAGCAGAAATATTGGCTACAACTGCCTGAAAAGACGTTCTAATTTTCACGAATTTAAGTGGCTCTCTGGATTCGAACCAAGGACAACCATGGAAAACTACAAAATGTTTCTGAAAGTTACTTATGATCTCTATCTATATGCCGAATTTCAAATTTCTAAATTATTGGGAAACGTTTCAAATTAATTCCTAAAAATCCGATCAACTTCTGATTGCAGAGACACCTGGTGTCAAACCCAGGACATATTGTGTACCGTGAGTGCAATGTTTGATTTTTAAAGACATGTTCTTGTATTTTGCAAAGTTTGAAGTCGATAGCATGCCGGGAAGTACCTAAATTTTGTTTCCGTTATCTCCGTAAGAAATGCATTGAGAATGGCAAATGGCCCTCTGGGATCGAACCAAGGACCATAAGCGAATAAAAAAAATTATATTATGAAATATATTTATGATTTCTAACCCCATGCTAAATTTCAAGTTTCCATGCATTCGGTAAGGGGTCCAAAAAAAATCTTAAAAATCGCCACAATGCGTTTTAAACGGCCGATTTTTGCCCCGACCTAGCATCGAACCCAGGATATTTTCCGTAAAACTCATTTATGTTTTCGATAGATCATGTTCATATATATAGGCTCCTTGAGTTTTGATTCTCTACCTATACGGGAAGTATTTTTTTTTAATTTCCGAAAATAAAAGCACTGCATTTAAACGGGAAAAATCGGGAATTTGGGGCCCTCTGGAATCGAACCCATGACACTGAGGTCCAAAATCGCAATTTTTCTGGAGGTTACACTTGATGGCCAATATGTCGTAAAAATTTCAAGCCAATGACGCTTATGGTTTAGCCTGTGACTTTGTATCCTATCTATATACCTATCTATCTATATATATATATGAATGAATCCGGAGAAGCATCTATATATATAACGAGTAAAATGTAGCTTGCATACTGCAAGCAGATCGACAACACTAATTTCATATCGGCATCATATCGGGACGGACATCAAAAGAAAAAAAAAATTCAAAATATTCGTAGAATTCGCTGCAATTTAATCACCTGGCAGCGAACCCCGGTCTTCCTGGTGTACTTACTATGCAGCAAAATAGTAAATTACCATATCAAACTATGTGTGAAAATTCAAGCAAAACTATTAGGTGCAACTACCTCAAACGACGACCTACTATTCACATACACTCCTTATTTGAGAAATTATAATGTGCTCTGGCATCGAACCCAGGAACAGCATGGTCTTATCTATTTTTTTTTCTTAAACAAAGTGTTAATATACATCTTCCATCTAAGCAAGAGCTCCCTTACATATCGATAAACGCATAAAAAAATTATGAAAAGATACCCCATAGTATTATATATGGGTGATATTTTTACCGCCCGGCATCGAACCCGGGTCTTTCAGGCAATACTTTCTATGCAGCACAAAAGAAAAACACCATCTCTAACCGCGTATGCAAATTCAAGCAGAAATATTGGTTACAACTGCCTCAAATGACGTCCTACTTTTCCTTTATATTCCTTATGAGAGAAACGTTATTGTGCTCTGGTTTCGAACCCAGGAACAGTACGGTCTTATGAAATTTTTTTTCTAAAACTTATTCGTACCTTACATCTTCCAGCCAAGCACGAACATCCTATCATTTCGATAAGTGCATCTAAAAAAATAATGAAAAACGGCTCCCATGTATTTTAAAGGGCAGATCTTTGCATCGTCCTAGCATCGAACCCAGGATAACTTTTGTAAAAGTCATTGATGTTTTCGAAAGTCCAAGACCATAAATATAGGCACCTTGAGTTTTACTTCTCTACCTATCCGGAAAGTATTTTTTTTTAATTCCCGAAAATCACGGCAATGCATTCAAACGGGAAAAATCGGGACTTTGGGGCCCTCTGGAATCGAACCTATGACACTGAGGATCAAAGTCTCTTTTTTCCTGGGGGTTTCACGTTATGGCCAATATGTCATAAAAATTTCAGATCAATGACGCTTGTAGTTTAGGCTGTGAATTTGTATCCTATCTATCTATATAGGTATATATATGAATGAATCCGGAGAAGCATCTATATATAATAGATAGATGCTTCTCCGGATTCATTCATATATCATATATATATACGAGTAAAATGTTGCTTGCATACTGCAAGCAGATCGGCAACACTATTTTCATGTCGGCATCATATCCGGACGGCTATCAAAAGAAAAAAAAAAAGATTGAAATTTTTCTTAAAATTCGCTGCAATTTAATTGTCTGGCATCGAACCCGGGTTTTTACTGTGAACTTACTATGCGGCACAATAGAGGATCACCATCTCTAACTATGCGTGAAAATTCAAGCAGAAATATTGGCTGCAACTGCCTCAAACTACGTTCTACTTATCACGAATTTAAATGGCTCTCTGGATTCGAACCAAGGACGATCTTGGAAATCTAAAAAATGTTTCTGAAAGTTATTTATGATCTGTATCTATATGCCGAATTTCAAGTTTCTATATAATTGAGAAATGGTTCCAAAAAATTCTTAAAAATCGGATCATTTACTGATTGTAGAGACGCCTGGTGGTAAAACCAGGAAACATTGGTAGCTGTGAATTCACAGTTTGATTAGTAATGACTTGATCTTATCTTATGCAAAGTTTCAAGTAGATATAATATCGGGAAGCACCTAAA
Organism: Sympetrum striolatum; assembly: GCA_947579665.1. NCBI lineage: Eukaryota > Metazoa > Arthropoda > Insecta > Odonata > Libellulidae > Sympetrum > Sympetrum striolatum. The sequence continues at coordinate 87,803,784 of OX388346.1, forward strand.
ATGTGTTTCCGTAATCTCCATAAGAAATGCATTGAGGAATGTAAATGGCCCTCTGGGATCGAACCAAGGACCATAAGGGCATATGTAAAATTTGATTATTAAATATAATTATGATATCTAACGCCATGCCGAATTTCATGTTTCTATGCAATCGGAAAAGGGTTCAAAAAAAAACTTAAAAATCGCCGCAATGCATTTTAAACGGCCGACTTTTGCCCCATCCTAGCATCGAACCTAGAATAATATTCGTAGATATCTTTATGGTTTTCTATTGATATGGGGGGCATCTAGCGATCCCTCGAGTTTCAACTCTCTCCTTTTCCGGGAAGTGCCTCAAATAAATTTTCGAAAATCCCCGCCATGTAATCTTATGGGGAAAATCGCGACTTTGGGGCCTTCTGGAATCGAACCCATGATACCGAGGATCAAAGTCGCTTTTTTCCTGGGGGTTTCACGTTATGGCCAATACGTGGTAAAAATTTCGAGTCAATGACGCCAGTAGTTTAGCCTGTGAATTAGTATCCTATCTGGGTATCTGGGTATCTGGGTATATCATGAGTGAATCCGGAGAAGCATCTATATATAATAGATAGATAGATGCTTCTCCGGATTCATTCATGTATCTATTATATATAGATGCTTCTCCGGATTCATTCATATATCATATATATATATATACGAGTAAAATGTAGCTTGCATACTGCAAGCAGATCGGCAATACTAATTTCATATCGGCATCATATCGGGACGGTCCTCAAAAGAAAAAAAAAAAGGATTTAATTTTTTCTTAAAATTCGCTGAAATTTCATCGTCTGGCATCGAAACCGGGTCTTACTGGTAAACCTACTATGAAACACAATAGAAGATCACCATCTCTAACTATGTGTGAAAATTCAAGCAGAAATATTGGCTATAACTGCCTCAAAAAACGTTCTAATTTTCACGAATGTTAATGCCTCTCGGGACTCGAACCAAGGACGATCCTGGAAGTCTAAAACATGTTTCTGAAAGATATTTATGATCTCTATTTATATGCCGAATTTCAAGTTTCTATTTTAGTGGGAAAGGTTTCAAAATAATTCCTAAAAATCGGATCAAATTCTGATTTCAGAGACACCTGGTGTCGAACCCAGGACGTATTGCTAGCTGTGAATGCACAGTTTGATTTGTAAAGACTTGCGCTTGTATCATGCAAAGTTTGAAGTTGATAGCATGTCGGAAAGTACCTAAATTTTGTTTCCGTTATCTCCGTAAGAAATGCATTGAGAAGTGCAAATGGCCCTCTGGGATCGAACCAAGGACCATCAGCGAACATGTAAAATTTGATTATAAGGTATATTCATGATATCTATCCACGTGCCGAGTTTCGAATATCCATGTTATCGGGAAAGGATCCAAAAAAAATCTTCAAAATCGCCGTAATGCATTTTAAACGGCCGATTTTTGCCCCGATCTAGCATCGAACCATGGACTATATTCTAAGATGTTTTTCTGATTTTCGTTCGATACGCACGGGTTCTAGCGATCCCTCGAGTTTCAAGTCTTTCTCCATCCGGGAAGTACCTCAAAAAAATTTTCGAAAATCCCCTCCATGTATTCTTATGGAGAAAATCGCGACTTTGGGGCCCTCTGGAATCGAACCCATGACCCTGAGGATCAAAATCGCAATTTTTCTGGTGGTTACACGTTATGGCCAATACGTCGTAAAAATTTCAAGTCAATCACGCTTCTGGTTTAGGCTGTGAATTAGTATCCTATCTATCTATCTATCTATCTATCTATCTATCTATCTATCTATATAGGTATATCCATGAATGAATCCGGAGAAGCATCTATATATAATAGATATATATATACAGAGAGGATACAAAGTCACAGGCTAAACCACTAGCGTCAATGGCTTGAAATTTTTACGACATATTGGCCATAACGTATAACCTCCAGAAAAATTGCGATTTTGAACCTCAGTGTCATGGGTTCGATTCCAGAGGGCCTCAAAGTCCCGATTTTTCCCGTTTGAATGCATTGCTTTGATTTTCGGGAATTAAAAAAAAATACTTTCCGGAAAGGTAGAGAATTAAAACTCAAGGAGCCTATATATATGAACATGATCTATCGAAAACATAAATGAGTTTTACGAAAATTATTCTGGGTTCGATGCTAGGTCGGGGCGAAAATCGGCCGTTTAAAACGCATTGTGGAGATTTTTAAGATTTTTTTTGGATCCTTTCCCGATAACATGGATACTTGAAACTCGGCACGTCGATAGATATCATGAATATATATCATAATCAAATTTTAGATGTTCGCTGATGGTCCTTGGTTCGATCCCAGAGGGCCATTTGTACTCCACAATGCATTTCTTATGGAGATAACGGAAACTGATTTTAGGTACTTCTCGGCATGATATTGACTTCAAACTTTGCATAAAATATGATCAAGTTCATAAAAATCTAACTGTGCAGTCACAGCTACCAGTGTGTCCTGGGTTCGAAACCAGGCGTCTCTACAATCAGTAACTGATCCGATTTTCAATAATAATTTTGAACCCTTTTCCAACAATATAGAAACTTGAAATTCGGCATGTAGTTAGATATCATAGATAAATTTCAAAATCAGGTTTTAGATTTCCAGGATCGTCCTTGGTTCGAATCCAGAGAGGCATTTACATTCGTGAAAATAAGAACGTCTTTTGAGGCAGTTGTAACAAATATTTCTGCTTGAATTTTCACACATAGTTAGAGATGTTGATCTTCTATTGTGCTGCATAGTAAGCTTACCAGTAAGACCCGGGTTCGATGCCAGACGATAAAATAACAGCGAATTTTAAGAATATTTTGAAAATTTTTTTTTGTTCAATTGAGAACCGTCCCGATATGATGCCGATATGAAATTAGTATTGCCGATCTGCTTGCAGTATGCAAGCTACATTTTACTCGTATACCTATATAGATAGATAGATAGATAGGATACTAATTTACAGCCTAAACCACAAGCGTGATTGACTTGAAGTTTTTACGACGTATTGGCCATAACGTGTAACCGCCAGAAAAAATGTGATTTTGAACCTCGGTGCCATGGGTTCGATTCCAGAAGGCCTCAAAGTCGCGATTTTCCCCATAAGAATACATGGCGGGGATTTTCCAAAATTTTTTTGAGGCCCTTTCCGGAAAAGGAGAGAATTGAAATTCGAGGGACCGCTAGAAGCCGTGCATATCCAACGAAAATCAAAAAGACATCTTCGAATTTTGTCCATGGTTCGATGCTAGGTCGGTGCAAAAATCGGCCGTTTAAAATGCATTGTGGCGATTTTTAAGATTTTTTTTGGATCCTTTCCCGATAACATGGATACTTGAAACTCGGCACGTCGATAGATATCATGAATATATATCATAATCAAATTTTAGATGTTCGCTGATGGTCCTTGGTTCGATCCCAGAGGGCCATTTGCACTTCTCAATGCATTTCTTACGGAGATAACGGAAACAAAATTAAGGTACTTCCCGGCATGCTATCGACATCAAACTTTGCATGATAGAAAAGCCAGTCCTTACAAATCAAACTTTGCATTCACAGCTTACAGTATTTCATGGCTTCGACACCAGGTGTCTCTACATTCAGAAATTGATCCGATTTTTAGGAATTATTTTCAAACCTTTCCCAACAATATAGAAACTTGAAATTTGGCATATAGATAGAGATCATAAGTAACTTTTAGAAACATGTTTTAGATTTCCAAGATCGTCCTTGGTTCGAATTCAGAGATCCATTTACATTCGTGAAAATTAAAACGTCTTTTGAGGCAGTTGTAGCCAAATATTTCTGCTTGAATTTTCACACATAGTTAGAATCGGTGATCTTCTATTGTGCTGCATAGTAAATTCACCAGAGAGACCCGGGTTCATTGCCAGACGATGAAATTTCAGCGAATTTGAAGAAATATTTCAATCCTTTTTTTTTCTATTAAGGACTGACCCGATATGATGCCGATATTAAATTAGTGTTGTCAATCTGCTTGCAGTATGCAAGCTACATTTTACTCGTATACATGAATGAATCCGGAGAAGCATCTATATACGAGTAAAATGTAGCTTGCATACTGCAAACAGATCGACAACAATAATTTCATGTCGGCATCATATCGGGACGGCCCTCAAAAGAAAAAAAAGGTATTGAAAATATTCTTAAAATTCGCTGGAATTTAATCGTCTGGCATCGAATCCGGATCTTCCTGGTAAGCTTACTATGTAGCACAACAGAAAATCACCATCTCTTACTATGTGTGAAAATTCAAGCAGAAATATTGGCTACAACTGCCTCAAACGACGTTCTACATTTCAGGAATGTAAATGGCTCTCTGGATTCGAACCAAGGACGATCTTGGAAATCTAAAACATGTTCATGAAGGTTATTTATGATCTCTATCTATTTGCCGAATTTCAAGTTTCTATATTATTGGGATAGGGCTTAAAATAATTATTAAAAATCGGATCAACTACTGATATAAGAGACGCCTGGTGTCGAACCCAGGAAATATATTTACGCTGTGAATGCACAGTATGATTTTAAAGGACTTGATCTTATTTTATGCAAAGTTTGAAATCGATATCATGCCGGGAAGTACCTAAAATTTGTCTCAGTTATCTCCATAAGAAATGCATTGAGGAATGTAAATGGCCCTCTGGGATCGAACCAAGGACCATCAGCGAATACAAAAAATTTGATTATGAAATAAATTTATGATCTCTAACCTCATGCCAAATTTTAAGTATCCATGCCATCGGGAAAGAGTCCAAAAAAAATCATAAAAATCGCCACAATGCATTTTAAACGGCCGATTTTTGCCTCGACCTAGCATCGAACTTAGGATATTTTCCGTAAAACTCATTTATGATTTCGATAGATCATTACCATATATATAGGCTCCTTGAGTTTTATTTCTCTACCTATCCGGAAAGTATTTTTTTTAAATTCCCGAAAATCACGGCAATGCATTTAAACGGGAAAAATCGGGACTTTGGGGCCCTCTGGAATCGAACCTATGACACTGAGGATCAAAGTCGCTTTTTTCCTGGGGGTTTCACGTTATGGCCAATACATGGTAAAAATTTCGAGTCAATGACGCCAGTAGTTTAGCCTGTGAATTAGTATCCTATCTGGGTATCTGGGTATATCATGAATGAATCCGGAGAAGCATCTATATATAATAGATAATAGATATTTTGGTGGCGCAAGTGGATTGCGAGTAAGTGCCAAATTGTTCAAAATCGAGTGCATAAGCCTAAAGCAATAGATGCAAAGAATGTGCGGGTAGTGACTCAAGAAGATAGTCCGGAGTGAGTTGCACTTAGTATATTTTATATAGTAAATACGCGCTTTGGTGGTTTAATTTAGCAAAACATTTAGTGTTGAAGTAGATGCTGAAAGCATTTAATATTGTAGAACATATTTTACATTTATTTGTTACTTTTTATTAAATTTAATGTTTATTTTTGTATTAGTTTAAGCCTGTACTTAATTGTATTGATATGTGCTGATGTGATTGATTGTGGATGGATTGATAATTGTTGAGTTGCAGTTTATACTGCAACTCTAATTTTGGTGGGGTATGGTGTAAATGTCAGGTTGTGCTACCCTGCCTCTTGCAGGGCTCGTCAGCATTCCCCGCCCCTTCGTCTTCTCAGGTAGCATCTTTATGGCGTGAGAAGCTGCACACATGGGAGAATACAAGCTAACTACTGACGAAGGCTTGGGAGGACGGGGGGATGGGGGAGAGACGAGGTATTTATATAGCGTATTTCAAGTAAATAAAAGCACTGGTTCTGATGCCAATGATTTCTTCTCTGTTCCCTGCTATTCTCTAAGCGAACCCTCACCCATCTGGAGGGCGGCGTTACAGCATATAGCTGGTTCATTTAAGGTTTTCGAACAGTCACGAGTTAAATGGTTAAAACCGCACTTTACACATTTGGGCTGCAATTTGCTTTATCAACATGCCCGAATTGTTGGCAGGTGTGACATTGCGGCGGGCCTTTGAGGGGCTTGAATTTTTCCATTTTAAAGCCGCATACACATCGGACATTTAAGAATTTATCATTTCTTTATTATCAAGCTCGAAATGATGGAAGAGGCCGTAAGGGAACTGATTTTGTTCAAAATCTTTTTTGGTTGGACGCGAAGTCCTCAATTACGATATTCTACTGCAAATAATGTTATCGTCCCGGAGGGAGGCGTTGGTGTCACCTGTTAAAATATCGATCGGGAGGTTTCTTATGATAAAATTACTCTTCTTCTCGTAGGTGAATCGATAAGTAAAAAATTCAATTTTGTCATTGATTAAAAATTCTTTAAGTCTTTCACCGGAGTACAATTAACAATAACTCGTCTCCCCAACAATTGCGCCATTCGCTTGAAGCTGCACATCTTATGAAAAAGTTGTACCCAGTTTTTAGAGTTGTTAAGATAAATTTGAGGTATTTTTGACCTTATTATTTGAAGGGGGATTTCTTCTTCGCCTCTCGAGCGAGACGAATTTGCCGACATAAGTGGTGAAGAAACGTGGCCACTGTGCGTATCACCGGAGGGGACCTTTCGCTTACCACTTGGCACCAATTATTCTGATCTCCTACGTCGGCGGACGGAGTATCGGAATTAATTTCATTGCCATCCAAACGGGTGTCCGTCTATTGCACTGGCTTTTTTGCCAGTATATGCACTAGATTTAGCATCAATCTTTTCTTAAACTTTCAAAGCTTGTTTAAAAAATATCAAAAGACCTATAATTTGTACACTCACTCAAATTACAGTAAAGCTAAGATCCCTCCTAGTACCTACATTTTAGTTGAATTTGAGAGATGAATTTCAAGCCAAGAAAGCAAACCCCCAGATAATATATGCATTTATAAAGCCAGGTATTAGCAATAAATTGATATGACACATAAATGTCTTTAAAGAGAAGTCATGATACAGCAAAACCTCTTTCTAAGCCGATAATATTCTATGAACATTCTGATCAAGAATTCTCCTATACTTTCTTTGTCTTTTGCCCAATATTAATTGACAAATGACCTACCAATAGGTTCTATACCTTTAATATATAAAGTAGAGGGCTTCAAGCAATTGCAATGGTAGGCTATAATTTCAGAGTGATCTGAAAATGAACAATTATGGTTTCGCAATATTCTTAACATTAACAATCAATTCTAATATTGAAATTAAACGTAACATTTAACTGTAAGCTAATTAATCAAATAAAGTGTTATCATAACTTCAAAAGTAATTCAGTAAGATTATATGACAAAATGAGAGAGAGGCATTTTCAATTGTAAACATGAATAGAAGAACAGACTACTATGCAAACTGCTTTATCACAATGAAAATCTAACGCATTTTTAAAATAATTAAATTATCAAGAAGCTGAGTTAGTCAAGCAATTGAAATTTTAGATGCAACACAAGAATTTTTACAGTAAGAACAAAATTGGTTGATGAAGACTCAATTCTAATCTCTAAATTAAATGTGAAATTGAGCTGTATTTATATATCTTAGCCAATGCATCATCATCATCATAATCGCAAAAATATATATTCGAAGTATCTCAAAGATTTTAGTAAACTGGATGTCAAAATATCAACTGCAAGTGTGAATGAATGGGGAAACTAATCGCAAACTGCATTACTGTAATGAATATCTAACATGTGATGGACCTGTTTAAGAACTGAAATACTTTATTTAATCTATCATATTTCCTTTCTACAAAAGAATAATTGAGGTGAAAACATTCTCAGAATTTAAAAATAGGTACAAGAAGTATGTCTTTTTTCGATCAGTTAATCCGGGTATTACATGAACATAACCTTGCACCGCAAGTTAATTAATCAAGCAATATGTCATCATAAATTTAAGATCCACAAGAATTATCTCTAAGATCTGAGAGAAACATCATAGCAAAATATCAATTGAAAAAACTGTTTAACAAATGTTTAAACAAAAGTAATTCCCTGAGTATGAGATCAAAAATACTATATTTCGTCTGTTACACATCCATCAATGAAAAATTGAAGTGAAAGCCATTCTCAGAACTTAAGAATTATGCTTTCTCCCTATTCTCATCAGCAACAAAGAGATCTGTGCTTTAGCTTTCCAACAGTCAACAAAACAATAAGTTGAATGAAGGCTCATTCACCTTTATATATGTAAATTCGATTCTAGCTATCTGGGTCACTAGTTACAAGTGAGACAAATAAGTAAATCTCCTATGTCAATAATTAATTAAAAATGACAAAATGGTGTGCCTAGGCATTCTGCAGCAAAAGGTTTCACCGTATCAGCTTAAAAGAAGGTAATACATTGTTCACTGTTATTGCTGTTTCCGAAACATTTATAATCCTAATAGCATGAAAATTTCAAAAGCCATAGAACAGCAGAACCACTGATTGTGAGGAGTTTCAGGTTGTTCAAGGAAGTTTCTTAAAAATTTGAAGAGAGTAAGCTTGTAATGCAAATATTTCACCCAAATTTTCACCAAGAAGCTGACTCTAGCTAAACAATTGCTCAACCATTCTTCATAAATGCCTTATCTCACATCCCATAGTATTCCAAGTTAAACTAATATCCATATCTACAACCTTTGTCACTAGAACCTTGTCATTTCACATCAAGCAAAATCCTTAAATTATGATTTTAAAATTCGAATTCGATTCTAAACATCCAAAGAACTAATCTTTCACAGTTAAAAATCAAATGAACCTAAACGAATCTTGCCCTAAAATTTTATTTCACTCACATGGACCTCATTATAAAGTATTTGAGCCAATATTATGTCAAATTAAAGATTTAACTCTCTTTAGAATATAAAAGAAAATAATCATGCTTTAGAATTATGAGTAAATATTCCGATAATATTATTTTTAGTATTCCGATTTTATTTTATTATTATCAAATGATCAGATAATTTATAATGCATGCTTTCAAACAATAACATGATATGATTCATTGAAATAATAATACAGTTATTGATAATGATTAGCAATCCCACTGGGGAATAGACCAAGACTTTCTAAGTCATATCCTCCTTTAATTCCTTAAGATAATTCAAAGTTCTGGCAATGAAAAAGTTTGATAAAATTTCCATGCAAATAGCATTATTTGAATTATTTTCCATGCTACAAAATTTAAAGTCCATTAGTATAAGGCAATATGTTCTGAGCTGGAAAAATATTTACGCATTCCTCCAAAAATAAACTACACAAAAAATACTCAACCAAATATATGTATAAGGTAGTAAAGAATTTTATATTAAAGAGACATAGGCTGTCTTTGTTTGTTTACTTAACTAACAACTAATTTCTAAAAATACTATACATTCAATCTAACTATTGACTGCTAAAACATTAAAACTCAACTGTCTATGTCTGCTTACAATTCTGTCTTAACTGCCAAAAAATAATAAATTCAACAAAATTTACAAAATAACCTAAAGGAAAACTATAGCATCCACTATTCTATGGCTTAAGAAATTCTCATGTCATAATTAAATTTTCTGTATAAAAAACAACAAAACTTTATTAAACAAAAAACACATCTCTAAACAAAATTTTAACTTCAAGAGGACCTATCAGACTATATGGAACCCAAATATTTAGCAAAGTAAGGTTATTACATGAAGACGGCAAGAATGTAATCAAATGATACTTCATCAGATTATCCTTAAAATCCATAAACTATGGTAATAATAAAAAGTTCATAAACAGAATAATTATAGCATTAAAAATATTAGTGGATAATACTAAGACATTCGAGAGGCATCGCTTTCAAAATCCAAATAGTCAATAGACAACAGAAAGTTATTAATAGCAAGCACAAGCTTGCTAACAACATAAAAATGCTAAAATTGGATTGAAAATAAACAGCAATTCAGTACGGCTTGATAAATTTGTAAAAGAAGTTGAAAGTCTACATTATTATGAAATTTCCAAAAATGCTTAATTTTAGAGATATAAAAGGAAAGGGATTAAAGTATGTCATCACGATGCATTGGAAAGGTAAATATAATAAAAGATCTATAGAAAGATCTGTAATGATTTGTAAAGATACAGGTTAGCTAAACGAATCAGCTTTACTGATACCTTATTAGTCAAGGTAATGATAGCATTTCGAGTAAATTAAATCATTAACATACGGTAGATAGACTGACTTTCAAAAGCAAAATACTTCTTTGTGAACAGTTACCAAGATTATGGAACAGACGTAGCATTGACTTGGAAAGTTTAAACAATTGACTACAATTCCAAGGCTCAATTATACACAACATGGTTGTCACGTTAACGTAGTAGGCGAAAATTAACAGAAAGTAGAACAGAAAAAAATGACGCAATGCTAAAAGACGAATTAATGACCTAAGTAAACAAAATATTCGGGTCAAAATTCCTTCGAGATGTGTTTTTCACTGGAAATAATAGCGTTAATTAAAGACACTCAAATTAAATGGGCAAATAATTAAGATTTGACTCAGAAAACAGCAACTCACTTTCGACATGTGACCAATTGACCAGGGAACCTCGCAGACGAAGATGCACCAGTCCACGAATGCTTGTCTACTAACTCCAACGTTTTCCATGGCGAAGTTCAATGACAGAGCGTCATTCAGGGAAGCGTTCACCAGAAGCACTGACTTCTCTGCAGAGAGGTGAGCGCCACCGAGCCAAGTACCTAGAGAAAATAAAGCCCAAAAATTAAGTTAGTGGAAGAAATATTTAAGAAATGCGGAATTGTCATGGTAAATAATAGGAAGATTGAAGAAAAAGAAAGGGAAGGCGATGTTTACCTTTGTGCCGTGAATAGGAGAAATGACAGCGAACTCTCTTCCTAGCTTCAGGACATAAAACTTTCCCATAGCAGCACAAAAGGTGCCTGACCTTGTGAAAAGTTAGTGAATTCCCCATCTTTAGGTAGCAAGCACTCGTGCACCTCAAGGAAGATTAGACCATCCTCGGGAGACTTGAACCTCTGCGCCGCACAGAAAAATATTAATGGAACAACTATCGTAGTAATTCCCGACCATGTTGACCAATAGCTAGTTGAGTAATGTTAAATTTTAGTTTTCCATAGGAAACCATCCTGCAATGATGCCATAAACATCCCCGGTAAAATTCCCGATGAGGACAGTTTGGGAGAATTACTTTTTTACCCACTCTCTCTTGTTGAAGTATAATCCTGGTCCTCTCTTGGCAAGGATGATATCCATGTTAGCTTTCCAACATGTGGTCCTCTCGCTCGAGATAATCTTGAAAAAATAATTAAATAACTAATTTCATGACATAATGGGCCACTCTAAATAATTATTTGGTATAATTTCACGAATTGCTTCTGTTTACCTTAGGTCATTACGTCAAATAATGATGAAATTTTCCAAGTATGGACACGTGTGCATATTAAGATGGATAATTTAATGAAAGGCTAGAAATCTATGCATCACATTTAAAAGGTAATAAATTACGGTATTACACGTAATAATCTCAATTGCAATGGCATACTTTCTGAGGAACTATCACTCGACATGAGCTCCAACAAGGACGAGCTGACATGACATTAATAAATACAGATAATTTCGGCAGTAATAGTTAACTTGTTATTTACATCTATGATATTTTAAAATTTTCGATGATTTCAGAGGTTAGAAAAACTTACCGCATATACATAGATAATATGCACATCCTCGAATTCTCGTGCTGACAGAATAATGAGGCGGTCGACCATCGCGCCACCGTAAAAACAATAGCGTAACGATCAATTGAGGATGAAACTTATTTACCTTAGTTAAGTTGACTAGTTTGTACTTGTTGGTATTTGTAAATATTTCTGGACTTTAATTATTTTCCCATGTTTAAAATCTGGAAAAATTTCACTGCTCTGGACATTGAATAACTCCACCTGCAATAAAGTCAAAAATTATACAACCTAATTTAAAATTTTTATTGTGATTTTAAATAATTACATAAAAGAATTGTTTAAAACAGTTCATCAATCAATTACATTAAATAAATCAATTTATTTTCGATGATCAATGAAACTTAACATCTGATTTCACAAAATAAAATAAATATTTCAAGACTGAAATTTAGAATGCTAAATAAAACCTAGCTAAAAAAATAACTTCTTTATTTCTTCATGTAAATTAAAATTATCTCAACAGAGATTAATAAAATTTAATGAAATGAATTTCATAAGTTTGAATTTAGTTTGTGTGAAAATTTAAAACCTAAGTACATGAAGTTATCTTAGAAAATAGTTCATATCAAAATTATTTAAGATCTGCTAATTACAGGTAAAGACTGTTGGAACAATTACAGATTGATTTTTGGCTACTTTGAAGTAATTTTTCATCAGTCCCGAAAATAAAAAGAAATCAAAAACTTGAAATAATTTGAAAATACAAATTAACTCCACAGTAGCCATTCATAATATAATAGTATTGTGACGGAAAGGAAAAAAATATACTCGACAGGGAATCAGAAGTTTCAAACAGCCATTATTATTTTGAACATTTTCAACTTCATTTCCACTTTGAATCAACAAAAGCAAGCTGAACTTCACAATTTCTAGAAACTCTTAGATTCATTGTAATACTTACCCAACAAATTATGATGTACAAATTTAAAATAATAGATATTATTTAAAATTCATTTTATGAATATTTCTAGACTCATCTTATCCTGTTCTTACACAATTTATGACTTAAAAATTGATTAATTTAATTTATATTGCAAATTCCATCGCACATTTTATTAAAATATCAAAATTTTCAAGGAAATACTTTGATAATTAATTCATTCCACTATTTGCATAAAACTAAACAGCAGAAAAATAGTAAACTAAAAAACTATTTGAATACAACTCATTTATATTTATTATTCCATCTCAAGTTATTTCGAAGGTAGATTCATAAAAAGAAAGTTACTTTAACCATCACTTATAACCAATACTTGGCAATTATATTCAACAATTTAAGTTAACTTTTCATTAATGCAAGTCTTTTTGTTATAAAGCTTCCGAGTTAAACCTAACAAACTTCACAATAACTATAAAGAATCATTAATTAAATTTTCGATCAAGCATTGCTTTGTCAGGGCTTCATTCCTAGTATGCATTCTGTAGAATAAGCAAACAAACGACATTACTTTAAAAAGTAACTAAAATTGAAAAATCTTTACAATAATGCATTTTTCTACTAACAGGAGATTATTCATCTTGTCACAACTAAACTCAATCAAGAACAAAGGGAAATAATCTTTTTAAAATTTAAGTCTAATAAAACCCAATGATTATTCTCAAAAGCGACTATTTTGCCAAAAATAGCCATATAACAGATTCAATGCATTCAAAATAAATCCATAGTAACTTTTCAATTGACAATTCAATGCAGTTTCAAAGACCAATTCTAAAGAGGATTGCTTCTTTGGCTACCATTTAACTAACAATTAATGACCAAATCAGATGTTAAAATTTCAAGTTAGTTGACTCAACAGATTTTTATTAAGTCCCAGCCCAATTTTAAATTAAGTATTGCTATGGTGGAGTTTCGTTCTCATAAAATGTTATCAAGAATTTCAAAGGTGCTACCTTCTGCTAGAATGATAATCCATCTTATCACCAATAAACTTATCAAAGAACAGTTAAGTGAAGCAAAATTCACATTGAAATCCCAATAATCAGAGAATCAGCCTCAATATCATACATTTCCATGTATGCATACCTATAAGGATATAAACATAATTACTTAAAGAAATGTAACAAAAATGAAAAAACTTTCCAAATATGCTTGTTGCTACAAGTAAAATGTTATACACCTTGTCACTACTTAACTACATCAAGAACACACAAATAATTAAATTCAAATCTGTCTGTTTAAAGAAGTGATACCAAGAACACATCCAAACCCCTATAATTGCACAATAAGCCGCTAAGTCCAACATTCTACAACTTCCTCCTCAGCCAAAACCCATAAAACAATTCAACTTCACTGCCGCAATGATAGGATAAAAGCTTTGAAATTGCAGTGCACTGTCAATTAAATATGTTACAAGTTGTTATTAACAACAAAATAGGTCTTCCCAAAGATCTTGCTTCTAATTGCAGGATATTATTCATATAGTCACCACATCACTTAATAAAGAACTCATGGAAATAATGATATTTAAATGTATTTGTTTCAAAAAATTACTCAATCCCAACCTACACCAAGAACCCTCAAAAAATAACTCATTTTTACTGCTACCATTTTAGTTAAAAAGTTTTTAAAATGTGTGGCATCATAAACTGAAACAGTTATAGTTTCAAATAAAAAATCTTTCCAAAGATTCTTGCTTCCACTAGCAGAATACTATCCATCTTCATTAAATAATTTTATTAAAATGTATCTTCATAATGAATTTAGGTGAAGGCCACTTTCTATTCCCAAGAAATATATATTTGGCCAAAAATGTCAAATATTCCATAACTAGGCTCAATACCAGGAACACAATTCAACCTCACTGCTACCATAAAAGAATAAAAGCATTCAAATTGCATTGGATTATCAATTGAAATGGGTTAAAAAGGCCAATTCTAACTAAAGAGAAAATAAAAAATCTTTCTGAAGATGCTTGTTGTTATTAGTTAAATACTATCCACCTCTAGACTTAATCTATAACACAGCCAAAGCTTAATTTGTTATTACATTTGATTAAATGGTCTGATATCCATATATAAACTGAACAATGCAATACAAATTTATTCTGTCGGGGATTATAGGGTCCTCAAGGTCATTTGTTCCTTGGGAACTCTACCTTGATGAACATGAAGTTGCTAGTCATAAAGAGGTCCATAGCTTCCTATTGAGAAATAGTTTATTTTTTATTTTGTGGAATCTCCATACCCAATAAACGGTGAATTGATTAAAAATAGAAAGAAACTAGAGAAAAATTAAAAAAAAAAAAAACCAATGATGAATACACCAAAAAAAATCTATGAAAATCAGAAAATAAATTAATGAAAATAATTCAGAATACTTTCAGTAAATCAATTCACTGAAACTAACAATGAATGATTAAAATCAATGCTCAAATAACTAAGAAGTCAATGAAAATCAGATAAGTTAGCTGTCACTAGACTTCCATCTGCACTGCAACATAATTTGCAATAAGATGATTTTGCCCATTACTTTCTATATTATAACTATATCATTCTCCATACTTGATTGATACGGAATGATATTGATACAAATTTATGAATGCAACCATAGTGCAAGATATCAACAAACGGCAAATAAATTCCAGAAAATTTTGTAAAAAGTAATTAAAATTGGCATTAAATCCACAAAACAAAATCTTTTCCACAGCTACTATAGTTTCCATTAGTTGGATTCTATCCATCCTATCACAAGAAGACGTTGCTAAGAACTCTGGGAAATCTTGATTATCAAATTTATTTGATAGAAGTAGTCAATGAAACCACTTTGAACTAACAAAAACAACACATTCGGCCAAATATGTTTTATATTCCCAACTATCTTCAACACCAACATCATAGCCACAGAATTCAACCTAAGTGCTACCATAACAGAATAAAAGCTCTGAAATTGCATTCCATTGTCAACTGAAAAAGTTGCAAATGCCATTTCTGAAATGGATTGCTTCTTTGACTATCATTAACTACTAGATAGCAGTAAATAAATATATCAGAAAATACGCTAGAAACTGTAGCCCATAAGTAGTATTTATTTATATCATTAAACTCCCATGCCAAACCTAACATTTTAAGTACCATTAGTCAGCAAGAAAACCAACAAGGAAAATGAAATGATATCTTTTTTATTCTAAATCAATGGACAAGAATGTAATATAAATCCATTTGTTCCACATAGAAATAAAAATCACCGACCAAACCTAAATTCAACTAACAAAAGTAAGTAAAATTTAATAAAAATATTTCGAATTCCAAATGTGAATCTCTATGTGCATCAATGCAGAAAATGATTGGAAATTTAATTAGCATACCCTGGTAATTTTAATTCAATGCAACACTGCCTAATCAGTAACAAAAATGGCTAAAGAATGTAAGTTAAGATATGTTTAATTATTCTACTGGAGTATACATAATTATTTATTACAATCACTAAATTGAATTGATAATTTAAAAGCAGTACAAAGAAACTCAACAAGTGCAATGATAACTGAGATAAAATGTGAGAGAGTGAGAATAAAGTTTCATTGCTAACAATAAACAAAATAAGAAATACTCTAAAAAATATCTAAATGTCTACTGATCTCTGCGATAGAATAATATTTCTCAAGTCCTAAAGGTCATTAGTTTTTTGTAACTTTGCCCAAGTTTCCATGTGATCGCAAATAATAAAGAGGTATATAGTTTCCTACTGATATATTTTTTGACAAATTCCCAACTCAAAGAAAACTTAATCAATAACCGAATACAAAGAAAACCAGAGAAGTCTTGAGGGATACAATGGTGGCACTGAATCTATGAACGATTAATTCACTGAAAAGGCTATAAAAATCAAATAAGCACAAATTAATAAATGAAATCATAATACTGAAACTATCTATTAATGGCAATTAAAAGCATAAAAAATTCTTGGAACAATTTATTAAGAGACTTCCAATACTTTCACGAGACCGAAATAATTTTATTGTATAAGCATGAATATTTAAAAATCTAAAAAGCATACAACAATGGCTTATAACATCAAACTGAAAATTTCCCGAAAAATAATTAAAACCATAGTTAATACAATAAAGCTTCCTTCGTTTGCAAATTAATGTGCCTTATTTGAATTTATTTTGTCTTATAACACGTAGCATTGAACCGTTGTCTAAATAATGGTTAAAAGAACGGTCCTAAGGTCCGTAATATAAAGTGAAAATAAAGCCCGGTTCACACGGTGTATGTTTTCTAGCTTGATTCTTTGCGTGGATCTCTGCATGCTTGCTAGCAGTAAATAGTTCAGCTAGCAACGCATAGCAACCAACCATCAGCGAAACATGCAGGAAAAATAGCACCTGTCCTATTTCTCAAAATCAAGCAAGGGAGCATGCCCAGCAGCAGGCAGACACGAAATTTTCATGCTAGCGAGCATGCAGGGTTCCACGCAAGGAATCAAGCTAGAAAACATGCACCGTGTGAACCGAGCTTAACTTCATAAAATTTGTGGAAGCTCAAGCGTAAGTAAAGCTCGGTTCACACGGTGCATGTTTTCTAGCTTGATTCCTTGCGTGGAACCCTGCATGCTCGCTAGCATGAAAATTTCGTGTCTGCCTGCTGCTGGGCATGCTCCCTTGCTTGATTTTGAGAAATAGGACAGGTGCCATTTTTCCTGCATGTTTCGCTGATGGTTGGTTGCTATGCGTTGCTAGCTGAACTATTTACTGCTAGCAAGCATGCAGAGATCCACGCAAAGAATCAAGCTAGAAAACATACACCGTGTGAACCGGGCTTTAGCGTAGTAAGGCCAAGTAACACAAAAATATCAAAAGACGTCCGGTTAGATTTAAATTCCCTCTTATGCCACTATTCATTAATTTTATTTTAAACGGATAAATGGAAATAGCACTTCTTTTATAACAAAATACAATGAACTAAGCTCGAAGATCGATATAAATAGAACATACTCGAACTAACTGTTTTTAAATTACAAGCAACAAGAAAAGCATATCGCTAAGAAATAACTAATTGACTGTAAACTATAAAGAATTTCACTAAATTTATCTTTAAGGACTAATTTACGTATTCTTCGACGCATTAATTGCGGTTGAGTTAGATAAAATTCCGAGTATTAATTTATAAACACTCATATTGGTAGGATTTGGCGAAAAACACTACCTTTCACTATTCACTTCACTTTCTCACATAAGATTTTAAAGCTGACACCCTAAAAGCTCACCTAGCCCGATGGAAAGTAAACAACAAAAAATGCTCACCGAAATACAGATAGCTTAAATTGCAAGCTTGCCAACAAACTACTAGATTCTTCAGATTCCCGGTTCTTCATTCACACGAATGAACTGCATAAAAATGATTTATTCACAATTAAAAGTTATTTTATCTATTGCTGCCGAATTTACCCACAGTAATGAACGGCACATGAGACATCATGACGTCTTTAAAACAGAAGACCTTATACAGCGCGATAACGTACCATAAAACACATATTTAATGATATTTACGACCAGAATAAAAAAACTTACAAGTAGTATTACCATATGGTCAGACTTGCAGCAACTCGTCGTAAGCAACAACCTTCCGTATGCCCGCTCAACTGCGTTGTGACAAAAAAGGCGCTGAAGTTCATTCTCGATGTGACAGTAGAGCAGCGATAAATTGGAACCGTCGCGGGAGAGACAAAATTCAATTATCCGAAAACATTTGCTTATAGAAGCTAAAATATGGAAAATATCGTGAAATACACTTCTAATTTACTCCTTGATTCCTTATTTTCATATAAAAAAACATAATATATATTTTCGTCAACTTAAGGAAGATAAAGATGAATATCATAATGAATGAAGGAAGGAATTATGAAAAAACAGCCATAATTAAAAAAAGAAATTGTCATGTTTAAAAAACTGGTTTATCAACTTAAAAATACGCTAAAGAAAGGAAAGAGGAAAACAAAATGAAGTAACACAAGTCGAGCTTTCGTAAATAACCCATGGATATACAGAAATATAATTTTGAATCGCTGTCTGGTTGACTCACATCAGAGTATAAGTTGTTTCACGTAGTGAATAATAATATTAATTTATTACTGCCCAAGGACACATACATGTATAGGAGTGGTCATGGCTCTTTACAAAGAAAATGTAAGTATAGGCATTGAAGATTGCAACACCATGATACGGTTTACGATAAATAAAATTAGAATAAAATTCTACCTTTCAACGGTACTCTCTTCTAATCTCCTGAACGTATAACAGCTCAGGAGCTTATACTGATGAACCATCTACTCGCACTTGCACAATTGGCGAAATCTCGTTATTGACCACTCAACGTCGAGGGAAATAAAAATAAATCTTAAATATTAATATAATTCTTACTCCTCGATAAGGTTCATAGATTAGTGCAATTTTTATCATCTTTGAATAAATAATTAATAACTCAACTTTCATAGAACGTAATCATTTACATTCTTTTATTTTTATTGTGCAAGGATTTATTATACTGTTACGTAACCCGTGGGCTCGTGGATAAGTGAGACTCGTTTTAAAAGAAACAATAAACTTTCTTTCCTAATCTCAATTGAACAAAGCCACATATCAAATTACAACGCGTAAAAACGATCCAACTTTTTGTTGTCTGTCTCTCTTTCTCAACTATCCCCCCGTCGCGAACACAAACTCCGTTGAAAACACAAGTTCCCCGCTTACCAGCTTCGTAACAATACCTTCCTATTCTTTTAGTAATTTAACTTCCATGGTTTGCAATGACCATGTTTTCTAAATTTGATCGTTTCATCAAAGTTTTTTAACTTTCACATCAGTTATGATCACACCAGTAATGCCTTGTTTCGTCCCTTGAATATGCACAATCGTACTCATTGTCAAACGTAAGCGGTTTCTCTTTGGCTCCTTATCTTATCGTAGTCTCTCTTTCTTTCTCTAAACAAAACACAAACATTTAAAGGGTTCACAGATAACTTATCGGCACCTAACTTCGATTGTGAGGGCAGCCACATGCAGATATGTTTCTCTTTTCTTCGATGGTGGAGGAGTTAAGAACGGTTAACCGCCAAAAAACAACTCCTGGGGAGTCTTTTTCGGGAGTGACTCTCTTTAGTGAGCTAAGAGCTTTGGGGCGACTCACTAACTAGGCCAGTCTTATCTAAAAAGAGCCATATTTGCCATCACTACTACCGATATGTTATCTGGCTCGCGAGATTTGTCACTCCCCAATCTCTCTAACTGTTTCCTAATCATGCTGTAACTAATAATGAACGTATTTACCTGCCATGTAGAGTCTCCATTCAAGTCATCCCTCCTGTTAGTAATTTGAACGGTTTTATCATTATTTATGTGGATCGAATGGGTATTATGATATACGCTTGAAAACCAATGATTTAAGCATTTCGCCTTTTTCTGTTCCAATAATTATCATCAATCCTTTCGTATCTTTGATCGTGATATTGTTCTCTTTATTGTCGCGTTTTCTACGAAGATATTTATAGTTAGAATCTCCTTAAACTCTGCCCACATTTCCTCCATGCTTTCTCCTTTTACTGCCCAGATTGGAAAATTTATGTTTAGGAATTCTTGGAAACCTAATTTAGAACCTAACATAGAAACACGTCTTGTTAATCTGGACAGAGGCGGTAAGAGGGATAAAATTTAGACACGCCATCACCCTCGATGTTTGCGCAACCTAAGACCAGACCAACCAAGTTTCTGACTCCTTCCCCGAACCTCCAACCTATCCCCGCTATAGTGCAATCCCAAGAAATACTGTTGTAGCAAATAAAAAAATTCATTTTACCGAAGCTTGATGGGTACTGTGCAAGGTCGCTTCGAGCTCCAGGTTGAGTACCCCGGATGTAGACGAAACTAGTCACGACAAATGTATTACTGCGGAAATTATAAGTTTTCATTTAATTATATAGTTCAAAACTTTGTATGCGTGAGAACTCGATTAATGAAATGGTGGGCAAAAAGAAAGGAGACCAGAAATCTTGGAAAATCCGTGGCCCCATTGCCCTCTCATATGCGTTTGACCCAATAAATCGGGAGTGAAACATTTTGAATAGCATACAGTTGAGGAAATCATCTAATGAGCTGGCCACAAATATTTAGGTGATAATAACAATCATACATTTAAAGTTGAATTCAGCTTATTGAAACTGTAATTAAATCGCAGATTTACATAATATGTAGTTTTATCTGCTGTTGGATGTTATATGAGCTGAAAGTGCGGTGGTAGATATTTATATAATTTCATATACATTAAAATTATACCCTGAAATCTACCATTTGACAAGGTGTGCGTAAACACCGAGCTCCCATATTAACTATCTGATTTGTGTGCATTAAACTTCGTGGAAAAATTAATAATATTAAATATACCACCGACATACGCCGCTGATAGTAGATTAAGGATGGGATTCCCATCCTTAATCTATGCTATGCATCTATGAGTTGAAATAAGTTACAATCGCCCTAGCGGATTCCCGGGGAAACATAAAAAATGGCGGAAAAGCAGACGAAAAACTTCAAAAAATGGTCATTTTCGGATGCAATTTTCTACAAAACCGCGTCACTTAGGAATAAATGCTTATCATATAATTAAGCCGCACTCATACATCTTTATAATGGTGTATGAATGGTTTCTGTAACTTTAATAGTAACTGAGATGTAGAATTTCTTTCTGACGGTGCCAAACTGCAAATTTACCCAAGATGCCTACTGACCAACACTCTAAAGACCTGTAAACCTTCCACAATGATTGAGAATTGTAAGGAATATGCTCTTAGTAGTAGCATGTGGGTTCTTGATGAAAACGGAACTGATTGATCATTTGAAACAGAAACATCGCTTGGTGTATTGGATAAGATAAGCTTTTAGGTTTGCTGGTTGAATTTTGTTTTTCTATTTAGGCTGTAATTCGTTACTCGTTCCATTTTCTGTTATTGCATCTTTAATATCATATGAACTAAAGTTTCCCGTTCAGTTTTGTTTTGACAAAAAACTTCGTATTTTCCGCAGTACCATGAGTTTCAACTGATGAGTTTATTACAAGAAGATTTTTACCGAAAAAATATCTGATAATTGTGAAGAGATGGCATTTGCTGACTTAGCTGAAATATGGAAGGCCTAAATTACGAAGCTTTTATTCTTCGTTTTGTTTCAAGAGTAAAAAATGCCTTGATGATTCATTATTTTTATGGATCATCACTCTTGCTGATTCAATATTGAGTTTTGGGAGGATCGTAGGTAGTTGTTTACTCCTTAGACATTAGTTTTTGATAATTTTATGATAATTCATAGTAATGATGAGTCAGTGATATGACATGAATGCTGTAAAACTGAACTTTATTATGATAACTACAAATCATGATGAATTCATTCAGAGGGAATTGAAGATAAAAGCAAAGAGAATTATGTTTTGCATGATTCAGCATCTTAACTTAAGACTTAATATGACTTATGTCTCGTATGATGGACAAGGGAGTTTTAATTAAAACTCCCTTGTCCAGGTTGTCTTCATTTGAGATAATTTTGTATTTAAATTGTATTAGTAGGGTTTTCATACTTTCTTCTCTCAACCAGTGACAGAAGAATGTTCCTGATTGCAAAATTTAGAGAATATTTGTGAAGAAGAATTTGTACCTTTCTAAGATGATACTACGCACTATGTGTATTTATTATATTCATAATTTCAAGTTTAAGTATTCTCCTTGACTAAATACATAGTTTTGGTAACTTCTATATGCAACTACAACCTATTTACTCATTAATTTAAATTGTGGTAAAAATGTATGTATTTTGAATGTTATTGTACATGATTACATTGGTACTTTAACTGTATTATCTGACACTACAATTTTATTTGTATCAATATATATATTTAAAATTATTTACTTTTTTGGGGTGGATTTGTTCCACCGCCTTCTTTGATGGGGTTTAAAGAACCAATCTTTTTGTGTTATTATTATTTATTAATCATTCAAGTTTGGTGGAAAAATGGCCAACTTGGTCCTAACAACACCTCAATATATAGTTTATTTATTCATATCATTATCAATTAAAATTTATGATATTTGTAAGTATAAAAAGTTCTATTTTGTCATTAAATAGCAAGAACCAAAACTAAATATGCCAGTAATATTTTGACCACAAACTTACTCAATATTTTAGTTTGCATAAATGTTTTTTACAAAAATTGTGAATAAACTGAAATAAACTGAATTTGAGTTGAATCTCTTTTGAGTGCTTTACTTTTAATGCAGACCGTTTTGCAGGGTATTTGGATTTTATACTTTTATGTGAGATATGCATATGATATAATTATAATTTATAATTAATTCCTTGGTTGACAGTTGTATGATCAAAAGTTTCTCCATTGTATGTTTGCTGTGGATAATTTACAATTTAAATTCCACCAAGGATCTTACGAATTTTTATTTGATTTTCATTACCAACCAGCTGAGACATCAGTGGCTTTTAACTCAATGCAAAACAGTGGTTGACATTCTAATCACTTGTCAAAATTTGGAAGTTATTGTATTATAGTTGAGCCGCTGAGTATTGATCTCTGCCCCGCCCATGATGTATTTCTGGGGGATGAGGACAGCAGCGAATGGTATGTCCGGATTTCGGGCGGGAAGCCTCAAAATCCGTACAGCGTTGCATTTACAGATGTCAGTTCGTCCTCCGTGTTGGTCGTGACTGCTTTGGTGCTTGTTTCGCCGCAATTCTCGCTTCCGTACATAGGTAAATTCTTCGTTTTCAAGTGTAGGTCAGTTCTTAATCTTATATTCCTTTTCTTTCTGGTTAACTTTATTGGTTATTTAAGTAATTACGTCTTTATTGCGTGAAGTGATTTATTTTGTATTTTAAGGTTTCTTACTTTGATGTTTTATATTGTCTCACTTTTAGTAGATTTTTTCATTCTTTTAGCTCTACTATAGATTAATTTTTCTATAATACTTATATTTAGCTTCGATATTATTCTAATTTTGCTTTATTCGTATTAGATTTAAATATTTGGTGGATAATTTAAATTCGGTAAAACATTACGTTGAAATGAGCGATAAGAAGAGTGAATCAAACCGTGAGGGAGAATCGAGGCGTAAACATGTTCTTGGTATTGACTACCCGAGAGATGGTTTTCTATCTAAGAAGCTATTTTGAGGAGGAGAGAAACAATAATGCGTCTCTTTTGTCATCGGAGAAAGTACTTGAAAGGACTGCTGTAGCTTTGAAAATTGGTAACAGAAAATCGCTCTTAGGTTTCTTTATCTACCGGTTGGGGAATGTATACCCGGAAAACATTCTAAAACATTAAGGCTGGGTTTTCCACACCCATTATCATCAAAATACTGAGGAAAATTTTCTTAGAAGAAATGCAATGGATTACAGTGGTGGCTATGAACTTAAGGTCCACTGAATGCAATAGGGACTTCCTTCTCAGTAGGGGGTATACGGGTATGCCCAACTATGCTTTCCATGTATTGGAGGTTATGCGACTTGTAGCTGAGGTACCTGAGCATCAAAGTCGCCACCTTGACCTCTTAGGAGAAGGAGAGATTTTTGCTTTCCCTAAAATTGGGATAAAGTTGAATTTGCAATTGCTTTTTTATTTATTTAATACGTCTACAAAACTGATATTATTCAAATAGAGCACGATTGATACTCAGTACCTTAAAATCTCCTATTCCTTCCAACCTCATTAAATATAACTGAACCTGATAGCCAATATCAGGTAGATGATGCTGATAGATAATTTTTCAATAGGATTTTACGAAGCGTTTATTCAGATTTCGTGATATTACGCTATTTTTTATTATGCTTATCGTTTTCTCAATTAGATTTTTTCTTTCAGGCGACTGTATGAGGCAGGACAGTCAGCTGCAGTTCATAATGAAGTAGGGGTTGCTTATTTATGAGCCTGTCATTTGAATTTTTAATTATATGTATACCGATAATGTTTCAATAAGTTATGTTATACCTTAATCACTTCAAATTTCAAATAAATGTATAACAGAAACTGAAATTTCTTTGGTCAACAGACGACTACATGGACTACATTATAATTTGTGAAATATGTCTGTTGATTCACATAAGGTACTGGAGTTAGTAAAAAATATATTTTTAAGCAATTAAGTATAGCCAACTTGTATATATTCATCTAATTTAAATTATTCAAGTAAATATCAGAATACTACCCAAGCAAAGAGTTTTCTACGCGTTCCACCCGAGGATGGGGCTTAGCGTGCAGTTGAAGCTATTATAAACTACCATAACTCAAGCCTTGATTAAGATATTGGGATGAAACTTTCATTAAAAATATATTTCATATTTACATAACATTTTTGTGTAATTATCATGGAGATTATTTAAATAGAACGTAATTTAGCCAGAGACTACTTTTTTCACTACATCGACTAGATAATTTGTGGTCATCTACTATAAAACATTTATTATCTCTACAACATACCAACGTATGTTTAAATAATAAATTACGTTTGAAAGCTATAAGAACGAAAAATATATTTTAATTTTTTCAACTTCGTTAGATGAACCATTTCTCTAAAATGGCTTTAGGAATGAAACTAAAAAATAATCCCCATACTTCAGAAAATTCGAATAAAGTATTTTTTGAGGATTAACTATTAGCACTACAACAAAACAATTCAGGGAAGATATTCTCCTTTTATTGACATATTTTTTATTTTAGTCAATGTTCGATTATCTGAAAAAGTCAAATTTGGCAACACTGCTTCCCCTACCAATAGCACCGAAAAAGTACCGCAGAGCTCAAGACTCAACGGCTCAACTATAGTAAGACCAGGGACTGCAGTGGTGAATCGTAAAAAGTTAAATAGTGATGTGGAAATTCAAGTGGCAAAAAGTAATTCATATCTGATAGCTAAAGAAAAGGGTGATCTGGTTGGTACCACTTGTGTAAATGGGAGTGATGTGTGTTTTGAGATGAAAATACATGGCACAAACAGTTGGGCCATACAAGTGTCCCAAATTTAAAAATCCTCTCCAAAAATGTGGTTGGAATTGGGGAATTGAAATTTGAAGGGTCAGAACTCTGTGTAGTTTGTGTAATGGGAAAGCAAACTAAGTTGCCATTTTGTGGAAGTAGAGATGCTGCTAATAGACCTTTAAGTCGAGTGCATAGTGATCTTTGTGGTCCTATCACCCCAACAACTCATGATGGGGTTAAATATTTTCTGACTCTTATTGATGATTATACCCATTTCACTGTCATTTTTGGCTTTCAATCCAAAACTGAAGTGTTTGAACATTTGAAAGGTTATGTAGCCAGGGTAGCAAGTCGATTTCCTCAAAGCATTTGCTCTTTCAGGTGTGATAATGGAACTGAGTATGTAAATAGAGATGTGAAAGAGTTTTTCAGAGAAAAGGGTATTCTGTATGAGTTAACGATTCCTGGTACTCCTGAGAATAATGGTGTGGCAGAGAGAATGAACAGAACTATTTTGGATAAGGCAAGGTGTATGCTTCTTGGTTGTAATTTAAGAAGGGGTTTTTGGTTTGAGGCAGTATGTGCTGCTGTGTATCTGATCAACAGGAGTCCAACAAGTGCCCTCCAACATGGTAAAGTACCAGCTGAAATGTGGTATGGTAAGAAGCCTGATCTATCCAAATTAAGGGTATTTGGATGCATTGCTTATCTTCATAAGCCAAAAGAGAAAACCAGTGGTAAGTTTGATGCCAAGAGTAAAAGATGTATTATGTTAGGTTATTGTGAAAATGGGTATAGATTATGGTCTCTAGAAGATAGTAAAGTAATAGTTGGTAGAAATGTAATTTTTGATGAAAGTAGAACCAAGTTCGTGGGCAATCAGTGTATTTTCCAGTATAGTATGCTTGATGCTCAAGAGGCAAATGAAATGGTTGGTGAGAAAGGCTCTATAGAGTCAGATTCAGGAGGGGAAAATGATTCTCAAGAGGATCAAATAGCATTTGAAGATTTTGAAGAAGGAACTGATGAGAGACGAAAGAGCACAAGAATTAAAATAAAACCAAGGTACCTTGAAGATTATGCAACTTTGGCAATGGTAGCCAATGCTGTAGACATTTTGGATAATATCAGACAGGAAGACCAATTTGATCTTGTTTTACCACTTGCAGAGAGCTCTATGTCTAATATTTTGGAATCTAACCATTTGTTTGGAATTTGTTTTAATGCTATGAGCTACAGTAATGATGTGCCCCAGGAGTTTGCAGAGCTGGATGAGAAAGATGATGGACCATTGTGGCGAGCAGCAGCTGAGGAAGAGCTAAAAGCTTTGCATGAGAATGAGACATGGGAAATTGTCTCCCTTCCTTGTGGTAAAGTGCCAATTAAATGTAAGTGGGTATTTACTGTAAAGCCAGATGGAGATGGGAATGTGGAAAGACTCAAGGCTAGGTTGGTTGTAAAGGGCTGTGCTCAGAAGAAGGGACTACAGTGAGACCTATGCTCCAGTAGCCTGCTTATCTACAGTGAGAGCTTTATTATGTCTTGCTAACAAAATGAATTTCATTGTTTCTCAGTTAGATGTTAGGAATGCATTTTTGCATGGCATTTTAAGTGAGGAAATTTTTGTGGCCGCCCTTCCTCAACATTTAAATGTTGAGGAAAGAAAAGTGTTAAAACTTAAGAAAACATTGTATGGTTTGAAACAGGCACCAATGGAGTGGAATAAGAGATTTGATGATTTTGTTGGAGGAAAATTGAATTTTATTCAATGTAAAAGTGAAAGGTGTCTGTATGTGTTAAAGAGTGGTGTGGAAACAACATACATTTTACTTTATGTGGATGATTTTCTTTTGGTTGGAAGTAACATTGATATAATGTCTAGTATTAAGGATAAGTTAATGTGTGAATTTAAGATGAAAGATTCAGGCAATGTAAAGTATTTTTTAGGAATTAAGATTGATTGTTTGGATGGTGTTATGTTTTTAAGCCAGATGGCATATGTGAGGGGAATCTTGAAAAGGTTTAAAATGGAAAACTGTGCATCAGCTAAGACCCCAATGGAGATTCATCCAAGTCAAGATATATCAGGGAAATGTATTATTGGTATTAAACCATATAGGGAGCTAATAGGGTGTTTAATGTATGCTTGCATGGGAACCAGACCAGACATTTGTGCAGCAGTTAATTTCTATAGTCAGTTCCAGAGTAATGCAACTGAGGTACAATGGAAAGGTTTAAAGAGAGTTCTCAGGTATCTCAAGGGAACTACTAATTTGGGGCTCAGAGGAGAAGGAGAAAAGACATTGCAAGGCTACGCAGATGCCAACTTTGCATATAATTGTGACAGAAAATCTGTTTCTGGTTATCTTGTGGAAATGTATGGTGATCTTGTAAGCTGGGGTACAAAGAAACAAAGTACTGTTGCCCTATCTTCAACTGAAGCCGAGTATGTTGCTCTTGCTACAGCTTCAGCTGAAGTTCTTTGATTGAAACAATTGTTATGTGAAATGGGCATTGATATTAAGAGTTGTATTCCAATGCATGAAGACGATCAATCATGTATTAGTGTTTTGGACAGTTGGGACCAAAAGAGGATGAAGCATATTGATATAAAATATAATTTTGTGAAGGACTTGCACCAAGCTAAAATAATTAATGTTTTGTTTGTTCCCTCATGTGACCAAAAGGCTGATGTGATGAGAAAGAGTTTGTCAGTGGATGCATTTACTAAACATAGGATAAATGTTGGTATGTGGGAGAGGAATTGAGGAGGGGTGTTGAAGAGGCAATCCCTCCTCTATGATTTCTCATAGTGTTTTTGTTTTGTTTTTTTCTTTTGTTACCTTTTCGCACCTTACTTGGCGTCAGTGCTTGGCTATTTGTTGTACGTGTAAGTTGTGTTCGTATATTAAAGACGTTCTTTTAAAGTTGAAGTTTAGTTATTAAACGTTTTAATAACCTCCCTTTATTTAGTGATGTTCACTTAAGTAGCGTCAACAAATTATATAATAATAATATTAACTGAGGTCGTTTCAGAGAGTGGCGCTCCGCCCCGCGGATATTGCTCTTGCATCGCCATAGAAAAGTCGCTTTATATATTGGCGTCGCAAATTGTCGCAGAATTTTATTTCAGGTTTCTCTTTTGAAAGCTTCAAAGAACATTTTGGTATGCGTTAGCTCGTGTACATCACTACTATTACTTCCTTACTTTAGTTGAAAATTTCCGTAAAATAAGGGTTCGCCATTTTGTTGCATAAATATTGCAAATATTCAACTATGATCATTCTAACCTAGTATTATGAAGCATACAATTGAGGTTTATAATACTGCATCATTTTTTATCCAATGAAATAACTCATTTTGGTTCAGGATTGGTTTGATGTTGAAGAATTTTGCGAAAATTCGAAGACCGACAATTTTCATAAAATTTGATCAACCTTTACCCCCTGTAGAATTGTAATGCAGGTGCACCAACACAAATAATTCGCAGTTATATGCAGAACTTATCCAACAATGACTATGCAAAGTTTCAAAGTCCGTACTCACAAGGAGAGGTCGCCAGAATGAAGTTCTGGATTTTGATGAGACCTATTTCATATTGAAGTAGACATAGCGAATGTATAAAGTATGAGAGGTTTCGTCCACGTAGGCCTTGGTTCCTGAGAAAATTGACAATAAAAATATCGTTTTTGTTGATTATCCTACGTAGGTATGCTTCCCTGCATAACAGCAGATGCTCCCGATGTCGGCTGTGAATCGCATGGACCTGCTATCGAATTCGTTGTTGGATGTGTTTTATTCTTACTTTTCTAACCTTCTTTTTCTATAACTTAATTTTTGAAATAATAGCAATCACTACAATTGATTATTTCCTCCTTTTAACATTTTTACGAGAATTACTAAATACATTCCTAAGATAATCTGCTTGTGATCTCATATGTGGTACTGCCACCAATTTTTTCATCGAGAATATGGTTTTATGGACTAATTTACAAGTATACTTATTTTACTTTGAAAATGATTGAATTAAGTAAGTACTATTCCATTTAGGAATATAAACTAAAGGTTCAGTAGCTTTTCACCTTCATAACTTCAACAATCATATACAGGGTGCACTGATTCTTGATACCTGGCTGTTTAATATGCTTACTGCTGATTAACAAAATGAATGTTTTTGTTATTATGGAAATTACTATAATTGATCCCTTTTATGTATTTAGTTGGGCAGGGATTCGTCGACACACTCGTAAAATTATGTTTAACTGACCCTGGATATGGTCTGTCATGAATTAATTCTAATAGAATGAAATATCTTATTGCTATGGTTTTTCATTAAAGCTAATTTCATGCACGACCTTTTGATTGATACAATGAATCACTGATTTGATATATTCTAAATCAATTCCTATGATCTCAAAGAAATTTACCAGAATGTTCATTCTGAAATAATTGAGATAAAGAATTCTAGTGGTAAATAACTTGGTTTATCATACCGTTGTAAATATAGCAGTAATTGACCGCAAAGTAAATAAAAAATATTAATTTGAGCATTTTATTCATTAGATTTTTTCTGAACATATATTAGGATGATAACAATCAAAAAACAAGAGAAGCACAGAAAGGAGAAGCACCATAAACATCTTATAAAGCTAATTTTTGAGCATTTGCACTTATGTTTTTGGACATCTTTAGGAAAACAAACCTCTCGTAAATTCCGAAAAACACTTCTGTTACCTACCAGTTTTGATGCACACCATGAATATTCTAACATGTCTTTGAATGAAATCAAGATTTTCAGGCGTTACTTTGTGGAAAGCCATTTAAGATAATGTATAAAACACTAATTTTCCACACTATCACACACACCATGTCTTTGAATGCTGGAGAGAATAACTGATTGTGGATTAAAGAGTGGATTCTAATGTTATCCTCACGGAAGGAAATTTCCCTTTTCTCCTGAAGCACAAATGTACAATTCTGGAGGCGCGCAAATTGCTTGACCTGTCTGTAGAAGTAAACATCACAAAGTTGGCATACGGATGTACACTTCGGTGGAATAATTTTCACACAACACGTCGGTGCAACATCATCGTTATTGAATAGTTCATCATAAATTGCATTATTTGTTTGCCCTCCCCAAGAGTCTATTATTAACAAAAACTTCCGATTATCTGAATTGGGCCTCATCACAGTTTTAAGGAATGTAATAAATAAGTTAGTTGTGAGTTTACCTGATTTAGATGAAACAACAGAAACTTTCTAAAATTCTCTCTCTAGTTTTTTTACATTTTCACAAACACGTGGACCAAATTCACCTCCAGATTCCTGCATACACAAAAGAACTTTTGGAAGTAGCTTTCCTGAAGCAGTGAATGCATACTGCGCTGTATAAGAATGTGTAATTTTTTTCAAACTCCCAAGAGCCACTTGCACAGTCTTCTCTCCTTATTGCGTAAGTTTTCTCCTTATTTCCCCCCTATATGCACACCCAGTTTGGTCTGTATTAATGACCAAATCAAGATTATACTCAGGAATTAGCATTCTTGCCTGATTTTGAAAAAGCTCGGCGGATTTCACTATCTCCTCTAATGATGTTCGCTCGCTGGTTGAGATATATCGGGTTACCTTCCATTGCACTATTCGGTGCCTCTTCTTGAAGGATTTTATCCAAGTCCCACTTGCAGAGAATTCAAACTCCGGCGAGATATGCTGAAACGCCGCCGCAATGGACCACTCCTGCAAGGTTCTCGTAAACACAGGTTCATTTCTTTGCCTTGCTTCAACAAACCGATCATGTACCCATCTGTCTATCATTTCCAGTTTATCGTATTTTGTTCCTCCACTTCTAATATCCTTTTCCCACACTGGAAGCAATCCTTTGTTCTATAAGAGCACTGAACCTTGATTACGGAGGGTTGAAAGGCTCCATTTTGGGTGCTCTTTTGCCAAATTTGCCAGCCTAATTTTAGTCACCAGTGAAATGTGATGATAGCTGGACTTCTTCGGACTAGGTTCGTAGGAGGATTCACTCTCGTCTGTTGGCAATGAAGTTGAACTCTCTGCTTCCACGGCTTGCGTATCCTCGTCCAGGAGACTGGCACAATCCTCGTTCATTTCCATCTCTGCAAAAGGTTCGTCCTCTTCTTCAAACTTAAAATTATCCAAAACTTCCAGAAATCGTCGAAACATTTCTTCTCCGATTAATTTCGAACGAAGGGAGACAACAGCGTATTTGGGAACATCGATAACCTTCATCTCGCGTAAGGTTTCTGTTTTATTAAAATATATATATATGTATGTATGTATGAGTAAATTGTCATTAGATTTCATTTTCACGATGTTAACAGATAAATATATGTATTAAATAAACTTACCTTCAAAATTAAGGGACAGCACCCGTTACATCATCTTTGCTAAAATTTGGTTTCGACTCCTAAAAACTGTCTGCTGAACAAAATCCACTTGATGGACCAGGAACCAGAACCTCAGCGTCCATCATTGCACGATATCTACGAAAATAAATTCCTGGTGTACGCAATTCACAAGTCCGAATGCTTTTAGAAACGTTTCTTTTTCGCAGTGGTCGTCTCAAAGGTTGGTCTTTAACTAGTACAAAAGCCTAGAGAAAGTCTGCTAGCTGCTGTCAACCAATATACCGTTATTCGATACAGTTATCCGATTTCCAAAGGGTTGAAGGAAGCTGAGGTAGGGTCCTATCCTTTAAGTTTCCTCGCAGAAAGTATACTAAATATCCTTCGCTTTCACAGCCTTTCTTGGGGTTTCCATTTGGAATCAAATTTCAAGTCCACTACTCCATTCTATTGGAGTAGTTTCATGGCAGCAACATATCTAGGGTCAGTTAAATATAATTTGATGAAGGTGCCGAATAATAAGCATAGTAATTGCTATTATTCCTAAAATTAAGTTATAAAAAATGAAGGTTAGAAAATTAAGAAAAAACACATCCAACAACGAATTCGATAGCAGGTCCATGCGATTCACAGCCGACATCGGGAGCATCTGCTGTTATGCAGGGAAGCATACCTACGTAGGATAATCAACAAAAACGATATTTTTATTGTCAATTTTCTCAGGAACCAAGGCCTATGTGGACGAAACCTCTCACACTTAATACATTCGCTATGTCTACTTCAATATGAAATAGGTCTCATCAAAATCCAGAACTTCATTCTGGCGACCTCTCCTTGTCAGTAAAACCAGTCTTATTTTTGTCCAGCTTTTTTCGGTTGTAGCCCACTGTGCGACGCTCCGGATATAATGCGTACTCCCTGTTACGTGAGCAGATGACACACTGCAAGAAAAATTACGGAAACAGATACTAAAAACTGTTTATGTGTAGGTTTATCTAAGTAAACCACTCTACAATCCCTGTCGGCAATAATGGCATTATTCAATAAATGTTAATTCTGTTTATTTGGATTAAAGTTATTACTAAGAGAATGAGTCATGGGTTTTCCGATCACATGTTTGCGATAAACCCAGTTAAATCGCTATTACCTATATTCGAAAGGCCGCCTATTCGTAACAGAATTTATTGGTGCGGAATTATTTTTGACGTGTATCAACAAAGAAATGCATATTCAGTCATTTCAAATGCAGTGCAAGACTTTTACGAAGAGAGTAGAATATAGTGTTAGGATAAGGGTAGCAAAGGATTAGAAGTCTTATGCCTCACAAGAATCTAAACCATGGAAGGAGGTCCAAACCTTTCTGAGATTCCTTACTATTGACATATTAGATATGTAATAAAAAAACGAAAGCTCAAGCCTTGAAAAAATTTTCTTTTGATAATTCTAAAACAAAGCAAGAGCGACACGGGGAAATGTTATGCAACAACAAAATTTCGCCCAACTGTAACAATTCAATACTTCAAAGGATAATGTTTTCCACAGGTCACAGATGGGTCTTTACTCAATTATAAATGGAGACGATATTTTTTCCACAGTATCACGAATGCTCGATTTGTCTGCGTTGGTTGGTTTTGCTCAAGTGCTACCATCTATCGGAGCTCTGGTAGGTCATTATGGAGGATTGGCGCAATTCTTTCGAAATATAAAAGAACTTCAATTTCAATTTTCCTAACAAATTTTTATCTTCAGGTAGCCAATAATTTGGTTAGTATTATTAACATCTGCAAAATTTGCCTACATTATGAAATCAAGCGAATAGAACACGCATATATAGATTTAAAGTGATTTGTTCATAAAATACATCTATGGTGTTCCTAAAATAGTAAACTCACAGCCAAAAAACTAAGAACTCATATACTCTCCCATAATGAACTTCGTCAAAACTGTGTGACCAAACAATATACCAAAGTTACCTCATCTCAACAGCTTTCTATTTATTATCAAAATACTCGGGGATTACGTACTAAGTTGAGTGAAGTCATGCAAGGAACCACAATTTCTTCTTTTGATGTGTTTGCATTTACAGAAACTGGTTTAAATGATGATATATCCAACAATGAACTCTTTTCACCTAGATATGCTGTGTATAGATTAGATTGATCATCAGCTACCAGTCCCAAGACTAGGCTTGGTGGGGTACTAATTGCCGTAAATTCTGAGCTCCTAAGCAAACAAATAACTTCCCAGCATAGTGACATAGAGCAAATGTTTGTATCTATAAACACTGGTACCAGCAACATTCTTGTTGGTGTAATATATATTCCACCAAATTCCAGTACCATATTATATGAAAAGCACTGTGAATCAGTGGATATTTTAATTTCAAATAATCATTTTTCACATGTTATCCTACTTGGTGATTACAATCTTCCAGATATTGATTGGCAAAAAGACAAGGAAACAATCCTTAGTAGCGCTTGTTCTCCACACTCAAGAGTAATTTTAGATTCCTTAATTTCCTTCCATGATCTCTGCCAAGTAAATAGTATTTTAAATATTTATAATAGAAAATTAGACTTAGCTTTTTCAAACTGTATTAAAGTAACATCAACTGAGGACATGAATCCTATCACTAAAATTGATAAACATCACCCTGCAATCAATTATGTATTTCATCTTAATAGTAAGATTCAATATTTGGATTACGAGACAATTGAATATAACTTTAAAACGTGCAATTATGGTGCTGTATGTGATCATATTTTAAGTATAAATTGGCCTACATATCTTAGTGTTTCTAATGTTAATGAAGCTTTTGAATCTTTTTATAGTGTATTATATTTTGCTATTGAATTATACACTCCAGTCTATGTTAAAAGGAAAATTTATCCTAGATGGTTTACAAAAGAACTTAAAAATCTTATAAAAGAAAAGAGAATACTGCATTTACAGTTTAAACGTTCTGGATCTATAGATGACTACCTAAAATTCTCAAAAATTCGAGCTAATTGCAAAGTTTTAACAAAAGTAAACTATGAGTCATATACCAATCAAATCCAAATATGCATAACTGAAAATGTAAAACATTTCTGGTCTTTTGTAAACGATAAAATAAAACTTGATAAACTTCCCCGAGAAATGTATTTTGAAGATATGGTCGCAACTGATTATGATAATATTGCTGTGCTTTTCTTAAAATATTTTACTAAGGTATATAATCACTCAACGATAGCCACTCTTCCCTCACTTTGTTATACCACTAATGTAGAACTTGGACATCTTAATGTTAGTGTGAGTGAAATATCCAAGAAAATAAAGTCACTAGACTCTAGTAAAAGCTGTGGACCCGATGGTATACCACCAGCCCTATTAAAAAACTGTTGTGACTCACTTTTACTTCCCCTGTATATATTATTTAACTTATCACTAAAAAATGGTATTTTTCCAAATATTTTAAAAGATAGTTTTATAGTACCAATCTACAAGACAGGGGATAAAAGTATGATTAGTAATTACCGTCCAATTACCATTCAATCATGTATAGGGAAAATTTTAGAAAGCTTAGTGGTTGACAAACTAACACCTTTATTCAAAAACTTTCTAGCACCTGAACAGCATGGTTTCAGACAAGGCTTGTCCACCAGTACTAACTTGTTACTGTTTAAAAATTATATAGAGGATTCCTTTATAAAAGGTCAACAAACTGATGCTATTTACACAGACTTTACAAAGGCATTTGATAAAATAAATCATAAATTGTTGATTGACAAGCTTGCTGCTATTGGTATTCATGACTCTATGTTAAATTGGTTTTCTAGCTACTTGTTAAATCACACTCAAAGGGTGAAGGTATCATCTGCTATCTCTGCATCCTTCACTGCACCTAGTGGTGTTCCCCAAGGTTCCCACTTAGGTCCATTGCTATTTTTAATTTTTATAAACGACATATCAGAAATCATTAAACCATGTAAGTTCCTACTCTTTGCAGATGATTTGAAAATTTTTTTGAGCATAAAAGATTTTAAAGACTGTCAACTTATTCAAAACCAACTAAGTGAGCTTAGCAAATGGTGTACCAATAATTATATGGATTTAAACATAAGTAAATGTAATATCATGTCTTTTTGTCGAAATAACAATCCTATTAGGTTTGACTATAAAATAAATGGAACTTCCCTTAACCGAGTCTTCTTTATTAGGGATCTTGGAGTCATCTTTGAAACATCATTGTCATTCAATCAACACATAAACGAAATGTCAACTAAAGCCTACCAGATGTTAGGCCTTTATCTGCAGATTCTCGAAAGAATTTAACGATGCTCTTGCTCTCAAAGCCTTATACTGTGCTCTTGTACGTCCTATACTAGAATATTGCACTACTGTCTGGGCACCTCATTGTAAAAAACATATAACCAAAATAGAAAATGTGCAATGCAAATTCCAAAGATTAATCTATTACAAGTGCTTTCCTGCTCGTAGTGTTGCGACAGATTATACAATACCTCACTCTGATATTATGTCCTACCTAAACTTGAATACATTGCATACTAGAAGAACTCTCTTAGATATTTTATTTTTGTATCGTTTGTGTAACAACAAAATAAATTGTCCCCAGCTACTTAGTCTCATTAACTTCCATGTACCTACATACAATGCAAGAAAATCAAACACCTTT
This sequence comes from Sympetrum striolatum, assembly GCA_947579665.1. Taxonomy (NCBI): domain Eukaryota; kingdom Metazoa; phylum Arthropoda; class Insecta; order Odonata; family Libellulidae; genus Sympetrum; species Sympetrum striolatum. Next base: position 87,840,525 of record OX388346.1, read on the forward strand.
TCTGTAAATTATTGCAGTAGAAATTATACCTACCACAGTGCAGTTAACAGAATGACACGAAACTTTGACCAAATTGCCAATACCAAAATAGACATCAATAATTGCTCAGAAAAAGAATTAAAGGAACTAGTAATAAACAACGTAAGGAACTAAAGTGAGGTATATATACTCTGTGGACTTCATTTTTATGTTTTCTTAAATAGTATAAATTGTGTAATTATGCTATATGGCATTCATATCATATCAAAACATAATGTAGAACGAATGGCTTATGTAAATAACTATGATGTAATAATTACTTAGTACATACATTCATTGTGTTGATATGAAACGATTTTTACTTAATTCACTTGTTTGTAAAATCTTATCCAAGTCTTGAAATGTTATTGAAGATGTTTTTTTTATTGTGAAATTGGGCTTCTGCCCTCTTATCACTTTTAAAATGTATAAATAAACTGTTTATTATAATAATGATAAAAATCACCAAAATGTAATGTGATACTATGGTGGTGTCTCGAGTTACCTTATACTAGAATATATAGAGTAATTTAATATTTTTTATAATACAAATTTTTGCAAATGTATGTATTTTTTAAAAAATAATTGTTAATTAGTATTGACTATATTTTTATATATATTTTTGTATCTTTGAAATTGGGTACTTGCCCGTAAATAAATAAACTCAATATGTAAAGCTTTGAAATCGATTTAGTATAAAATCACGATTTAAAGAAAATTTATTAAGATTATAACATTCTTTAGTACATAATTATGATTAGTTTAGATTATAATTTATCAATTTCAAAAGATTTATAACTTCAAATAATGCTTATTTTGCAATAGCGTAGGGAATATTGTGTTCAGCTATTACAAGTAAATTTTTGAAAGAATCACCCATAGATTTGTTCATCCATTAAAATCCAGAAAAATAAACAATTTAATCAAAAGTATACATTTAAAATTAGAAACTAGCATTAGTGGCTTTTCCAATCTCAAGAAGTAGAAATATTAAGAGGATCATAACAAATTGCACTTGACAAAGGTCCTCAAAGCTTAACGCATTGCCTTTAGATTTCAGTTCATTATCTGAAATACCAAATTCGTATATTGATACCATTAATATTTGTGCAAATCATAAAAATTTTAGTATAATGGTATTTAAAACCATCTTATTAACTATATCTATTAAATATAGATGCTTCTCCGGATTCATTCAAGGATATAGATAGATAGATAGGATACTAATTCACAGCCTAAACTAGAAGCGTCATCGACTTGAAATTTAGTATTAGGTATAATTAAGTAGCAGTATGCAAGCTACATTTTACTCGTATTAAAAAAACTCTGCTGCAAACTGAGTTATTGAAATTAGTTACCGCGAGTATGTGAGCCTTTACATATCAAGTACGATTTAATTAGACATACAAAAGAATTATAAAGCCACGCTTATCCGGACTAATTCAAAAATCGCCAAAAGTAACACGCTGTCCTCTACCGGAGAAATTTGCTATCCTCAGAGAACAATAGAAAAACTAAAAAAGCTCAAGCAGACAGGGATTGCGGTACAAAAGGTACAAAGTTCGAAAAGTTGTGATATTTAAGCTTAACGTTTTCCGCGAATTTCTTTCTCGTTAACCAAGTATATTTAGAAGTCACATAAATTATTATAGGTTGTGAAAAGTTTGGATATTTTATAAAAAATAATTAGGTAACTCCTCCGAGGCATCCTTCAAAAGAATACTTAAATTGTAGTTACTAAACATCAGCAAAATGCCTGAATACAAGAATGTATCACACTGTATTTTTGATATGGATGGTTTACTTTTAGGTAAGATCCAAAGGAATTAAAATTATCTCACGTAAGATTAACAAAAAACTTCCTACTACTGATGAACTTTGGTTTACAGATACGGAGACTCTTTACACTCGTGCAACTCAAGAAATTTGTGATCCTTACGGTAAAACTTACACATGGCAATTAAAGCAAACCCTCATGGGTATGTCTACATATGAAGTAGCAAATAAAATAACCAAAGAACTTGGTTTGCCTTTGAGTCCTGAAGAATACCAGGAATTGGCCGTAGAAAAATATAAGGTGCTATTCCCCGAGTCAAAATTAATGCCAGGTAAAAATGAGCTAGCATTTGAAATTTTAAAACATTCTAATTCGAATTAAATTCAAGTAAGGAATTTAAGTAATGTTAGGGAAACACGTTTACCCCGAGGGTGAATCAGTTTTCCAAGTAACATATGGACAGTGTTTCATTCCATTAAATTGAACTCTGATAAAATCCAGAGATTGCCCACATGAAATATTTGTTAAATGTTATTTCCCAATTCTGTAAATAGTACAGATTTAATTTAATGCACTATTGTCTTTAAAGTTTCAATGAGATGTGATATATATAATAAGATGAATGACACAGCCAGAAAAAGGCCCGGATGTTAGTATAAAGAGACGATGTCCAATTAATATAGATTTACCTATTTAATGCCTTCAAATAGGTGCAGAGAAGTTAGTGAAACATCTTAAACAAAAAGGTGTACCAATAGCCGTTGCAACAAGCAGTAGTATTGAATCATACAATCTAAAAACACAGAAACATAAGGAATTCTTTGCTCTGTTTCATCACATTGTAAATGGGTCTTCTGACCCTGAAGTTACCGGTGGAAAACCTGATCCCTCCATATTCTTAGTATGTGCATCGCGATTTCCAGATAAGCCTTCCCCACATGTGGTAAGTTTGTTTCTGTAATTACATAAAATAAAAAGCTGACTTTCATTAGGACACTTATTCTTATCAAAGTCAAATCATCACTGCTACATTCTCACAAATCGCCTTTGAATTATCTGCATATTAATAGTTATAGGCATTGATGACAATGAATGCAAGGAGAGATTTATGATATGAAATAATTCTTTAAATAGTGCCTAGTTTTTGAAGATGCACCAAATGGAGTTGTTGCGGCCAAGAAAGCTGGAATGCAAGTGGTTATGGTTCCAGATCCTCACGTAAGCAAGGACCTCACAGAAGGAGCTACTCTACGCCTCTCCTCTCTGGAAGACTTTACACCAGAACTATTTGGATTGCCTCCTTATGAAGAATAGTAATGCATTTACTTATGTTTTATAAGTACATAAATGCATCATTGTTTATTAAGATCCAATCTAAGATGATGATGCAGGTGGCTGGAAATTGTCTCATTTATATGCTGTTATTTTTATTAACAAAATAATTTGAGTAGCATTTAGTTCAACTATTATGAAATGGCATGTTTTCAGGAATGTGATAACTAATTTAAGAATAATCTTAACCCAAATAGTTGTTGAATAATTTTTAATAACTAGCAAGAAATGTATTGATTTTTATCCAAAAACTTTTCTCAGTGCTCTTTATTTAATAATGAAAATGTGGCCATGAAAACAAAATCAGTTTCAGCCACTATTGTGGCCTCATGATTCTATATTTTGTTTTCTTTGAACCAATTAAATGATATTAGATCCCATTTTTGCCTAAAGCACTGTTTATACTAAATATATTTTACTACAATCTATGCATGCATATTTTGTCCAACTACACACAAAAGAACATTGAGGCATGTGTAACGCTTAGACGCTCAATATTTATGCATTTAACATTAATGAAATTTTTGGACAGCCAAATGAGCAGAATATCATTTGTAGCATGCAGGCGAGGCATTTTCAGGGGGCAAAGTAATTTAGATTATGTGCTTTAATGTGTGTGCTATGAATAGCCAGGTATATTATTTCACATTACCAGTAAATGTCAAATTAGTATTTTAAAATTCTGAAGTTATGACCATTTAGAAGAGTGGGCAGATATTGCAACAATGAAAAATTCATCAATTTTTAAAATGCATGCGGTCATTCTTAGAATGACTTGGTATCAACTTAGATATTGTATCAAGTGTTTTTTTCACAAATGAAGCTTAAGAAAAAAATTGACACCAAAAAATAGGTGTTTTCCTGTCCTCGGAGATTATGTTTACAAAAATAAAAGATGATTTCAAATGGAGAGATATTCAAAAGTAATTGCCAAAGCTTGGTGGTCCTACTGGTTTATTAGCTATGTAGTTAAATATAATTTTATGAGTGTGTGAGAAAAATTAAATTAACTGCAGTCATGTGACTGCATATTTTGCAATAAAACTGGCTCTTAATACCATGATTTGCTTTGCCATGTTATGAGCTGTAGCCACTTATCATTAAGTTTCTAGTCAAAATTATTGTTAGTATCAGTGTTAATAACCACAAACTATTAAAGTAATGTAAAAAAATAAAAAAACGCATTTCCAAAACCAACACAATATATGCTATTCAGTTCAGTTACTTCAATATTTTACTGATGAACTGTACCTAATTCAGTGGGTAAATGTCTAAGATAATGTAAGCTTACTCACCGTACACACAATTATAGTTAATTTTATGCATTTATAAACAGCTTCCGATGGTGCTAATACTGCCTAAATGTTGATTATAATTTAAGCTTCTTTAATTATAATATGTCCAATTCATTCATCAATATTTCCTGCGTTATCTCACTGCATACTTTTTAGATAGAATTATAATGACAAAATTTTAGAAAAGGCAGTGTTAATTCTTCCATCATAATAATTTATATGTAATCTAAATTTGAATACATAGGACTTTAGCATCACTGCTCGTTAGCAACATAGGCATTAATAGCTTCTTGTGTATTGTTGTAGGTTCAGATACTGTATTGGTTGATCAGTAATAATTAATACATAGGTTGCTATAGGATTAGATTCCTAATGAGTTGGCCTTTATGAATTTCTGCTGCCAAGTTTTCAAATGCTTCATTATCTACAAAATACTTCCTTCTAGGATATTTTGTTGCTAATATAGTTGCACTTGGATAAGTGAGAGCTAAAAGGATAGTTATTTTTCACTTGCAAAGGTGTCAATTATTCCATATTTATGAGTATGCTTCAATCAAGGATTTATTACATTCTGCAATGCCTTTTACGTTATACAATTCAGCAGCTAAGTTCCTCTTACTATTTCTGTGCCCCTCAAAACACTGAGATTTTAAGGAACCATTATGGTGTTCTATGACCTTGCCAAAGGTGAACTTAAGCAAACCATACACTCAATATCTCACTTTGTGAATTCCCACCCACAAATTCTTTCAGGATTTTATTTCATCACTTAGCAAATACACCTTAATTTTTTGTTTGGACATTTCACAGTTTGTCAACTAATTTCTCTTAGTGTTGTCTCAACCTGAATCCTTCCAGACAAACAAAAAACCTGGGTATGACCTCCCAAAACATGCACAATGTATTTTCCAGAAAAGACACTTATGTGGCAAGACATGTGCTTATAGAGGTCCAAAAGCAAAAAATTACTCAAATAGTTTTCTTACTTAACAAGGTGCAACTGTCTTTATTTTCCTACCGTGTTTAGAGATCTAAGTAAATATGTGGCAATTTTATAGATATGTATTCATTATAAGGCATGTCCAATCAACCTTACTGAAACTTGTTACTTTCGGCATATCCAGTTGACCATATTAAGAATAAATCAAAGTCGCATCTGAGAGTAGCAAAAATATAAGGAGTAGGCAAAGCTATGGACAATTAATTTTCTTTGTGATCTATTTGCCTCATTTCCAAAGATATTCCAGGTACTGCATTTATTTTCATTTGCACAAACACTGCCTTAATTTTTTCACCTTACATTATGCATATTTCACACAGTGCAGTATGCAGTTTCATAATTCCACAGAAAATAGGAATGATATAGAAAAGCAAACAAAGCCAGGGAGTAATTAGAGTCATATGAAAATGGTGCCTTTGGTTCCAGCTCATCAAATTTAACCAGCATTTTCACCCAAAATTCTGTACAATTCATCGAAATTTCTAATTTGTAAGTTATTTTCAAATCCTCTTACATATGTACGAGGCTTTGATGCACATTAATATATTTCATTTACAGTGGTATCAATTCATTTACAATAATTCATTGTATTTTGGTTGTTTTATTGTACACTTCCAAAGTCTTTAAAAGACTATTGTAAGTCTAAAAAAGAACATTTTCTGTTGCTTCAGATATACTAAGTCTTGTGTTTGACACAAATTGTGATTGTTACTTAAAAAGATACTTACAGATGTAAAATGTGAAGCTGGACTTCACAGGTTGATATACTGCACAAAAATTTACTGTTTTGAAAAATATTTCAAGGTATGGATATTTTTGGATGCTAATAAAATATTTTTTAAAATGATCAGAAGTATTCTTTAATGATGAGCTATATTTAAAAGTAATAGAGAATGAGGTAACTCTATGCAAATGATAGAGCAAATCGTAATTAGAAATATTGTATTTTACTTTTAGCTGAAACCATCTCTGTTAAAGGAAAACAAGTAACTGATATGAATTTTGGATCATACCATATTAGCAATAGGTAATTACACTTATTTCAGAAATTCCACCAAAAAATTAAACTGGAAAGATCTCCCAATACCATCTTCAACTGATTCATGTCAATGGTATTTCTAGAAAAATTTACAAATTGCTTCAATATAATTCATTTTGAAATAAAAGGTGGAAAAAGGTTTGTGCTTTCAATTAATAACAGTTAGTTCCTTAGAGATTTTTTTTACATTCTATAAGAGTGGAAATGTCATCACAAACTGCATAATTAATGAATCGAATAAATTGGAAATATTGATAACAGTTTGAGCAATTTTGATAGGGTGAAATCTTAGAAGAATTTTATCAGAAATTAGTAGAAGTAGAACAGCATTATCAAAAACAGCTTTTAGAGGATAAAATGATTCACAACAAATATTCATATAGATGAGGAAACAAGAGAAAGTTCTGAAAAATCATCAGAGTGGGATGAACTAAGACATGGATGCAAAACATAACTACAGGAAAGATGAAAAAAGTGGTTATCAGGGGAAGTTCAGTAGCTTAAGAGGGGCTTAATGAGGAGTAGATGGGAAGATATGAAAACCAATAACTGGTGCTAGAATAAGTAATAAAAAAAATTTCCAGAGAAAACCATGACAAGAAAAACTAACATAATAATCCTTACAAATTGGAAGGTGAAATTCTGAAGAAAAGTTAAGATATTTCTTTAATGAACAATTCTACTGTTACCTATGGTTTCTCAGCTGCATTGTTCCTAACTTTTACGAAACAATTAGAAATGATAAGGAGAACTAGGAAAGCATACATAGAAGAAAATTGAGGCATCCTAACATCAAGATGGCAAACAAACAGGTATTTGAAATGGATCACATTTGGCCCAGAGTATTATGAATGAAATTGGAAGAGAATGATATAAAAAGATGAGCAATTAAATCAAACATCGCATGTAAGAAAAGTTAATTCAGAATCAGAATGACCAAAGGCAGTCCATCTCCAAACTTTTATAATACTTAAACAGAAGAAAAGGTGAAGAGAGTTTGGGAAGAAGTAGATAGATTGGAGAACTTCAGGTTGGAAATAATAAATACTCCATAAAAATGGTTCAAAGAAAAAAGCTGACTCTGAAAGGTATAGGCGATTGTTGTTGAATACTTGGAAAGACAAAGTAAAATTTTGGGTGAACATATACGCTAAGTACAGGAACATGAACCCACAAAGAAACAAAGTGCAGTAGTGAATCAGTTCTATATTAATTCAAGCAAAAGAATGAGATAGGACGTGACTTAGAATTTAAATCTAAGTCACTAAATTTACTGTGTGGAAAGGATAATATAAAATTCAATTTTCTCTCTTTCTTCAACTAGTAAACCTGCTTTTCTGTCATTGATAAAGAGCTTTAGGGCGCCCAGTGAATTGATCCAGGGGGAATTCGTACTCGGGGAATTGATCCCCCGCGCTGATGTTGTACTACCAACCCAACCCCCCCAGTTAATTTATTTATAACATTAACAAATAACCAGGGCATGTAGATTAACATAAGACTGAGTAACAGTAGTTATTAACATAAGACTGAATAATATCAGCGCGGGGGATCAATTCCACACGTACCAATCTGTTGGGAGATCAATTCCCTGCATATGAATTCCCCCAGACCAATTCACCGGCCACAGAGCTTTACTACTGCAAAAATGTTAATTAATGGAATTAATCCAACTGTTTGAAGGATTGATAAAAGAAACAAAATCTTTCATCAATTCCTTTAACCACTAAAGCACAAAGCTCTAGACATATGTTTGTTGGTGCTGCTATTTCCATTAAAGCGTTTTGATAAAAAAATAGTATCATACTTTAATTTCTTGCGACCTTCGGCCTTTTCTTTGTGAGAATAATTACAATAATTTGGCAATTTTGGAAAAGCAGTAAAGCATAATATATCCATAATATGTTTTATGGCAAAGAAGACTAATCCTGTAGATTCATAGATTTTTAATCAGTTTACTAGCTTTAGTTCGGTACCTTACTGATCTAATGCCCTTGAGATTTTCCTGTCTAAAGTTTGATATATTCCTGCATGTAGATGCAGTGGTTTAAAAATAAAAATGTTCAGGATTAAATTATCTTATTAATGGCAAAAACAGAGAAAATGGATTCATTCAGGGGAAAATTTAAATGTTAATGATTAAGCATACAACATTTCTGCGACATAGTAATAAAATAAATCTCTAAGCTTTAGAAATCTCATTATATGCAAGTCTACAACAAGAGATTGTACGACTAAGGCTATTTCTTTCTAAACACAGCTTATCAACCACATCAGCCTTTTATTTTATTGCACTTCAATGTAAACGTTACAGGCATGCTATTTAATTCTATTCAATGAAGATCCTACAAAGATCAAGATAAACCAGATCTCATTTACACCAGAAATCCTGTGACGCCAACATAGTGTCATGCACTCTAGTGCTATCACTTTAAATTTAAGGAAACAGCAGAGAGTAAATGGGCAATAAATTACAATATAAATGGAAGTAGACATGCATAATACCATAAGAAAGAGTTGTAAATACTCATTCATTAATGCATTAATCGAGCACCAACCAATCAGATTTACAGGGACTATGTAACATTGTTACCGAAGGAAAAACTCTCATTTAGCTACAATTGATATATGGAGTCAAATGAAAAAAATCCTTAGGAATTGGTATCAATTTCTTTATCATCAAGGATTCATTTGAATGTATTCACGGCTTCATTTTCTGGAGTTCGCATGGTTTCGAGAAACATATCAACAAAGCTTAATATAATGATATTTATAATCTTTCATACAGATAATCACTGAACCATCTAATTAATGTAAATGGTTATTTGGGTTTCTTTTCATTATTATGGTAACACATACTGCTATACATTTGTCTATCATCTACATACAGCACTAATGTCAATTATACAGTTTATCTCTATTTAAAAATTTGATGACTTTAAAATTAAAGTGACTGATGATATCCACCAAGCCTTATCTTTGGGATGATTTTTTAAAGACAGTTCCAGCAAAGCATACAAATACGTGACTTAAGAATCAACTTTCAATTTTATACCTCAGAACTATATACATACATACACTATCATATTTCTTAACGATATAATTAGTGGGAGAGATTATTAATTATTCATTTTTTATAGAAATTAGTTCGAATCACTCATCACTTTCTAAGTTTTATGTCGAAATTTAAATACCATTTTCTCTTACTATGCTTCTTCTTACTTAACATTTCAAGGGCATTAAAATAGATTCTATTTGTAATCCAAAAATTACCTTATTCTTTATTGATCGATTACCAACCTAACAGATTGCGTTCTGCCTAAGTGAATTGAACACATTAATAATAGTAATTACGGTAAACTAAGACATTATACTTCATAACAGTAACGGATGTTTACTTGATCATCTAACTGCTGCCAGTACTTGACATACAAAGATTACACTGATGGAGAAACTCTGAAAGGGTAATACAAAACTTGTTAAAGATAACCAAAGTAAATGATTACATGTATTTAATGTCATTACCTTGCTCGTCTTGATGAATACATCTGAAAATTGCCAAGATATGATTTTCTGGTATAATCTAATTGTATGATAGTAAACTACCTAAGACCATGTCTGATAGCGAACATTGACAATGCTTACCAAGTTCCATCAAAATAAACGCACAAATAACGGATCATATACGTCCCTATTAATGATAAATGTAAAATAACTTGACTAAATCTGTTTAAGCATTCCACTGTATTTACATTAATATATAATTAAGCATGTACTCCATTACTAACCTATTTTATGAATCAACAATTATGAACAATAAAACATGAACTATGAGCCTTTAGACAGTTTTTCCATTTGACTGAACACTTCTTCTGCTTTCAAATTTGTGAGAGGAACACTGCTTTCCTTGCCAAGTGCTTAAATAGAAAATAAAACACCGGTGACAAAATAATAAGACACAAAGTTCGTACAATTATATATAGTTTCAAGTTACTCACCATATCTAGCATACATTCTGGGTTGTACACCACTACATTCTCGGATCAATATCGGGAATTTTGTGTTTGCTTTTTTAATGGGAACATAAAAGTTCTTGATGAAATCTCTGCAAAATATATTTTTCACGTAATGTATACTACTTCGATAAATTACAGCAATAACACCTTCAAATAAATCACTTATTTACCTGACACCTTTGCTCGCTTCTGACTGCTGGCATAAATGGATCCTTATTTCTTTGATTTGAGGACCAAATCGTACGACTCTGCCTGCTGCCATTTTGACAATTGAGTAAAGAATATTCTGCACAAATGATTCGTTCGTCTGCTGCTTCCTTGGACCCCATCTATGAACCTAATCTGAAAGCTGAACCAAAGAGCGGCAAATTGGAATCTAACTCGGCTCGCTGGTATTTCAGAAATCAGATTATATCAGATATCACCAGTAACATAGCTTTAGGTAGAATTGAAATAATATATCTAAATTCCTTGATGTAACATGGACATCAGTAACATGGACAAAATACATTAATTAAGAAGAGATTTCTATAAAATTTCAGTGTTACTGTAAAACTCCTTCTTCCATGTGTAAACTTTATAAAAATGCACAAAATATAAGGATGCAAGGCATTTGCTATGTGCGAAGATTATTAACTTCCAATATTTTTGTTGTGGGGAAAACTGATTGCTTCATTTATTATTAGTCTAAATTCGCTGGTTAAGGAAGATTGACAATTACATCATTAAACTAAATAATTTGAGGCTTGACTGAGTAGAAGTTCATTTCCATTACAAAATGAATTTATTTTTACAAATAAAACTTGTGGATGTGTATCAATTTCTTTTATTTTATTTTTACTTGTGAAAATAAATTGATTTTTATCAATTACATCTATTTATTTGGTCTGATAGGTTTTTTTAATGGAGATTATATACATTTAGGCAACAAGTCATCTGAGTTTCATCAACTATCTATCCCAGTGTAAAGTTTTCCTATTTAAATCACTAAGAAAAATTGAATATGAAATACAAGTGAAAAAAGTAATAAAATAACATATTTATATTTTCACTCATCCACATTTTATTGAGTCCTCTCAAACAGCAATTAGTGATATTCACTTTAATCAATTGCTTTCTAAACTTTTTATTTCATTATTGAAATTGATAAGGAAAGTGACTGCCGATGCTTATGTTTTTTGATGGTTTTGGAGTTGTTTTTTAATTATGGAGATTGAGAGTAAAAGTCTCTTCTTCATAAAAAACCGCAGACTTTGTATTTTCCACAATTTTGTTAAAACACGACTGGTTTCGGCCATACAGCCATCATCAGGTACATCACAGGGTCAGACGGGGAGATCGCTTAAGTTGAGGGCACAAGAACACCAAAGGAGTTACCGGGGAATTCCTTGTCCACCCTCTCGAACCACCTCATGGAGAGTAACCACAGCAGCTCTTTTGTGCTGCAGCTCCTTCATTGACAGTCGAAGGGGAAGAAGTTGGATCGTCTTGAGATCGTGGAAATAGTGGGGGCATCCGCGACCCTAACCAATGACATTACGTTCATCAACCCCTCTCCCCTTCTCACTCTATACCTTCAAGACTAGGTGTTATGTTATAAATTCTGTCTGTTTTCTGTGGTATGTATCTGTTGATGGCTGTATGGCCAAAACCGGTTGTGTTTTAATAAATTTGTGGAAAATACAAAGTCTGCGGTTTACTTTTATAAATGGCGTTCCACCAAGTAAAGTCAGTTCATATCGATTTTTGTCTCTTCTTCAATTCAAACCAATGTATTAATCCAAAATTCTTAGAATTTTAAATTTAATTTTGGTGTCAAATGTTCTCAATACATTACATCTGAGTCTGCTCACATACTATAATGGCACATAAGGGTAGTCTCAAGAAAGTTATTTCTCAAAATATAATATTCCAATATTTGTCTGCTCAAGCAAAAGTAAATTAAGAACACATATTCAATTGATTATGTTTTTACTATATTTATAAATAAATACATCAATCTTGTTTTGCATAGGCAGTTGCAAAAGAAATCATCAGGATATAGACTCAACTTGATATTGATTAAATTTTAATTGCTGCATAAATTTTAGAAAAAATATTAATTTAATAATAATACTACATAATGATAATCATAAATTTTAATTTATTTAGTGAAAAAGTTCCAAATACTTTCCTAAAGTCCGCATCAGTTCCCAAAACTGAGAAAATGTCTTGAATTGACTATTATCTTGAATTCAATAAAAGATAAGAGGATTTAATTACATCATCAATAGTTCAATGTAAATGAAGTCGAGTATTACGATATATTACAGTTTAGGCCACCCACTAAAGTGAGATTTATGGAAAACTGTTCACTTTTACTAATTTTAACGAATAGAATTATGAATCCAAGATTTCACTGAAGGGCTCAAAACACTTTCACCAAAATAAAATATAACCTCTAATCTCATACCATTTCAGAGCTTTCTTCTCACAGATGGATTTACAATATGCTGATCATATTTTCATAAGTTACTTGACAGTACTTCAAAGATTCAATTTTAATATTTGGATTATAAAACAAGACTATATTTTGTTGATCTATAAAATATCATATTGCATCTATAAGAGATCCTGGAATTGAAAAAAAAATAGTCATGGTTTATCTTCCATTGACTTTTAAATGTTATGAAATGTTACCTTGATTACAACATTGATTTATTATGAAGTAAAGTAAAGAAGTACTCAGTCTTAAATCATACCAGTAGTCATGAGCAATTCATATTTGTAATTGTTGAATTATGATCAAGCTATGCTTTATGGTTTCATTTTTTTGGTAATCAACAAAAAATATTAACAACAAATATATAGAAACACTTACCGTATTTGAAGACATATAAGACGCACCGGCATATAAGATGCACCCTCATTCAGTTGGCCAATCACAAGGAAAATAGTTTTAATAGTCCGTGCAAAAGCGCGGTACCTCAATAACTTTAAATGTAGTTTCTTTTAGTTGTCACGTTTCGTGAAAGCCAAATATTAACACAATAATTGAATGCAATTATGAAATAGGTAGTATAGACCATCTGGGCTAAAAATAGCATTCAGTATTGAAAGTTAACCTGTGGAGGTTGAACCTTCACATATAAGACGCAGGGAAATTTTTCGAGACATAATTTAGGAAAAGAGGTGCGTCTTATATGCCGTCAAATACGGTAGTTCTTTCCTGGCCAATAGGATAAACTGCTCAGGTTCTTAGCCAGCTAAACCGGCTGAGAACCTGAGAACAAAAACATAGGTGAATATTTAAACAATAATTTAATTAACAACAGAAAAACTCTTTGATTACTGCCACTGTTGTTGTCGTTCAACAGTGGCTCAATGTGATGGATCTGCATTAGCTTTTTTCTGCTATATCTTTATCTATATATACCTATCACAGTGGCCATACAAAAGAATCAGTTAATGATTTCTCCTTAATAAGTTTCTCTCATTAACCATTTAGAAGAATTTGTTCAATTCATCCTCCTTGATGTGGTTACAATTTCTTATAACCTTCAATTCTTCCATTTGCTTTCTCCTGAATCTATGATTCCATAAAAATGATCATAGTTATAAATAAGCTATTATTTCAAAGAGAATGTGATCAAATACATGGTATTTAAAGAGACTCAATAATTACTAAGTGAAAAATTTCTGCAAATGAATGAATTATTTTATCAAAGGATTACATTCAAGAAGAGCTTATCAGTTTTATGAGAATCATAACTTACCAAACATTTATACTCTTCTTTGCTATGAAGCTGCATCAATAAATGATAAGATCTTCCATGAGAAATCCTAGGGATATAAGTGCTTAAGTCTCAGAATAATGTAAATTTTAGTTCTATGCAGATTTCAATTAAATATATAGATACAAAAATTGTAGAACCTTGTCTGAAGAACAATATCTTATGTCAGTATTAATCAATTATTTACTTAGGTCATTACAGATTATTTTTAGTTATCCAGGAATAAACTTTACGATTGATAGCAAAGATCATATTAAAATCCCAAGCAAATCAAATTCAAATTTTCAAAGTTATTATATTGATAAACGTCAATTTCCATTGGTTTCTTATTTTAAAGCAAGTCAAGGTAATATTAATTGGTATAGATAAAACAAAGCAAAAATTTGATGAATTTATATTTTTTGGAAAAATATATCCTCAGAGGGAAAGTATCTGCTACTGAATATAGAAGGGATTTTATATTTCACTAGATGAAACTGTGTCAAACACTTAATGATTTGACTGAAAATTAAGATGAGATTCAAGGATTTAAAAAACTAAATTTTTTACAAATAAACATAGGGAATATTTTTTAACAGATACCTTGAAGACAATAGAGTACCCACAAAATGAAGTAAAGTTTGCTTATTTGAAGCTGGATGTTAATTTAAAAAGATATTTACTTTAATGACATTTAACAATCTAAAAGGAGATAAACGTAAATGAATATTTCATATCTGAACAATAAATATAAGCAACTAATAAGGTACATACATCACATAATCTAATGTCCTTTCTCTTAAATTTTTACCTTAGAATTCTTTGATAAATACTATTTTCTGGTAATATTTTCATTCCGCATAAAAATGTAATATAATAATTCCTTAAGGTTCGTCAGAACATTGCACAACTGTCTACAAATTTCAAAATAATGCAGCATCATTCACAGGTACGAAGTTGAGATAGGGAAATTCTATCTGGGTACCTATTTTAGAATGACAGAAATATCTTATTTAGTAACTTTTATGTGAAGCGTCAGAAATTGACACAGTGATATTTATTAACTTTCAACATGTACACAATTTCAGCCTTGGACAATGGTGGCTGAGTATAGACTTATTGCCAGAGGTTTGTTTCAGCTATTGTAATATTCATAGAAGTTATTCATGTCATTCAAAACCATTAAATTTTTAACTAGAGGTGCACAGTACTGGTACTAATAAATGCTTTTCTATTTTATTAAACAAACATCTGCAGCCAGGTAGGAAATACAAATCAATTCAATAGCTCACATCAATTTTTAATAATTTCTCAAGCTCTTGAAAATCATAGGCTGACTAATATCTAATATTTCCCTGTAAACCACTGTCTATATCTTCGTGCACACTTTAATAACAAATATTAGATTTTTCATGATGTATATTTTTGTTAACACCATTTATGGTTTATTTTTGGGTAAAAATATTTACACGGCACTGCACTGAGAAATTCAGGCAAGAAGTTCTGTACTTTCCTTTTTTCAGTGCTTTTGATAGTGCAGTAAATATTAGAGCTTACCAAATCAGTTGTAGCTGCCTATCAAATTTGCAAAATTTGTTTTTTTTTCTTGCAGGATCTAATATCTAGATTTTCCATTGTTCACTTCACCATTACATGTAATTACAACAATGTAACTATTGGAATACCTTTCAACTTTTGGCCTACCACATTCTTATTAACATCCATCCAAAAATTGAGGAAAATAAAAAGGTTCCTACAACACACCAAGAATAAATGTATAAAAATGGAGCGTACGACAGGATTATTCATTGGGATTCTGCTTTCATTTCCCAATACATAAATTGCACATCATAAGATTACCACATACAACACAGTAGTAATGAGATCTTGTTTAGGTGTAATAATATCATTCACTTTGAATCTTCTCACGATGTTGTGTTCTGGGTTATTTCTACTGAGAGATATACTTTTATATATTTATAAGTTATAAGCTTAAAACAATAAGACCTTTCAATTAAAATTCCACGCATGCACTCTTTTCTTGGAAAGAGAACTCTCCAAATTTTGAAATATATTAAAATATCATGAAATGGATTCGTAATTGTATGTCATCGATCGCAATAAAAAAAAAGAAATGTATGTAATTGAGTGGGAAGGGAATGGCTACCGATAATTTATCAAAAACTTAGAATATCAAGAAAATACTTTACAATGATGTCTCTTAGCAAAGAATGATGTGTGAGCTCATAAAATTTAACTATGCCTTCTTGTTTGAATATTATCCTCCTTAAAATTTCTCATCCATTTGGTCAAATGCTTTCTCAGTGTACAGACATTTAACATTCAATTAGAGTTGGGTTCTGAATGCATTTAAGGTCCAGTCATTAAAGAGACACAATACAAACAGCAAATCATTGGAATGTTAGTATGGAAGATTTTTCATGTTATTTGTTTACAAACTGCCACGCAGTCAATGAGTATTTCTAAAATGACAATAAAAATATAGAAATGTAAACGATAGGACTTTTGTTTCACACACATAAAATCCTTATTACAAAGTTGTAGTGCCAAGACATAAAGCATTGCAATAAAATCTACTGATCCAATGAAATGACATCAGAGAAGCAATCGTTGAGGGGGGGGGACAAATAATTGCTTATGTTTGTTAGAAAAAGTCTGATTCTCCTCACCATCCAGCACAACTTGTTTTTCCCATGAATGAAAGTGACTCCTTTGGTCCAAAAATGGATCAATCAAAAGGAAAAATAATAATCTCAAAGAAACTTGAGTGTCTTTTGCTGTGCAGGTCCTCAAATTACCCATAATCTTCTCAATGCTTTTTTGGAAGAATCTTCTGCTTTACAATGAGTCAGTAGAAAAAAGAATTTAACCAAGAGAAAGTTGCTTCCCTGAAATCTTTCATGGAATTTCTTTCTCACAACATACAAATACTATTTCTTAGCTTCTGATAGGAGTGCAAAAAGCATTTTTTTCTTTAACCTATAAACTTCACTGACTCATTCATCAGTGCACCATCTCATGTAAGCAAGAGCAATTGGGAAAAGGGTAGTTATTTGAAGTGCTTTAGAGATCTCATCAAAAGTCAAGAGGTCTATCTGCACTTCCCTCAAGCTCCTCATCATCATACTCCGTATCGTCCTCATCCTCACTCCCTAGGTCTTCATCGTCACTTTCATCTTCTCGATCAGCACTGCTTCCAGAGGCCTTGCCAATGATGGATTCTGCAAAAGAATCCCAAATAAGTTTTGATTTTGGTGAGAGTAAATATACCGAATGATATAAAGTTATATCTGTGTGCTTCGTGGGAAAGTCCACAAAAAATCTGTTATAAACATGAAACTGGAGCAAAAACACCAAATTTATTACTAGATTACACTTCAATCCATTAACTATCAACCAAATACAATGTATGATTTTATGATTTGACAAATAAATTTAAAATGATGACATTATATTATGACTTTTTTAACTCTTATTAGGTAGGAAATTAAACATAGGAATGCAATTAAAAATAGGAAGGCAATTAATAAAAGGTTGTTACAAGAAAAACCATGAATAAAGCTGTAGAAGAAAACTGTAGAATAAATCAAAAGAAGTATACAAAGAGAGGAAGATATATTAATAAATATATATTGCATGATAATGTTACATAATGATGTTTCACCATTGTTATGCTATTTGGAAATTCAATTAGTTACAGTAAGACAAATCTCAAACAAAATAAAGTGAGTTATCCAAGTCCACTTCAATTATACTTTTATGTTCTTAAGTCGTAATGAACATACCACAATCAGGTTTCCCTCGTGTGCGTGTGTTAGCAAACTCAACTCCATGGCGATCCACACACCAGCAAAGTCCTACTGATGCGTGGCACTGCGTGGGACGGTAATAGCCTTGCGCATCACAGTCAGGGGCATAAGCACCTGGAGGACAGAAAAATATCAATCACTCATACCCCAATAAAGATATTTCTAATCAAGTTAAAAATTAAATTATAAAATACAAGCATGCAGGAAAGTAAAACAGTCCTTTTATTCAGTTGAAAATCGAAGAATTGGTTGACATAAAACAAATTAGTCATCTGGATTTAGTATATCTTGTTCTTGGATAAAAAGATTCCTTCTGCATACCTTTAATATAGATTTTAAAAATGATACACTTTTTCAATCTATAAGAGTGAAGAAAATGTAATCACCATAAATACAGCGGTTCCCAGTATTTTACAAAAAATTGTTTTTTTGCATATGTTGTATAATTAACCAATGACTTTTCATGATTATGAAATAAACATGGAAAACTAAAAATAATAATGGTAAAAAGTACAACAATACTGTTAAATGTCATGATTGCAATAATAACTTAGAATCATTATTATGATACTGAATACTGCTGCAAGTTTTCCATTAAAACCAGTTCCATGAGTTTCATAAAAGAAGGATTCTAACTAATCTAAGAGTAAACAACTGATTACCCAAAAGGTCTGGAGTGATTCGTCTTCTCACAGCTGTGCATGGCCGATCCGTTTTGTCAAAGCATCGACACCACTCCCTGGGAGTGACAAAAATGTCTCTGGAATGGGAAGAAAAAAGCATGAATACATTACAGTTTATCAGCAGATTAATAGATTTTTTTTTAACTCTTGACTTCTGGCTCTAACATTTGCATATTTTTTTATGTGGGTCACATCTTAAAATACATTTACCGAAGGTAGTCAACATAATGCATACCATGAAAAATTTTCCTTTCATAGAATAAATTACAAATAAAGAGCTACAACTACTCAAGTATGACTATGGAATCTCCTTACCACTTGAATCTGTTCGTATATCTTTGTCTCAACATAATAATACCACTCTTTGTACATTCCTACAGTGTACAGTTAAAATTTTTAAAAAATTCAGCACTACAAATAAGAAAAATAGCTCAAATTTAAGTTAGCAGTGAAGGGAATGAGGGAAGGGGAATATGAGGTACCAATTTAGTTTGGAAATCTGGGTCAATAGCACATACTATCATCAGCCAAGAAGGGTTGAAACAGCAGAAGAGGGCAATAAAGAAAATTAAAATGAAAATATGCTATTTATCATACAATATGGATTTTTTTCAAAATCTTTGATAAATGTACAATAATTTACAGAGACGATTTTTTTAAAGTCAATTTTCCCATAGCATAGGAACATTCTTTGAGAATAGGACAATGATGAAATGTTTGTGAAAAATACTACATATTTTTTACAGAAAATTCAACAACATATTTATCAAATTGTATAAATTCCAAAGAACTGGATCAATTGAAATGGCAAATTTCTTTCAATTCAAAATCTGCAGTAATATTGTTGTTGATGAGCTTATCATACTGATATAAACAACGTTTCAATGTGAAATTTTTGTAAAATTGCATAAATTGCCAACAGAACATATTCAAATTTTTGCTATAGCTTACAAGAATAATGACCTGTCTTATACCAGTATGTTTGAATACCTCATAAGATTAACTGAGAATGTTGAACATGATGAATCCACTGGATGACTTAGCTTAAGGAGAACCAAAGAAATTGTAGAAAAAAGTGTGCAATATTCCCTGAAAAGGCCCAAATTTCAAATGATAGCTGATTTCATAAGAATTGACAAAAACATTGGAAATTTTGAGTGAGGATTTAAACGTGACGAAAGTTTGTGTAAAGACGATCCCAAGGGTTCTCACACCAGAGCAAAATGAACATTCCTAGGAATGTGAGTTGCTTTTTAGTTAAGAAATATCTTGTGATAGAACCTTAAAACAAAGGCAGTTAATACACTGGAAAACACTATTAAGAACAAAAATGATTGTTATAGCAAGTTAAATTGAAAGCCTAATTCTGATTTTCCACAAGAAGGGTGTAATTTTGAAGGAATAGGTTCCAGAGGCCACAGTTCAAGACCAGTATCATCAAGCTGGGAGAAAGTCCAAAAAATGTCTGCAACAGTGGGAAAATTATTAGATTCATGAATAGGATTCTGTGCCTGCTCACACAGTACTTTCTATGGAGCATTTTTTGCCAACAAGCACATACTCTCTTAAATATCCTCCATATTTGCTCAATTTATCACAATGCAACTTTTATCTCTTCCAAAAAATTAAATCAGATTTCAAATGGATATGATTTGAGTTGGTTGATGCTGTAAATTAAAATTGGCAGAACAGATTTAACTGCTGACTGGAATTGATTAGCTCCATTACTTTGGCCAGTAGAAAATAAAACAGTTGTAATATATTAGATTCATAATACATACAATCAAATGTAGGTTATGTAATCAGTTATCATTGTATTCATTATTAAATATACACAAGATATTGATGAATACAAGTCATTCACTCTTTACAAGAATGTAATAAAGGTACGAATTTACCTATCAGTGTCACAGGCATCAAGGAATGGCTTGATGCATCGCTCGCTCTGATCATGCTCAAGGTCATACAACTCATGCAGAGATAGCTGTCCATCACTGTCACCATCGAGATGACCGAACATCCATCGCACTTCAGCTTTGCAGGATCCAGGGAAGCGTGGCATGGGTGATAGAGATGGAGATGCCTGCAGGGAGTTGCCTAAACCAAAAGAAACTGAATGTCAACAGACAAAATTTATAGTGAACTGCAATATGTGAAGGAAAATTATACGTTTAATTAATCAATCCAAACTAATTTCATATTCATTCCATAACATTGCAGAAGATTAAAATGGAAATAAAATACTATGCATCAACTCTAATATGGAAAGATTTTTGAGAGCAATACTAAAAAATACACGAAATAATTCCTTTAGTAGTGACTGCTATCTAATATCAACTGCAATTCACCCGCTGCAAAAATGACAAGTACATTCAGATGAAAGAAGTGTAAAACTTTCTTCAGCTAGCCAATTATTATCAGAGATAAACCTTGTACGGCTCAATCTTGCCCTTTAATAAAGCCATTTTTTATTATTAATTTAGAGAAAGAATAGAATTTATAAAAACTAATTAGTTTTGAAGTAGCACCTTTTCCTTTTCCTCTTCTTCTGGCCTTTCCATCTTTCTTGGTCTCAGCCATTACCACTGAGAACCAGTCCAAAAGCCTATTTCCCATTGACTGGAGAGCAGCAGTGGAACATTCTGCAAAGAGAGTAAACAAATTAAATATTTAGCACAATAAACTCACTCAATCCTCATCAGAGATGAAATTCACAAAGAAATATATATGCGGAAAATGAATAATCAAAAATGATTTCAAAAGGTTCAAGGAAATGATCAATAATAAAGATATCCTATAAGAGATTTCCAATTACTTATCATTCTAATGAACATTACTTCCAAGTGATAGAGGATCTAAGAAAAAAAATCAGATATTGTTGAGTTGATATCAACGGAATGATTAATTCCAGATAAAGACATTACTATCTATTGGAGAGGTGAACAACTGGTGGATGGTGTGCAAGTTCGCATTCAAAGAAAAATTCTTTTGATATAACCTTATGTCATGACAGATCTCTCTTTCTCATAGTTATTAATATTCAGAAATAGAATATAATGTACTCATGGATAGCAAAAAATCAACAAATAAAATTGAGGATGTATATTATGGAGAAAATTAAATGAAAATGACAAAAAGTAAAAACATTAAATATTACAAACAATTCCCAACAATATAAAAGGAGTGTCATTGAGGTAAATATAGTGGCAAGACCTGACTATAGTGGTGAACAGATCAGAAGTATCTCATCTAGGATTTAGACCAAACAATGAGAAATTATTAATGCTTAAAATCATATGAAAAAACTTGATAGATCAGTTTATAATTTACCCAAAATTAATTAATAATATCTTTAAAAATCCTGAAGATTTAAAAAGGCAGATTGATACGAGGGTCGTTCAATAAGTCCTTAGAAAAAGATGGAAAAACACTTTTTTTTGGGGTAATTTTTTTTTATTTCTCAACATAATCTCCTTTCAGCTCTATACATTTTTCCAAACGTTTTTGAAAAATTTTTATGCCGTCCAAAAATATGATTGATGTGAACAACTTTTGTTTGTTTATAACAATGGAGAAAAATGAGTTTTGGGCTGTGATTAAACATTTGTATTTGAAAGGTTTAACGCCGAAAGAAATCAAAGCTGAGTTGGATGCAGTTCATGGCACATCTGCTCCTGTGTTTGCAACTTTTTACAATTGGATGAATGAGTTTAAACGTAGCCGTTCATCCACAAAAGATGAATATCGTTCGGGACGCCCAGAGGAAGTGACTACTCCCAAAACGATTGGCAAAATCCACGATATGATTTTGAGTGATCGATGGATTAAAGTGCGCGAAATAGTTGAGGCCACAGGCATATCGCAAGGTACAGTCGATTCAATTTTGCATGAAAAACTGTCTGTGAAAACATTTTCTGCAAGATGGGTGCCGCGTTAACTCAGAGAGTAGAATAAGCGCAATCGTGTGGTCGACTCTGAGGTTATTTTGGCGCTCTTCCGTCGCAATCCTGCCAAATTTCTTCGTCGATTCATAACTTTGGATGAAACCTGGATTCATTACTACACTCCAGAAACAAAGATACAGTCACAACAGTGGATTTTTAAGGGTGAACGGGCTCCGAAGAAGACGAAAACGGTGGCATCGGCCGGCAAGGTGATGGCCACTGTCTTTTGCAATGCACACGGCATCATCTTTATTGATTACTTGGAAAAAGGAAAAACGATAAGAGGGACGTATTATGCGTCATTATTGAACCGGTTGAGAGATTAAGTCAAAGAAAAACGTCCACATTTGAAGAGGACAAAAATCCTCTTGCATCAGGGCAATGCACGTTTGCTCACCTGTGCTGTTTCGATGGCCAAAATTATGGAATTAAAAATGGAATTGTTGTAAAATCCACCTTATTCACCAGATTTGGCCCCAAGTGACTATTTCCTGTTTCCGAATTAGAAAAAATGGCTAAGCGGACGACAGTTCACTTCCAACGAGGAGATCATTAAGCAAACGAATGAGTATTTTGAAGAACTTCCAAAATCCTATTTTTCGGACGGCATAAAAATTTTTCAAAAACGTTTAGAAATATGTATAGAGCTGAAAGGAGATTATGTTGAGGAATAAAAAAAATTTACCTCACAAAAAAGTGTTTTTCCATCTTTTTCTAAGGACTTATTGAACGACCCTCGTAAGAAACATCTAAGCTGAAGTCATACAACAAAGCAAGTCTCTATTTCATAAATTGCCCATAATTTCATTCTCAGATGATTACATTTAAGCAAGTATAGAAGGATGATAAGTAGAAGGAGAACGCACCCTTGTTCCAAGCAGAGATGCTTCCGCGATTAGTCTTGGTGTCAATGACATCATTATGGCCATGCTGCCTCTCCTTGTCCTCAGAGTATGGAGGATTGGTGACAGCGTATGGGTCCTAGAGCGGAATTTATTTCGTGAGCAATACTATCAATCATTCCCAGCAAAATTTCAGAATTAAAAATAAATGGAATCAATGCCTAAAGCTTATGTCTTGATTATTCAGTCATGAATCTCTGTCAAAAGAATTTGATCAATAAAAATGCAAGAAATGAAAAATAAATTAATTAAAAAGAAAATATATTCTTAGCAAGCTTGAGTACTTTATGACTGCAACATATAATCATACTAATATTTATGTCACTAAAGATTACACTCACTGAAGAATTGCTGTTTTAGAGTATTCAATAAAAAGCCCAAGCACATGGCAAAATCAATTAAACAGAGAGAATTATTATATTTAAAAAAATTTTTCATCAATTTCATTATTTATATTAAAATCTATGGAAGCGGTCATGATGTAGCGGAAATTCATAATATAAAGATGATTCATACTTTTCCACAAATTTGTGGATTTGTGGAACATTATCTTTATATAATTTACATGTAGCTCTCAAACTGTATGGTATCTACTTGACACATTTTCAGTTTTGTAAAAGATCAATAAATTTCGGAAGTGTTTTGTTCTGTACTATGATATTGTTTAGTACAAGTTTCAATCTTGTATATACAAAAAAATAAGGAATATATAAATTGTCATTAGTTTTCTGTTAATTGTTTTCTATCTATTTGTTTCTGGCAAACTGCTTAGTATCAAGAGCTGCAGAAAAAGAACTTGAAAAAATTCATTTTTTCTCTTTTATCCTCTTTTTGAGTTGAATTGAATTTTTAACTCTTAATGTTAAAATTCATTTTGTTGAAGAAAACAGCAACAACAGCAATAAACATGCTGAAAAGAGTTTTCGTTATGGTCCACAATGACATGTTAAGAAGATGCATGGTAAACTGTAGGTATCATTTTAGTCAATACTGTTTCTTCATTTGACATATCTTGCCCACTATTTCAAGTTACTTTGTTTACAAAAGTAAATCAAAATCATTTAACCACCTTGTAAATGCTTTTGAGAACCAATTCTTCTTTTTGCATAACTAACCCAACGTAAGGTTGGGTTTTCAGAGATAGCAGGAATTTTCAAAATCTGAGTTAATTAAATGAGAAGATTCAGAAGTGAATACCACCATGACACAAATTCAGCAAAGATCTTACCTTGTTGTACTTGGTATACTTTATGTACTTGTAGTGCTTGTTTTCATATTTGAAATCCTCAGGAGTGAACATGTAGCGGTCTGCGCCAGCTGCTGCAGCCGCTGCGGCTGCTGCCTTCCTCCTCTTCTCCTCCCGCGCCTTTTCCTTGGCTGCCTCCGTCCGCTCCCTCTTCTCCTTCAGCATCTGCTGCTGCGCTGCTGACACCACTGACATCTGCTTCCCATTCATAGATGTTGATGACAATCCATTTTCTCCCTCCTCATCCTTGCTTCTGGATGCCGTATTTCTGAACTTGGAAACCAAATTAGACAGCCTCTGCTTCTTTCGGTGGAGAAGTTCAATTTCTGAAGCTACTGGTGGTGAAGATGTAGCTGAAAATATCAAGGTAACAAGTCAGCTAGAACGAAATTGATAAGTTGAAACAATAAATAAATTATGAAATTTGAAAACAATCGCAGTTATCCAAAGTTGAACAAGGAGTGAAAAATTGTGACATGACTAGGACTCGAACCCAGGTCTCCCACTTTCTGGGCAGGTGTTCTAACCACTAAAGGAGTGGCATGGTAGTTTTCGTGGTAGGTTCGAGTCCCAGGCATGTCACAATTTTTCACTCCTTGTTTAACTTTGGGTTTAAAGAGCACGCTTCCTCGTGCTAAGTAAAATTTCATCTTGAAGTTCTTAATCACAGTTATCAATAATAGCATTCATGCATAGAAAAGCTATGAAAATGGGTGAAATGTTCAAACATCATAAATTTAATTTATTATGAAACTAACCCTAACCTATATTCCTCACATCTTGGCAAATGGAAGTGAGAACTGCATGCTTTTTATATCCTATCCTCAATCAGTGAACCATGTTTGTAGTCACTAGCCTCCCCAATCATTAATTTGTTAAATTCATTCGTAGTAACTTAGTTAATAAAGATCTCGGCAAAACCATTTATTTTTAAGTTTCTCTATGTCACCGTGATAATTTTTGAAGTAACATTTCTAAATATTTTTTAGTAACTTTCATTTCCTCACTGAATATATTTTTACCAATTGCTTCAATAATGAGACATTCTTTCTATTAACGGTCTTCGCAATATATTACGAAAAGATAACTATTTCAAGATGTTAACTGCCATAAAGTCATATTTGACCCTCACTCTACTAAGCCATGGAGTTCACTTTTCCTCAAATTTGAAAATGTAATTAATATGTTAAATAAAATATAAATATTTCATAAAAAGAACTACATTTTGTATGAATTCTAAGATAATTTGAATCAACATAACATAAATTTCATGCAGTTATCAGGATATGTGACGGTCATATTACACAAACAAAAAATGCTTTAATTCCATAGTTGAAGTCATAGAAGTTGCAATGTATTTATAGTATCGAATTATACATTAAAATTATATTAACCTCCCAGCTATATTTCTTAATTTTGGTCCTACATTATTCATGAGAAATTCTTATTAATTTTCCAGAAGTAGTTAAATACAATTATATTACAAATTAATATCAATACCAAAAACAATGGATGATATTAAATAAAAACTAAGGATAATACTCTAGAAGATTAAAGAAAGTTATTAACAAATACTGTGTTAACCACTGTGGTAAAAACGTTCAAGTCATGAAGTATCAAATTAATTACAAATCTGTTCAGAATCATTCATAACAAATGATAATAGAATGAGATTAAAATAGCTGCTTAGTAAAATAATTACCCTTGCATGGGCAAAACCCTTTGCATCCAACTCTGATGTTTGTGTGATGAATACAATTGTGGTAGTCTAGACGACACACTGAGCTGTAAGTTCGGTTATCTGCTCCACAGAGGAAAGTCGGCTTCACCACAGGGCATGGATTGCATCGCCTATGAGAGAATGAGAACAGATAAAGCTATTATCACAAATCACACACATTTAATAAAAGTTGAAAATAATTCCAACTCACAGAAAGTCCCACAAGGATTGTTTGGGTTAAATCAAACAAAGAGATTGACATTATCTTGAGAAATGACAATCTAAAGATATCAAAATTGAAAATAGTTTCTGATAACTACTAATCTTAAAATTAACTAACATTCATGCTATAACTGTATATAACCTATTTATGCTAACATGATGTCAAAAGTAAGGTCTCACTAACAATGATATTAATAAGGATTAAAGCATACATGTATTATAAAATAAGTGTACATCTCAAAGGCAATGATTTTGAATAAGAGCAAAGAGAGAAAAGAAAAATCACTAACGAGATGGCATCAGAGTCATCATCATCATCGTCGTCATCCTCGCTGTCATCATAGGTGTCGTAAAACAGATCATCTTCATCATCACCTTCCTCATCTCCTTCTTCCTCACCCTTTCTCCTTCTCTTCCTTTCTGTTCCAACATCGCCCTCCTTCCTTCTTCCCTTCAATCCATCAAGTGACGTCTTCACCTTCGTCTTTGGGATCACAAGGTCCCTGGAAGAATTCAATCAGAGAAATTCATCAGTGCTTTGTGAACAAAACTGAGCAGCCATCTTCTTCAACAATTTAATATTCTCTTTCACTCACAACTTTGTAGTTTTAAGAAATATTTGGCAAGAGGTTAATTAACTATAAATTAAAAGCAGTTGTTTTCAATCACGGTTCTTAGTATCCATTTAAATCCAGTTGTTTGTGAATTCGAGAGAGAAGTAGGAGCTTAAATTACCGTATATGCCGGCGTATAAGTCGACCTTTGAAGCCTAAAAACATATCTCAAAAACCATTTATGACTTATACACCTAGCATAAAATTTATACCTTTACCACCGTCGGGTATATAAGTGAAACTGCCTGCTTTACACTGTTGTACATGAACCCTTGCAACTTACCACAATTATTTCTTACAGAAACTATTTTTTGGTAAGTCTAATTAATGTAGATATAATATAAAACAAATTTCATCAAGAAATACAATTGTGGCCAAAAGTATGTTATGACATGTTTTAATAATAAAAGAGTTGAATTAATAAACCATTTCATATCTTTAAAATAAATTTGATGCATATATTATTCTTCACAAATTATATTAATTTCTTTACTTATATTTTTATTTTACAAAAATTTAATATAAATTTCGACGTTTTCTTTTTACAAATGAAGATCATTAAGCATATCATGGTTTGTTTTTTTATATAATCGTTATGATTCGACTTAGCGTTAGGAATTAATGGAAGTTGTTTTATCAGTGTCGTGATTTGATATTACCACGCTATATTACCATTATTTCTATTATAAATTTTTAATACCTTTGTGTTTCTGTTTCGTAACGCATTTTTATTTGTTTAGCCTGAGTGATACTAACGAAAGAAACTTGTGTAATAGTTAAGCAGAGGAGAGAAGTTGACATGGCAGCTGAAAGAAACAATTCTAGCGTCTTAATCTTATGCGGTGAATATTCCGTAAGCAATCGTATATTTATGGAAACCGTAATTTTTCTTCCCATAAAATAGTGCTCGGGAAGTGGTGTTGCCTTTTCTGGGTCGACTTTTACGCTGAACATAGGATAAAACCTGAAATTCACCACAAAATTTTAGGGGTCGACTTATACGCCAGTATATACGGTAATTTGGCCACTTGATTTATGTAATATTTGAATCAGAATTTATCGAAAGCTTCTACTTAGACATAAGATTAAAAATAAAATGTAAATATAACGAAAATACTTTTGTAAAAAAATGGAAAAAATGAACTTTTAAATTCAATTTATTCAAATATCGATAAAAGAAATTAAATAGAAGGTAATGACAATAAAAAACCTCCCAAGCCCTGACTTTATAGGAAAAGGTGATGTTTTTCATGGACGGAATCCAATTACTCAAAGCAAACAGATCAGAAATATTTTTTCGATTAAGCCATTTCAATGGGATATCGAGCAGTATATTTTTCTGACAATTCCACGGTAGAAATCTCAATGAAGGCAAAAACAAATACCGTAGAAGAATACGCGGAGAGTTTAAACAGTAAATGCATGAAAATGATCACACGGAAATTGCACGAGCTGCATAATCAATTCATTAATTTTACTTTCTGTACATACCCATTCTTGTGGAGTTCCTTTCTGCTCACACACACTGCAGTGAAAGAGTCTTCTAGCAAGCAAACTTCTTTCTTCTTGCAGTTTAGAGGATGGCAGAGGTCGCCTATAAGAAAAAGGAGGTTAGGAGTGATACATGTCAATTAAAGATAACGTAGATTTTAAAATTGAAATTTTAGGTATTTATGGCAATTATATCTTAAATATTTACGTATTTGTAATCTTCAGC
The DNA here is from genome assembly GCA_947579665.1 of Sympetrum striolatum. Taxonomy (NCBI): domain Eukaryota; kingdom Metazoa; phylum Arthropoda; class Insecta; order Odonata; family Libellulidae; genus Sympetrum; species Sympetrum striolatum. The sequence continues at coordinate 87,869,632 of OX388346.1, forward strand.
AAGGGTATATTAAGCTATTTATGGCTTGGTAACTTGTTAACCCATTTTAAAAAGAAATTTATATGTTAATCAAAGAAAGAAAAGTTGTTGTTCAAACAACTAATAACATTAGTTGAGAAAATATATGAAAGAAAAGCGAGGCACTTCGGAAAGAAAAATATTTCAAACCTGACATTTACTTACAAATAATGCAATTTATGATATTTAGAGGGCAACATTAATTCCGTCGATAATAAACGCCCAAAGAGAGATAAAATTGACGGAAAATGTAATACGCCATATATCATTTTCATGGTTGTGGCGCGAGGTGAACTGCTAGACCACGACCTCAACCGGAAATTCTGAGGCACTACACGTCTCTGGCAAAAGACATTACACGGAGACATAAATGAACTACTGAGTCTCACTGTAATATTTCTAATGTTTCATTTCTGACGGAACACCTGCCTTCGCCATTTACGCTCTAAATTTAAGGAATGAGCGAGGCCATGGAAGGTAAACAAATAAGGAAAGATACATGAATCCGGAAGGGTTTTCGTTCGAAAAGAATATTTATTGGTTACTGTCACGCATGAGAAAATATCCATACGCTACGATGGCTCGTTCCAATTACATTCCACGTTTTTTATTGCTGTGAGTAGAAAATACTCATGCAGTCGGAAAAATATTTCAGAGGGAACACTTTTCGATTTACTAATGTAAAGATTGATGCAGCTTGATGGAAATTGCCATTTGAAAAGATATTTATTCCTATTACCTCGGAGGAAAAAAAAAGGATTTATAAATTTTCTGCAAATTGGACAACTTTACGGAATACGTATACTCTAATATTCTCACGAAACTAGGCAAATGAGATAATAACTACAAATTAAGCTAATCTTTTCAGCGAACTTGGCTTCAATAGGAATTGAAGTAGACCTTTTCACAAAATTTCAAGCAATCACATGAGTCTGAAAATTATTTAAAGTACGATGGTTCTTAATTCAAACGAATAAAACTTATGAAAGTTTGACAGAAAATACGTCCATTATTTTAAAGTCAGTTTTGCGTTATACTATAAACTTTTCTTAATTCCGCAAGATTATAACCGTAAATTATAAAGAGGATTAAGAAATGGAAATCAGAAATCATAGAAATGAATGGTCGAAGATAACATGAACATATAACGATAATACGTTTCCGAAAGCCAGAAAACGCAAATTATCTGTGGTGCTTGATAGCTCCATTCCGACTCTCTCACGTGAAAATGGATGGAACTAGCGTATTCCTGAAATAGTTTACACGGTTAACATATAAGGTTTTACAGAGGTTCACAATCGTTTCAACGTGAGCAGAATATCGATCATAAATCAAGTAGAACATGCTCCTCAGAGATGAGGTACGCCAGCCAGCATCGTCGTCGGGGCAGTCACGAGGTCCGCTTAATTTTGTGAGGAAGACATTCAAGTTCAGCCGAGGGTGTTCTAAGCCTCGGCGGCCCCAACATTTGGTTAATAGAAGGCAAATGTCGGCACTAAAGCGCCTACCTGCTCCCAAGTGACGCCGGTCGGTTGAGAATTTCTTCAGACACCCTCCTCTGCTTAAGAATGGGATGAGCTTAAATAAGCCCTAACGCTATGTGCGTGGAAAGCCTTCGGTGGATGCAGGATTCTCATTAGAAGGGCCAGAGTCCATAAATAGTGTCGGACGAATATGCACAAGGAGGAAGTAATTGGTCAGCAGAGAAAAATGCAAAAGGAAGCCCACTGGGCAGTAGAGCAGAAATACCGCGTCCAATTCAGCGGTTCTCTCCCTCAGGGTTTTATTCCTAATTCATTGCGCGCCTTAACGCCGAGCCTCTGCCGAGGAAAATTTCAAGTGGAGGTTCTCTCTTTTTAAGCCAAGAACTTTAAAAGTCGCGGCGGTGATTTGGCGAGCTGTTTAATTAATGAAACTGCTGTTTGGCCTTGCAAGGCATTTAAGGTCTCGAAATTCAACCCTACCGGAAACCACGAGGGAAATATTTGCGGTGGAAAAATATTATATTTGGGGGCGCAAAGGGGGAATTAAACGACGTTCGAAGACTTTTCGAGGACTACATTCTCGGAGCGCACAAGAAAGTCAAGAGAAGTCACTTTTGCAACACGAAAATAAGTGGCGAAAAGGTAACTGGTGGAAGATCTAAACTCGGATAAAAGTTAATATCGAAAAGGGACACGCAACTTCTATCGCTCTATCGTTTTTTCGAACACGAACTATTAGTAATGAACTGAAAGCTCTTGCACGCTTTACCAAGTAATTACTATGTACATATGACGCCAATGTAAAATTCACGCCCTGAAACATTGACTGTTTCTTTGCAATTCATCTTCATGAGAGTTCTACCGTTCGGTAGGTTATTGTGCATTACAAATCCTTAATCGTTTCCTGGTAGCTTACCCCACCATTTACGAAATTTAACATCTTCTGTCTTTTTCTTCCCCTATTTGTAATTAAAATTATCAAATTATCTTTCCTCTAGATATTCTAATCTTTTGTTTATTGTAAATAACTTCTTGCTATTCTTACTATTATTATCATTACGTTTATTTTACATGTATGTATTAATTCTACAATGATGCCTCCAGACTTCGCTCAAACTGCGGTGGAATATAAGTAAATAAATAAATAATAATAAGTAATATTTTTATGAACCCGAAAATATTATTTTAAGATCAAAAATAGCAAAATCTTCATGTAACAGTTAATGGAAATTGGAATGGGAAATTTTGATTCGGAAAAAAATCTAGATATATTTAGCCGAAGTTGTAATAGAGAAATCATACAAGTTTCCTTTTTTCCCAGAGTCCCCTATTCGGTAATGAAGAGCTCCACCATTTAGATGTCCCATCTTCTTTAAAATAATTTAGAGAGTCAACTATTTCTTTTCAAACAATGGTGCCCAAGCGCCCACAGAATATCCAATCTCTCGAAAAATGCCGCGCAGAGATAAGGGAAAATATGAGAGCACGCTTCGGTAGATCGGATAAAGGGAATAAAATTGGAGAGATTGTGTGGAAACCAGGAGATTCGAAAAATTCATTTTTTCCACCTACGTCATGCAATACCGTGAGCGTAACGAGTGATACGAATTGTCTATGGGCCTTCGGAATTCTGTGAGATACCTTTGTGTATGCAGTTATATAAAATAAAAAAATATTGGTAATCAGGGAAAAAAGTCCGAAATACTGTTCGTGACAAGTATTTGCAACCTTTTTAACAAGTACCATATTATTTTTAGTCATAACACCACACAGCACAAATCTGGATATAATATGATGGGGATGAAATACACTTTCATCGTGTTATCACAAGCCAACGAATTTATTTATACTCTTAAACAGATTTTGTTGAATATATTCGTATTTACGATTAACAAATTTAAGTTCCTTTTACCGTTACGAATAACCCAATAATTTCCAAATTCTAGCCTTCATTAAAAGTCAAAAAAATTCTTCGAATATTCTACTCTTAGTGACTGAAGCCTCGATTAATATAGGGTCAAATAATTATAATAATAATTCAAAATCGAGGTTTATAACCGAATACAAACCATTCGCCATTTTTAATGAAATATGAAGGTCCTTCAACGCATAGCTGTAGACAGAATCCCACAATTCTTTCCGCCTTAAACCTGAAAATTTTATGAGAAAAGCAAGGTCGTAGTCACCAAGAGTAGAATATACGAAGAGTTTTTGAAACATTAGCGAAGTAGATTTTTAATGATGTGTAGAGACTGGAACTTATTTGGTAATTCGCAACGGCAAAATAAACTAAAATTCGTAATCGTAATTGAAAACATACGTATCTTACAAAAAGATATCTTGAAGATATAAATAGTTAAAGCTTAAATAAATAAACAGTTACCGGAATTATGTAAGGAAAATACGACTTCTTAGTTTAATCTTGTGGTAGTGAACCTTTATTCACTAGTATTTCACATTACAGTAATATAATAATACATATTAATGTCTGCATTACGAACAACTAGGACACTCATTAAATCATCAATCCGAACCTCAGCAGCGGACCTTTATTAAAATATTTGAAACATCGAAATGGATCACGAAAAGAAAAATACGTTGCAACGCAGTCCTAAGCGAAACATCAACCAATTTATTTTCTCTTGACGTAATAGATGGGAAAGAGAGGAAATATTTATTTAAATACGGTTCTCGGATTCAGTGAGAAGAGGCCGCGCATGTCACAGAGACCGCAGGTTCCCCACTTCTGGTTTAACCTGAAGAATGTTGCGTTTATTTGATCGTTTCAGATAAATTCCTCCGCCGTTGCTAATCCACGCACACGCATTACGCCATGTGATGATCTCACTGCGTCATAAATATTTGTCTTCCCTTACCTGATATTCTATGGGTCGCCACCATTTGCAAATTACTTTCTCTTGGCCTGGTGCCACCACAAGTCGCAACCTTCCTCTCCTATAAAACCCTATAAACACGCATCTGGTCAAGGGTCCTTAAAACCGATGGCCGTTTTCCTTCCCGCAAATTACGAATTGGCGAGGTAAAGCTAAACATTCGCCCACTACCCTCACTAAACAGAGGAATCGATTGCGAAGCTATTAACCTCGCCGAGAGAAAATGGCCGATGCTAACTATCTAAAGAGACGCGCCTTTAAAGGACGCGAAAGAAATCCGATTAGAGACAAATCATTAACTATTGATGGGCGCACCGAAACTTTTCGGAAACTTTGATGAAAAAAAGCAGCTTCCACGGTACCTTTGAAAAGGGGCGGATTTCCACCGATTTATTAAGTGACCCAATTTGACGAAGGAAGCAGGATCGATTCTCGATGATTCTGCGATAAGTTCCGATAATGGACAGCGAGAGAGAAAAAGAAAGATTTTTCAAACCAATTTTATAGGAAACCCGAAAAGTTTTTCACAAAAAGATTTCCCGAAGATGACCTAATTTAGGGCATGCATACTTCAAAATAGTGAAATAAAACTGGAATTACGTAACTTAAAAGGGCCTTAAATATTTTATAGCCGTACGAATTTTTGAAACAGATTTCATAAAGAAACAAATTTCAAAAGGAATGTTTAACAAAATACATTCAGCTACTGACTGGATTACTTAATAAAAATTTGGCAAGATTTAAAGTTGAATAAAATTATTATTACTGAATAAGAAATGAATGCATGGTTGAATGAATTGTAGATTAATAGAGGATTACATCATGGAAATGTGGAATGCTATATTATTATTAAATAAAGAATTTTCATGGGGTAAAATAAACCACAAGCAAACTAAATTAGCATTTTCTGGAAAAACATGGCTTGTTTACGTTGATCCAAATTTAGGAAGCTAATCAAGTTTCAAACTGTGATTTAAAAATAAAATATGTTTAGAGAACTATCATATCATTTCAGTCGAAATTATTTACTGGAAAGTTTTTGTTTCCTGTAAATTAATTTCTTGAATTGATGTATTTCAACCTCCTGGAAAAGGCTGATTTCAGGAAGTATCAATTTAAACCTTAACGCCGATAATTCATCGCGAAATATTCATTAAATAGATTTTTCTTCTGTTGCATTTCCTAATATCAGCGGTAACGCATCAAACGGTATCAACATACAAACTTTAGAAACATAATTCATCAAAGGTATTCATAAATTTAATTAAAAAAGACATTTGATTGCAAACACGATACAATTGACATAAATAGCTACAAAATCCTATTGTAATCTATACGTTACGGTTAAACAAAAATTTCATACGTTACTCATTTTTAAATGAGTTAATCCTCTTCTCTTCTCTTTTTTAGTTCAGGTAAGGTGCTCTATGAATTTATTAGCATTGCACAAATCAAAGATTCGTGGAAGTTTACGCGCACAAGGGGGCGATTGTAATGAAAACATATTTTAATATGATTTGATTTTTCATGATCTAGAATTATTTATTACACACACGTATTACAAGAATTTGATTTAAAATAGGATTCTAAAAATGACGATGGATATTCGATGCCCATAATGACAGCATCGCGAAGTACTGCAATAAAAATAATCCTCACAAGTCCTGAAGCGCAGCAAAATATATTTCAGCAAAACGGTTCGTGCGTATGGGAGAGAATAGAAGGCATCAGAGGACCCCTTTGTCCTTGCAATTCAATTGATTGAGCCCTCCAAGCGATATCGACAGAATATTGAAGCACAAAAGGGAAACCGCGGTTTAAATCATTTCCACCGCGAGATTAAAAACCAACGAACTAACTAAAGGCATAAAAAATATGCGGCCAGCAAATGACGCACCTTTTGTACCTATGCCTTAGTCACCATAGAGTATTTTCACTATACAGTAAACTCCCGTTTATCCGAAATGATCGGGACGGCGGCCGGTTCGGATAACGAAAATATCGGATAAACCGAAGTCCCGCGTGAAACACCTCGAATTGCGTCAATACCGCGAAATATGATCGTAAAACGTGCCTACGTAGAATGCTATTGATATCGTTGTGAATAAGGCCTGCATGTTTTTGACTGAAAAATTTGCGTTGACGTGTTAAAAAGGCGCCAAAGTATGATTGAAAACTCAAAGTTTTTATAAGCTGAATAACAAAGCTCGTTTATTTTGCATTTTTACAGAAAAAATCCGCCTTGTTTGGCAGCGTGGGTGTCACGAGCAAACAAGTAATGGGTCGCGATGGTATTCGGTGGGTGGGGTAGGTGCATTCGGAAATGCTTGTTCGGATAAAGCGGATTTCGGATAAACGGGAGTTTACTGTATGTCTACATTAAAGACTCCAATATGACATCAAATCATTTAATTACTACATTAAAGGCTAAGATCCTCTTTTTTCACTATTTAGAGTTCTCGAGCACTGAAATGTAACTAACAAGCAAATTAAAAAAACTGCTTATTGATTAGATCAGTTCCAGATCCATAAAAATCAATGAAAGAAAACCTTATATTGAACTAAATGCGTTCAAGCCGAAAAATGTTCATCTAAAGGATGAACATTCAATATACTGTCTCTATGTATATTAAAAGGATTAGGAATGTATAAGACTGTTTGAGTAACTTTTGTGTAACGCATATGCGCTTGCTTGGTGGAGATTCAGGTCCTGGATACGGCAGAATGTTCTCTTTTGATTAACTTCTCTTTCAATATGAGATTACAACCCTCCCATAAATGCTTTATTTTAAATCGAAGTGACCATGAGGAGTGGGCTTCTTATAGGTAAAAACTTATAACTAGATGTTTATTTTAAATCAAAGTGAGAATGTAGAGTTTGCTTATTGTAAGGAAACATCTGGGCGATAATTCGCTATAAAAGTTGAATTTATCATATATTTTTCGCAAATATTGGATATTAAATGAAATAAGAGTGGTTGTGTTCGCTTCATATGCTATCTTCTTATGATATCAATTTTCTTCACTTCAAAGAATGTGCACAACGACAAACTCAATTGATTAGAAAAGATTTGCTCAAAATGCAAGCACTGTGATGTGAGTAAAATAGCATGGAATATTAAGCAAATGTTTCATGTGTCATGCAAAAATAAAAACAAAGTTGCCTTGAGGAAGTTGTTTTTCGTTTGCAGACGAAATATTTCTTGCTGGAAGCATCTTCACAACTATAATGGACCATTCGAACGTCTATAACGTGGAATTTTGATCGTTCGCAGTCTGTTTAGCATAGCATTCTCCACGGATAAAATGAGCATCTACAAGCCGAAGGCCCCTCGAGCGTGTTTTCTCTTGTTCAGAGTTGCAGAAGTTTCTCTGTACATAGGAACTTTTGCGGAAAGTTCTCAGGGATGAGTTGTTGGGAGGCTTTACCATCCTTAAGGATTGCGAAGAAAGTCATGAACTCGGAGAAACTAGAGAAGAAGCAAATGTTTTCAATGCATCAAATATTCCATGGTCGGCACGAGAGTGCATACTTGAGGCACGCACAGCACGGCTGCACGAGAGCGCTGGCGCGTACAATTACTCACGGAGGTAACTAGCGCACAGTCACGTTCGTGCATCAGCTTACGCACCCACACAATCTCAGGATGAAATTGAAAAACCGCTCATCTCTTACGCTGTACTATATTCACGGTAGTATTTTATCTCAGTCAATGCACAATCATGTTTTAGACGAACTGCGTCATTTTTAATCGTTATGGACGAGTGATTATAGCAAGACTGTTAGAAATTCCTTCCCAAAGTATTTTACGGCACGCTAATTGCTCTGCCCTTTGATAGATGCGGATGCTAGCAGTATAGGCACATCATCACGTCGGCACACCAATTAAGACACTATTATCGTTCCCAAGATTAAAAGTGCATTTCCATTCCAAAAAGTAATTACTTCGTTAGAGAAAGCTTAAGCGAATCCATCTGCTCAAAGCTAACTTCAGTTCCCTCGAAGATTTTTGATTAGAGCTATCCGAATTAATGGAAGTAAAATTCAAGGAATATTAATTCGTATAACTCAATACATTAGGTGTTTGATTCATCGGAGCACAAGGCAGTAAATTTTCCAGTGGCTATCTCCCGGATGCTAATAAAGAGCATAACTTTAGCGATGGGCATAAAATGGTACTTTGATATGACAAAGTTTTGAAAATCGATAAATATTTTCAAAGAGGAAATATAAAAATCATTTCGAGTCGTAGTAAACACGGAGTAAAAATGCTATGGAAGAGGTACTTCGTTCAAAAAAGAGGTTTCCATTTGCGACGAAAGAAATATTGAAGATTTCAGAAGCTTACCGATGATTAAAATGTTAAAACAGCGAGAATCAGTTGCTTCGAAGTGCAAGGATGACAGATGAATGACATTTATCCTTGATTTAACTAATGAATGCAATTTTCTGCATAAGTGTTTTCACTTTTTTTTAAGGGAACATAGCTGAAAGCTTTCCTTGGAAAATCCCTCCGGCAAATTCTGGCAGCGAGTCAAATAGAAGACGCTTGCCAACTCACATGTACGTAATTATCTATTAATCGCTACAAATGATGAGTCAGATGGAGAGACAATTCTTCGTGGGGCGAATCCAATTATTCAGAATCTCTTCCACCGAAAATAGAGATGCGATCAATCAATCGTCGGAACTCTTTGAGGCAGACAGACTCAAAGAGAATGACAGTAATGCGTAGCTCAACTTTTACCTGATAACTTTTCAAAGGCATTCCAATGCCAACGCATAATTGACTGGATTCATCATTGGTGGTCAACGTTGTTTATCAGGGAGGTCAAAAAAGCAGTTTTTTTACTTGAAAAATTGTTTTCTCCTTCGGTTAATTATTCACATAGGTTTTTTTGGGTTTCTTAAACTTCATCTAGGCGTATTTTGTTTATTTATTTTATCCGTAGAAAAATTAAACAAAATATTATCCATATACACTTATTCATGAAAGCAACTAAAATGGTATACTAACAATATAATTTACCTAAAATGTATGCAACAGATTCATTTTTTGCCATAGCTTAGCTCATTTTACAATTTTAGTCAGGGCCGGTTAGAGCCATAAGCATTAGTAAAGTAGTATGTATTACCAAGCGAGGGCTTTCCAGGATACATGTTTTTTATTTCTTTATGTTTTCATAAAAGAATTTAATATTAGCCCAATTATATTTTTATCTTTAACTGATGTGACACAAATAAAAAATTCAAGCGATGCATTGTATGTACAGTCCTGGCCAAAATTAACGCAGCACCGGCCGTAAGGATCGCTAGGGAGGTGCTGCGTTAATTTTGGCCAGGAGTGTACATACCAAAATTCTTGTACATTAATTTTAAGAAACTTGTACAATTAGAATTGTAGAATTACAACCGCACTACCGATTTTTATCGTACTGCCCGATTATCAGGTGCAGACAACAAGTTTGTTTACATTTTTATACAAGTTTTTTAATATTGTTGTACAAGATTTTTGGTACATTAAATTGTTTTGGACGATGGAATTCCACCAATTATCGTTGAAGCAGTTTAATTAAAAAAAACATATGTGTACCAGTGTAACTAAAAATATTACTCTGAGGTCCTCCAAGGACCTCCTTGGTGTGCTAAGCGTTAAAGGGTGAAGTATAGACCATTAGAGAACAGCATAAACGAGCATGGAATAACCATCAAATACTGACATTGATTTTCATGAACATCTGTTTTTTTTCACCAGCAATTTTCAAGCCATTGCCTCAAGTGTCATTAGAAATTTAAACGAGTCAAAAATTTGAGGACATAGCCTATTATGCAATTAGAGCGGATAAAGTGCTGGAACTTTACTTCCTCCGGTCTTTAAGACTCTTCCAACTGCTCATAGAGAAGTTTTCGAGATACTCGTGGAACTCGAAGCGAAGTTTGCGGATAACTTCGTATTCACGGAGCGAACGGCGGTATTACCACTTCAGCAGAGAAAAAATGTCCCACGAATAAGTTGGTCCTCCGGGACTACGTCTCCTTTGCCAAGTGGGAGGACATATTTTTACCTTCATTATCTTAAGGTGTTGTCGCGAATTAAATTTGAATTAATTCTCCTGGAAGCAAGATGAGAATAGCTCCCTTTCAACATACTCTAATCGAGATTTTTCTCCAAAAATTTTGGGAGACTTATTCCTTTCACTACGTGGGACTATTAAAATTCGAAATGGAGAAAAAATGCCAAATATCATACGTGCATATTACGAGATTCGATTATGGGATTTTAATCTTAATGAAAACATGATAGATTAAAAATCAAAAAAATTACAAAATCAAAAAGCGAGCTCGGTTAATATGGGATGGATTCAATTTTAATCTCAAATAAATTACATAATCTATCGTTGAAAATTGCGAATTATTCCAAAATAAATACAACCATTATTTAAATTCCTCGAGAGAAATATTTAGTTCGAAATAACACTGAGTCTGACAGCTCTGAATACTTTAATTTTGCATACATTTGCGTATAATTAAACGGCCGTTATTTCTCCGACCATAAACTCTTTATTTTATCCATTTTCATTGAAATATACACCGAACCGATATCTAAAATGTAGAGGTCAAAAGTTAAATCCATACGAATGTATGTACCATTACAATAAATGTATATAAATACCATAAAAATACCAATTAATATAAAAGTAGAGGAAAATACACTTCATGGAACTGATGACTAACATTTATCATAGCGCAGATCCTGAAGAACATGGGTATAAAGATTGTGATAATTTAAGAGCAAATATTAAGTGATGATTAATTTATTTAGGTACTGACGTAAGTGTAAGAAGAAACAAACTTTAAAGTCACACATACACACAACTATTAATACGGTTTAATAGAAATATATATTTTAAATCCTCCAATAACTTGTTTTCTAGTTAAAATTTAAATTCAGTTAAGTGTATATATAGAGAATAAGAATATGAGAATAAGAAAATGAATCCTGTTTGTAATAGAGCTGTAGAGCGGATAATGATTACTCGAATTCATATATAACACACAGAACGAGTAGAATAGACATGATATACTTAAAAAAATTAATTGGGATCGCAAAATTCGTTTTAAACGCACAAGGGAGCAAGTATTTTTAAAAGACTGTAAAATATTCTCGTCCAGGGAACACTCAAATTTTAAATAAGAATGTCAAAATTGTGAATTATCGTATTATGTTTGATTTTAAAAATGAAAGAATGAGACATAGAGAGTCGAAAATCTTAATATTTTTAACATAACATAAATCTGAAGGTGAACGATTGAACAGGTAATCGAGTTAATCGAAATTCGTAGTCTGAAATATTATGTAAAAAGTACATGCGGTAATTATTTATTAAATAAATAAAAGATATCTTTTGAGAATGATATCTGCAGAAACATGGACTATGAGGAAATATTTTTCTTCATTTTTTATGCTTTTTTAAATCTCCAATCTCTACACCTCCGTGACTGTATGCGTGTTTGTATATATTTAATGATAAAATATAGAAATAAAATAAATTTAGTTTCCGGATCCAATTTCTATTATATATTCTACGTTTCTTCCACAGCATTTTGAAAGATTTACATCTGATTCTCGAAGTAACGACAAAACACGGCTCAAAGAAGGAGCAGCCAATGAGACCAGCTGCACCTCCTGAAGGACAGAAACGCATTTCTGCGGCTCTAATTGAGCCAGAGATATCCGCCAAAGAACAAATAGAAGAAAGAGTCAGCGTCTGTTTGTCGAACGGCGAAGTTCTCAACCTCAATCCTGAGGGATCGGCAAGACGAAAGGAAGCAATCCGCCCGGATCGATCGGTTGATGAACTTAAAACACGGCGACCCCACGAAACGACAGTTCCAGGAAAGGGCTCGAGGGCAATCAAAGGGTGCGTTTGAGTGAAACTTTTGGCACGGGCGATGAAAAGAGGAGCGAGAGTATGAGGTAGGTCATTTACCTTTCTTTACTACAGCGAGCCACTGAAAGTGTTATGCATTCCCTTTATTGCTTCTGGAAGGCATTTAAAGAAGCTGCCTTCAGAAAGAATCCAGAGACTTTCAAAGGATGGCGGAATCTTTAGCTTCGGGGAAGAGGAAGCAGGAATAAAATTTTGCTGAACAAACAGGATCGCGAGAGAAGGAATAGGGAAAGGATTGCGTTACCAATTCTTTTCAGCCGATGTCACGTTGGCCTTGCCTACTGAGTCTCCCGAAAAACGGAGTGAGCTGTTCTGCAAGATAGCTCAATGGTTAGAGCAACTGCCTATCAAGAGAAAGGCCCTTCTCTAAATTCCGTCTCTAAGGGCGAATTTTAGAAATAAGAGGCCCTTGAGCCACTTTAGGGTCTCGCCCAGAGAATCTTGAAAATGAAGAAGCGTCCTTTCTCAGTGAGGTCCTCAGTTGTTCCTTATAATGCGTCAAATCGCCGTGTCCGTTTGGTGTTCTTTCGCGCACCTTTATCGTTTTATGTCGCTTTACTCAAATATGTCAATGGAATTTCATTATTTAACAGGCAGAAACATTCATGATGCGTAAAAAATAGAGTTAAAAGACAAACAAAACTAAATAAAGTAACTGACTAAACATCTAAAAGAAACAGCTTTGTGTGAATAACTGTGTAGACTTTTAACTCAAGATGCAATGTCTAATAGAGATTTGAAAAATAATATTTTGGTACAAAAATTGAGGAGGAGGGATTTGATAAAAATATCGGTAAGATTTGGTCCAAAATGTAAACCTTGGGTAAAAAATAAGTTTCAAAACTGGTGCAGAAATTAAAAAAACCTCGGAACTTGGAATTATACATCAGAATATGTAATATAAATTTGACAGAATAAATGCAGAGCATGTCATGTACATGAGGAAATGATACCGATTATTGAGACAAGTGAAGAGGAATACAAATTGGATGGGACGGGATGAAATTTGTGAGAGAACGAAGTCAAGCAGAAGGGAAGGAGATAAAAAATACAAGCACAGAATACGTTTGAGAATAAAGTTAAAGCATGAGTTAACAAAAAACACCAAACGAAAATATGTATTAGCACATCCAGACCCGTCATTAAAAGTACACCAATGATGAGGGTAGTAATTAACTTAAACACTATACCGAGAAAGTTCAACCCTTCGAACAACATCTTTGGAAAACCAGATAAGAATTCTATTAAAATGCTGGCAATAGTGAAAAATTAAATTTAAAGTAATTTAAGTTGATAATACCGATCCCAGGAAATAAAAAGGCTGGGAATCAATGATATCTCTTTCCCAAAATCTATGGGATACACAGCTAGGTTGAAAACATAGTAATTATTTTACTAAACGGAGCAAATTCTACATGAAAAGAGTTCGCGTAAGCGAAGCTACATTTTGGAGGACGGCTGCAAGGCCAGAAAAGGTCGTTCATTAAAAAATATATTGTGTAGAAAACACGAAGTTCATCTCTATGTTCATGAAGATAAAACTGTCGCCAGGTTTGCAATGCTCGGAGTAATATCATTGCTGAGTAAGGGTGCGACAAGCAAGCACACATTTTCATAAAATAAATTTTGAAGGTTCGATATTATTTTTGAAAATTAAGGGATTTCATTTTAGCTTTCATAAATATTTTGTAGATTTCGACACACATTCTGACATCATCAACTCCCTGTTACGACAGGTTTTACGACAATCATGTTCTTCTGAAAGACGAGATATGGAACCGAAAATTATTTCTAAAAATTGCTCAGGAGCATTTATATTCCGTCCTTATTCCGTATTTTTAGAGCCTTCTAAATATGAGAATTTTCATCAACTTTTAGAATATTGAGGAACAAGGAGAGGCCGATCAATAATGAAATTGCCACGTACATGAAGAAATGTGATACTTTGTCTTTGTGTTAAGCAGATGAGGTGATATTTAAAGTTTTCATTGAGACATTCGGATGAAAAGAAATACATAGTTTATTTTGGGTCAAACAAAGGATATTAATATTGACGAAGTAAAGTTAACAAGAATCTAACAGATATGAAAAAAAAACATTTTTTTAACTGAGAACTTCGTATGCCACTTTACAATATTAAATTTATGCTTCTGTAAAATAAATGACGTGTTGAAAGGGCACTCAACGTGACATCGCTGAAAATTCTATGATAGTATACAGAATTGTTGTGAATACAAATCTCAACTCTTTATGTCGATGAGTTTTCTTATGCCTTCCCCATTCTAGATGCAATAATAATGAACTTTGAAAGTCATCACGGAAAATAAATACAAGATTCATTTTTTCAAAAGACCACCTCTGAAAGTGCACGGAAGATTACGGAAAGGCATGACAAATTCCACTTTTTAGTCAGCAAAATGTTCCTTCAAATATTTTTTTAAAGCCTTTTAGCTCCAACTTTAAGGGAGTTTAATCTTGACATTATAAGGTAGGGAGATTTTATCACGAAATTGCCTTCCAAATTTTAACTTCCTTCTCAAAGTAGTCGGAACCTCTCAAAGACAGAACTTTCAACAAGTCTGTAAGGTACGCGATAATAGTTCGTTTTTATCATCACTTGAAAATGTGATAAAATAAATCTATTCCACCCGACTAGTTCTAGCAGTTCCTTTCCCGTCTTTGATTCATTAATGTTTTTACGTTAGTCATTACTTCAATCATAAGTTAACAAAACTAACGAGAAAATGTAAGGAAATTTCAAATACGATGGAGTAGATTTTTAATCGCCAAATACAATAAGATATAATAACATCATTATAATATTAATTATAATGGTAAGAAACCTGGATTAAAAAAATAATAAAGCGAGTGAATCGGGACGAAATCGGACCTTGAAACTTATTCTGAATCAACTTCATATCTTATAGGACACGCTGGGTGTTTGCAGCTTTACTCCTAATGAACATTAGCGTTAAAACAGAAACCTCAGTACTTCAGATTGTATTGTTTCTCCGATTTCTCCAACCAAATCGTGACCTATTGTTAGCAAATGGATTACGTTTCTACAGTAAAATGTCTTCCGTCTAATCACTCCAGGTACTAACTTTTTCAGAAAACAGATTTGAAATACTATTCATCACAAAAGGAGATTTTACTCTAATTCCACAGAGGTTCCCTTTTAAATAAATATCCTTACTCTCAGTAACATTTTTAGCATTTCACAGAACTATTATATTTACAGGAAACTACCAAGTAGAAAAACAGGAATTATATTAGAGCAACAAGAGCAAAAGACAGCAGTTCTACAGGAGTTAAAGTTAACCGAAAGTTAATTGAATTCACGTTTTCAACACGAAGCAAGTGACACAACATAGCAAAGTAAAGAGAGAAAACAAGAGACATTGATTTTGCAGGTCACGGTCTGACCGAGTTCACATGCTAGAAAGTGCGCTAGCTTTGTGTGAAATAACCAATGACGTGCATGTTTTTTTTATGTTCCGATTTCATAATGGACTAATGGGCCTATATTTATTCCGACTTGGTTATGCAATGCATTCCGTTCGGTAATCAAAAACAAATAATAGCCAAGCTCCGCAAAAGTACGAATACCAAAAATCTCCGCTGATTTTGTCAAGGGAGCTAAAAATCTCATCGCATAAAATATGCAAAAATCCTCTTGGAATAACCCACATTTCTTGTGCAAATGAGTCGCGAAATGGTCGAAAAGGATTATTCCTCCACACTCACCACTTCCGGAGAAAACCTCTCCGAAAAGTTCACTTAGCATATTTTGGCTCACAATTTTCCTCCGCCCGAACAAAATTGGATGCTCTCAATGTAAAGAAATAAGATCCGCGAGCTGATTTGAGACGAGGGATCTTCCAGCCACACAGGGATCTTCCAGCATTTTCCGTAACGAAGACAAACGAGGAGAATCCCCGCGCTTAAGGCCGTGGTATGCAACGACCCATAAATACGAGCGTTTTCGACTCCATTTTAGAGAAAGAGACAGCCAGGCATTAAGATATACAATGAGGGAGCGCTATCCGCCGGCGAAGCCCCGAATTATTCTCTTTTTTTATACATAAGCGGAGAAGGGATTTTAAAATACGGAGCACAATACTCACTATTTGGGTCGTGGAGCCATCTCTTCTTCTCCCCGACCACTGCTTTAGAAGCCCCGTTGCTGGCAGACGAGGCGACCGCTCTCGAGTCGTCCTGGAAATGAAAAATAAACACACGTCAAAATGGGCGTTCGACCTCAGCTTCCCAACAGTTTGACACAGAGGCTCAAAGGATGCTTCACTCAAAGGTATTTCCCTCAAACGCATGTCCTTCCTCAGCGATATAAAGTATACACGTCCGGTCACTTCCTCGCAATATAATGGAAACGATATAATTCGGTGGTGATCGATCGAGAATATGCTACGCGACTCACGGAGACTAAATGAACGTGAACATAAAATAACGATAATGTTTGCGCATGAATTTTAACATCGTGCCGGTCCATAGGAAAACAAATAGCCGTTTAAAAATTAATGAATGCTTTCATGAATAATATGGAACTGTCTACGTTAATTACAAATCAATTATTTACGAGGAGAAGGAAATAAAATTGTATAATGAGGCAACTAAAACATCGTCCCGGCCTCTATGATAAAAATTCTCGACGCCATAACACGATGAAACATATAGCTCCTCATATTATTTCCAGTATCATAAGATATTTATAGCGTGATAACAGCGATTGAAATGACCAAAATCATCAATTAACGCAATTATACAAGTAAATTTAAAAATTAATCAGTAAAATGGATACTTTAAATACAGATAACGGTGCATTAATATACTAGTTAATAAAGGTAGATCATTAACAAGATCTAACTTTTACTAATTAGGCTATTATATATTATATATAAGGATTATATTATCATTATATTTTAAAAATGATTATAAACTATAGGTAGGAATGTAACAATAGTAATCCAAATGAATCAGTAAAATCGATAGTTTAAATACAGAAAACGATGCATTTATAGACTAATTAATAAAGGTAGGTCATTATTTAGAACTACCTTTATTATTTAGACTATGCATTATATTTTGTTCACGGATTATATACTATGAGTAGGAAAGTAACAATATTATTCCAAATGAATCAGTAAACTCAATAATTTAAACAAAGATAAAAAATGAATCTGTAGCTTAATTAATGAAGGTAGGTCATTATCAAAGCTTTTCATGCAACATTGGTGGGACAACAGTAATCCCGAGATTGATCAAATATTGGACGCATCCTTAGAGAAAAGGAGACGCGCAGAGAATTTTTAATTCGACTTGAAAGGGAGGAGAGAATTTCAGGGCTAAAAAAAGCCGAATTGCCGACATCTCGACCCCGATAATCATCTCGAAACGCTAAGGAACGTATCGACTGTTCCGTGAAGCTCTCAGACAATGAAAGAAATATAATGGACGGCAAAAAGGCGAAAAATGAGAAAGGCAAAACAAGGGGAGACGGCGGACGACGACAATTAAAGCGTCGGGAGCGAAGAGGTGGGGGAGGTGAAAAGGACAGTTTATGGAGGGTGCATTAGGGCTGAGAGGGACGCGGGTGGTGTGAGGGACACTGCGGTGGAATTCGGAGAGAAACGCCGCTCAGACGCGAGATCCTTTGGATTGGTCGCGCTCCTTTCTCAAAAACGCTCGATCCGGAATGCCGGAAACTTACGTCAAAGACACACTGGAATGACAAACACATCCGTCTTGGGGAGTAAAAATCCAGGCTTTCCTGGGGGTTTAAATTAAAGCCGCGAGTAAATGAAGAGGTACAAGAGAGGAAAAAGGAGTACCGCAAGGTTGCTATCTGTCCCCGATGCTATTCATCAAGAATGCAACGACGGTCGGTACGCAAATCCAAACTGATGGTTCTAACAGGGGAGGACAAGCATCATAAAATGGATGAGAAACTGTGGTTCAGATACACGATGACTAAGAGTGGAAGCTGCTGAAAATGCTTCACAGATTCAAACATACGTGTAGGAAAGAGGGAGGGGTAACAATGGAGCAGAGATAAGACCGAAGTTATGAGGAGGTAGTGCAGATTGAGTTCCAGGATAAACGGAAAATCGATTGAAAATTTCCAATAACTAGAGAGTATACGTATGAGATACGGAACTATGGAAAGCCGAAGCTTCGATAAGAAGAGCATTACACGAGTGACGAAAATAGACGAAAGCCTAGAATGCGGAACGCTGGCTTGTATGGATGAGTTACGTGGAAGCTCCAGAAAAAGAATCTTTTTTGCCTCGGAAGCTTGCAGATGTGGACCTTGATAAAAGCTCAGAATATCGAATGGAGAGCATAAGTGTTATTGATTGATTGGGAGTGAACAAAAACTGTTTGGATGATACGGTATAAAAATCGAACTCAGAATGGCATTATGAGAAGATCATAATCATAGATATATTAAACCAAAAGTGACCATTGTCAAAGAGAAAATTGAAATTATTATAATTTCAGCTATGTATCTATGTAAGATCTATTATTTTAAAATATTTTACAGTGTATTAGTCAAATCTAATACATGCAAATAAATGTATATTTCAATCAATACATTGATAGTTTTGTATTTTATGGTGCATTAGTGCCTACAATAATTTTACGTTATGTTATGAATTATTATAGATTTTGCCTTGTTTTTAAACGTAATACTCAAGTATGTATCCTTATGTTTATGTTTTATCTTCAATTCTACCGCACATTATATTTGTTCGTAAAATGCAAGATGGCCGCAATAAAGTTTATTATTATAATTGTAATCAGACCGTCCAAGAGAAAATTGTTGAAATTTTTCATTAAAAATTAATCTATGAGCCTAAGTGGTATAAAAGTGGGCTAGGAGTATCTGATTGCAAAACAGACAGAGTATCGCGTTTGTGCCACAAATCTATGACAGATTGAAAGTCATTGACTTTATATCATACGCAATGAGAGATGAGCTGCACCAATCCGAGCCTAAAAACTTGCGCAAAAATGTTTCAATTTGGGAGTAAATCCAGAGAAAGAGAGGACGTATTTTCACTAGGGTTCACTTTCCGGCGATCGGAGCTTCATTTGCATGGGCATTGCGACCAAAAATCCTCTGAACACAAGTTAAGAACGCCCCGAAACAAAAAGCCTCCGAACCGAGTTAAAACTTGAAATATGTCCTCAGTCAAGGTTAACGGACCCGCAAAAGGGCTTAACAGGGTGATTTTGGCGATGTAGGGGAAAAAACGAGGGATTGGACGATTTTGGGGGAGAAAGTGGGCAGGTATGGAAAGAGGTATGACAAGATATGGACTTTCACCGCGAGATCCCCCGAGGAAACAAAACTGCGATAAATGCGTTTTAATTGGAGGCGTACGGTTCCATTCAGGTTGGCCGGTCCACCGAAGCAAGACCTCGGGCGGACCGGTAAATCCGGGGAAAAGGAGACCTCTGGCGAGAGGAGGGAGGAAACTCTGCTCGATAAATTTTTTTAAATGGAATGATTTGGAGAGGAAAACTGAAAAAATCTCTGGGATGACTTCGGGGGAAATATATGCGTCTGTCGACCTTTTGACCAAAAGACCCGATCTTCCTCGGGTTTCTCAATCCTCGGGATTTTCGCTACCGGCGCGGATTCATCCGAACAGAAACATGAGAACAGAATAAGCGAAACATAAAAGATGAAGTTTTGCGGAATGGAATTGCGATGTTCCCAAATTGAGAGGTCGAAAGGAAAATTCGAAACATGGGCAAAATACAGACAGTGATGTGCGGACCACAATTTGTAAGAAAAGTTTGGAAAAAGACATCCAAATTCTAAATTGAACGTTCTTGAGCGATACTTGATGGAATTTGATATTAAATTATCTATTTTTTAAATATTTTTATAAGAATAGATCATTCAAATATTATAGTATATATATATATATTCAATATCATAATAATCAAATGATCATTCAAACATTATATATATATTCAAATAAGTTGCATTCTAAAGGGGGTAGTTACATATTGGGACCTGGACTTTATATCTTCTTCAATGGGCTTCTTGTGTTAAATTTAAACAATTTTATCTTCAATATCCATGAGGATTCATTAATAATCCCTTAGTATGGCCCAGCAAAATAAAAAAAATCATTAAAAATCATAGTTTTTGGCAATAGATCAGACGCAGTTCATAGAAAATAGTAAACGTGAGGAAGAACTGCCATCACAAATATATAAAAAACGGCTTTATTTGTGCGACTTTTATCATTTGCAAGACCGCTCTCACAATTAATCCTTGAAATGACGACGCGAACGAATATACCCTGACCAGGATTTGGATCCGAGGTTCGTAAGCTAAAACGATAAACCCGTACGTCGCCGAGGCCGGCTAAAGTTATCTCTGCGAAATCTGGGTTACTTTTGCATCTAATTCAACCATTTCCATTTCTACATTAATAAAAACTGTCGATTTTATAACTTCGATAGAAAGTTCTTGTAAGGTTACAAAATATATCCATCATTTAATTTTCTTCTTTTAAACCTTTGTTTCAGCATCTCTCACAATCTCAGGATTGAAACAGTTCGAAAGCAAGTTCGTCCACGCACTGCCCACGAACCTTACCATTTTAATGCATATAAAGGTTACTACGGATGGGCGGATCTAGAAGGTTACGCAGGAGCACTGGAACGAACGAGTACTTCTGAACGAAGAGGACTGCAGTAAATATCTATTAAAATATTCGTTCACATGTCGAGAAAATACCGGTATATATTTTTGTTAATTTTCATAATTTTGGCGACAGAGCCTATAATATATGTACTTCGGTTTTTATCTTCTTATTTTCTTTCATTTTAAAATTTTTACGACGAGAATTTTAAGGCAGAAAGAATTTTTAGTACGAAGACAACGTAATGCGTAAGGCAAAGATAACAATTCAATACATGAAATCTTTGCAGTTTTCTATTCTTATCGTAAATAGCTCATTTTCTGCGGGCGTTTAAGATACAAAAGGTTTTATTAAAAATAAAGAATAATATGTGGTACGTAGTTGATTAAGTTATGAGATGCCATCTCTCCGCATTACTTTTTATGTCTTTCGCTCAGTCAAATTTCACCATCAACTGCCATTAAATCTTTAGCGCTTAAGGTTTCGTAGGCTCTTAATATCTCGAGATCGTAAAGTTGAGTACATAAACCGTAATTAAACTGAAGCGAAGAGGCTTAAGAAAATACGGAACGAGTTAGTAAGTTTGACTGACTAGAGAGGCTTTCCAGAGAGAAACATTTCGGAGGATTAGAGTATAAGTAACGGTATTCAGATTAAGTATCACTTAGAAGAAGTAAATAGAGGTACTCTGAATTTTCCATTACCTGTGGAAGCATTTTCAGGTACAGTAAAAATTATTCCCTTGAATAGTTTATACAATGGAATAATTTATATATTATACTAGCGGAGTGCCCCTTGATTCTCACCGGAAAAATAATCAACAGAATGCGGAGCATCCAATCAACCCTGCAACATACAAAATACATATTGAAGAGTATTTCTAATGATAATATTTGAGCAGCCTGCATAGAACCGAAGCATAAAAATAAGGGACAGTCGCCCATAATCGAGTAAAACCGTTTTAAAACTCTAACTAAAACTTCAGTAAACAATTACGTTGCTGTAATTTGGTTGCTACTGACATTTAAACAAAATTGTAAAAAGTTAAAATTTTAATGTTCGTAGATTTTCGCGGGCGATCTTTCACAATATATTGTTCGTAACAGCAAATGTTAAAATCTCATGCAATATTTGTTTTCATAAAGTGTATCACTCATTAGCAGGATTGATTTTAACTTGACTTATATTCTTAATGCATTTTGATGGATTAATACATGAACTTGGAATCAACAATCGCCTTTATTGTCAAGGGTGATGGGCTGTTTAAAACCTCGAAATTTTGATAAAATATTCACGCATTTTATCAAAATTCTTGAAATTTTGATTCGTAAACGATTTTTCACGACGAAAATAAGAATCTTTATTCTATTCCCCTTCTTTTGGTGCTTGATTCTACTTTGTACGACTAATATTTCTAATATAACATATCAAATAAATAAAGCCTGCAGCGAGAAAAATGAACTTTACGTGCATTTCTTATGGAAATGTTTTTTCGATATTTCGGCTATGCCTTTTGGGTTTTTCCTAATTTTTTTCCTAAACCACCTCCGTACCAAGGCAAACACATTTTTCGAGCCGTTTTCGAGTTTTAGACGACGTCACGAACATCATTTCATTTTTATACATAAGAATATGGAATAATCTTTACTGAAGCTAAAGATGCTTCCAAGTAAATGAAACCGGTCGTGATAAATGCATTTAGCATGGAAATTACAAAGTTGATTTCTTTATTGAATTTATGCTTCCCTGCCACAATGCTCTGCAAGCAGTCTTCTTGGCTTAAGGCGCGAATATTTTGCTGATCTATTTTTGCAAAGAGACATTCAAATAACGAGCCAAACAGGGCGCTGATAAATTATACATGCATCCGTATTATCTCCGGAAGGAGTCCTCTTTCCCCACTTTTGACGATGACTTCCTCAAGGTGCTCATGCATCGAATACCATTTGCTATTGAGAATTTCCTATCACACAAGGATTGACTTTCAACAAGTCCTATTTGCAGACACTGGAAGATCACAACCGATGGACAACCAGAGAAAATTCAAGCATACTATATGATTTTTTATGAGCTAGGCGGACCGACCCGCCACCTCCCAGAAGCTAAGTCCAAGAGGACAAAAATAACTTCTATTGATTTTCAAGTGAGTTGCCGTTCACGATCCATCTCACAATTGGGCAAACGTATAGTCTAACAATGAAGATATTTTCAGGCACTCCGGAGCATGACGTAATGCGCACAACGCCCCTGCTTCGTGTAACACGTGAATTGATTTATTCGGAAAGCCATCGGGAGGCTTAGCGGAACGATACCACTTCTTCCCCAGAAGGTATCCTTTAAGCAGGGAGAGATTTTCCACGGTGAAGAATTGATTCCGTAAAGTTTCGCCTCGGGTGAGCGTATAATGGGGAAACGGGAGGTGCTTCGTTCGTCTGTAAAACACGAAATGACGTCGGAGTTTATTCATACAATTCCGATACAAGAGCGATCGATGGGAAGGTGTTGCAACATCCACCGGTGGAATCTTTCACGAGCCATGAAATATAATGGTAAAAACTTTATGTAACGCCGTTTCATTATTTCTGAGTGTCATCTCCGCGAAGCATAAAACCTCGATGACGAATCCTTCAAACTCTGTACCTGGATCGATAGCCTATATTTCACGAGCCCTGGATGCTTCCCAGCACCGGCAATGATTCCCAGGCCATCGTTATTCCAGCCAAAACGAGAAAAATACACATGATAATGACTTCAACCCACCCGAGGATCCCCTAATTTTTTGGCGTGACGCTTCATTGAGTCACGTCGGACTAAATGGGCCCTCTTAGCCGAAGCGGGACCACTAAATTTAACGCGTAATTCGGTTAGCGTCGAACCCTCCATTCCTTCCATTACATTACTCTCTGCCACCAACGCTCTTTCTAAATCGCGGCATAGAGAAGTATCCATTCGGGGGTTTTACGGCATATGTCGCGGGTCTTTTCAATCCGCATTTAGACGCCATCATCATCCTCAACTACGTCCATGCAAAAGACTCGCTAAGGGACGCGAAGTAATTTGCAAAGCACCATCGCTGAATGGATCCCATAAATCCTGCCTCCGGAGAGAAGCTCGCCCACACAACGGGGATCGCACGAAGCACGTATACTATCGACTTTTTCGCACGCCCCAATTATTCACTCTCATTTTCTTGTTGATTTGGTTCTAGTTTTTTCTTCCATGATTACGAGTGTAAAAACTACTTAAGAATATCCCGAAATCTGCGTCGCTGAGCCTCATCATCCCGGCCGGTGCTTAGGATGTGCTGTGGGATTTTGTGGGATCTTTGGTGAGAAATGCGCGCTTACTTAGCACTAAACAGTTTCTGTGAAAATGGGAGAACATAAGAGCCTCGTAAATTGCAGCGTTCCTTATTCTGTCCCTCTTCTATTCCCTGTCATCTCATTTGTATTTATCCCGGTGGGAGCCAATGTGCGAAATGACCTAAGCTGTCGAAGCACTTTTAACAATACTACTACTACTCATTTGTATTTCGATCGACGACAGTTGCATCAACTATAATTACACGGTTAAAATCGCCTAATCTACTTCTTTCGATACCAAACATGATAAATTTCGATTTGAAGTGAATTTTAGACATTTTTCATGCTTAGCTGCTGTTGCCCTTCACCGGTGAAGTCCCCCTAAGCTCTACTGAACTTTTCAGGAGGTGCTTCACCGAGGCAACAGCAACAACGAACACACACGACCATTCCCCGAATCGGAAAAATCCGATCAGCCGGGATTCGAACCCAGGACCTTGGGGTAGAAGCGATAGCTTAAAATGCTATCCACTCGACCACCAAGGCCGGTAATAATTATGTAATTATGTGGTAACTTAATAATGATCTTAATTTTCCAAAGACTTTTTTTGCTTAAAAGCTAACAAGAAGCAAACAGGCAAGTAATTAAAACTACCTCCCATTTATTTATATATATATATATATGTAAGTTGTGGTATGGATCCCAAACTTTTGAGGCATATTCTATGATCGGCCTGCCCAATGTTTTATTCGCCAGTTCCCTTGCTCTTTTAATACTGTCTTTAAGGTTTCTTAAGACGTAATGCAGAGTTGGTTTCACATCACATGGTTTTTAATGAATGACGTATAAGACATAATCAATTGTTACGATACATTTATGTTTATTCACGAAAATTAAATCAATAAATGATAAACACTCATTGATCTAGAGATGTAAAAATAGAGTAGATACCCTCTATTTGAATGGGAGGGGTATGTGATAAAGAATCTTTATGGATATTAAAATTCTGCGATTTCTCCAATGCAAATGCTACGATAAATGAACAAAGAAAATACTTTCTTTTTTAACACAATAAACTATGATGCATTAATCAGCGACTGTCTTTTTTATAGTGATTACATTATAGAAGTTTTAACTCTTGATTGTTTTATGGATTTATGTTGAGCATAGGGTTTCTAGCCTGAAAGTGTTATTACGCAACTCTTAAACCATAGTTAACGAACCCTGCTTTTCCTAACAAAGCCGACAAAAATTGCACTGAGCATTATGCATCACTGTCAGTTCATCATGGCAGGTTTGGGAAACGACGAATGCAAGAGTAAGTCAGGAGCTGTAAATTATCAACCAGAGTTGGTAACTTCGCCTAAATCTCTGCAGATTCAGATGTGTCGTTACGCTTTGCATCGATCAACGGCTCCCTTCTTAGGGAGATTGATTCATCCTGTTCCGAACTATAGAGCCTACGGGGTAAGCCCTTTTTTATCTGTCGCCACTCGAATACGACGTGCACCGCACGCTAAAGTTTCGGAGACAACGAAATTCGAAGGCATTCTGTTCCATTCCTCCAACATAAATGCGAAAATCAAACTATTTGGTTCAGATTACAGGGAAAATAAAATGAAATAAATCACATAATAGACTCTAAAGGCCATATTAAGCTCCGCGAATTCATTCACAGAGTTTAACTCCATTAGCTTGAAATAATAGGTCATCCTATTGAATATTAGCTAAGCACATTTAATAAATATTTGCACAGAATATTATGTCCGCATTCCTCGACTGTGAGTCCTTGAATCTCTCGATTTCATGAGACCATTTTGAGAGATGCTTCGCATGCAGCCAATCTCTCCCTTCTTTTCTAGGGCCGCCAACGTGTCGATTTCAGTCTTTTTAAAAACAATTATTCCGTCCCGATTTAATTCCAAGCGATCGCGAATTCCGTTTCCCGGCACAGAACGTATTAGTATTAATTAGCATATATCGTTCCTCGTAATGGAAATGCATTAATGATTAAATGGTAATGCGCACTCAAAATTGTGTGACTGTATTCGAGGACGTAAACGTGGCCGTCAATAATTGAGAATTCAACGAAACCACGGCGGAAGAAAAATGTTTTCTATTTCTAGTTTGTTCAGAGCCATTTTAGGTTTCTACGAATGGTTTTAAAATGGGTTCAGCATCATCGCAAAGCGTACATAAAATCGCAGTATTTTCGCTTACATTTTTTTGCTCCGTAGCGAATAATTAGCGGATATATCATCATCGAGGGCTGACTTAATTATTAAACCGCTCGGGAGAAGCTGCAGGTACTAAACAATCCGCTGCAATATCTCATTCTGAGGATTTCCATGATAATTAAATAGCGCGGATAAATTATCCGTCGGAAGGAGCTCCGTTCTCTCCAAGGACAAGCAGGGAACAGGTTTAATTAAGGGTTGAGATCGGTTAAGAAGGGGCATCAGTCATTTTAAAGCTCATAGCGAACCCTGTTTGTGCGCTGAGGACTCTCGCTGCCGAAATGAATTCCGAGTTTCCTTCATCAAGTACAGATCTGCTTTTGAGTTACACATTGTTCTTGGATGCAGATGCCAAGCGCACTCGAGCACCCTTGAGCTGCGGATCTACATCTAAACCTAGGCACTCATATCCTCTTAGCATCGCAATATTCATTATTTATGATACGAAGAAAACGTACATATTTTGTAATAGATATTCTTTACTTTGTTGAGAAATATAAAAAGCTCACACTATTTTAGTATAAATGAAAATTCAAAACAGAATGTATTGACGTAATATAGTTAATTTAGTCTTATATAGATTTTTGTACAACACTCGTAACTTAAATATGTAAATAAGTTAGTTCGTAGGTGTTCTTTGTTGGTGTAGACATGGTTGTCATGTGCTTGTTTTGGTAACGATAACATTGAGATTTTAACCGTTGAATGGAAATAAAAGCTATGTGAAGTGATATAAATAATTTTATTCAATCGCTTGGCGAATTAGTATGTATAAATCTTGGCGAAGGCTCGAATAACGGAAAATATCCGAATAATTTTTTCAATGGATAACCGTGACTGAATTAGTAAAAATTCCTGTTTTCCCGTGATTGAGATAGTTTCAGATAAGCGTTCCAACGCATAAAATGAGCTAAATTGCGGTTCACTGACCAAAAATAAGAGGGTTGCATTCATAGCGGTAAACATTTTAAATGTATAGCTATAATTTGTTTCGATAATACCATTGGAAAATTCCAATTATCGGAGAAAATGTGTCCAATGACTTTATTTATTTTTTACCGGTTGATTTAAGATCTGAGCGGAGGTTTCAATTAAACCGATTAATGAGCTTTAAACAGGAAAAATAGCTTTCAAACGAATCACTAACAATCCTTACTAATTTTTCGCGTTGCTTAATTGATGAGAAATCAATTGGATGCAGTGAAACGAACACATTCTTCGGGGAGTGAATATCTTCATCGTAATTGATCAGAAAAAGAGATTGAAATATAAGTAATCCACATTTCTTAGACCAGAGTTTCCCAAACTGTGTTCCGCGTAACACCGGTGTTCCGCTGAACCTGAATAGGTGTTCCGCGGCTATTTGTAGTCTCAATGGAGAATCGGAGAATAAAAGTCATTAAATGCTTTATTTATTCATATTTGTATGTTTATGTTATAATATTATAGTTTTATTTTTAAAAATAATTACTGATTAATGGTAGTTATGCGGGGGTTATGCCATTACTTTTTTCAGGTAGAAATTTGGAGGGTCGCCGTCCTAATCCGGACCCTTAAATCGCCTTCACAGGTACTGAGCGCCCGACCTTCCCGTCAGGGGGGGGACCATGCAAGAACTGGCCGCGTGGAATACGATTTAAAAAGTTATAAACAATTCAAATGAGCAACAATGTATTGTCTTCGTCGTCTCACTCGTCCAAAGAGATATACAAGCGTCTTTTGATCGACCTTCTACCATAAAAATCAAGATTATTACCCGTTTACAGACGGCAACGTTGCTCAGTCAGATAGGCGGGTGTTTTAAATATCTCAACGGGGGTTGGGGGGAGGATTTCAATATTTTTGCTAGGAATCCCTCCTCCCTACCCCAACCCAACGGCAACTTTGCCGTTTGTAAACGGGAAATTTCTTGCAAAATCACGAAAAATCTTAATTTCCATCCATCTTGCCCTAATAATAATAATAGTAGTAGTAATATTGTTGAAAGTGCTTCGACGGCTTAGGTCATTTCGCACATTGGCTCCCACCGGGATTCGAACCCGGGACCTCTTTCGCCAAAGGCAAGCGCATTGCCCACATGACTATCCGGGAGCCTCCCTCATCATAATATTAATATACATAAATCAGTACTATTTCAGGAAATGAAATTAGTCTTAAAATATATAAAATCTTCCGTTGAAGCATTTGTTAGATGTGCGCTAAAATATACTCCTGAGCTAGCGAAATATTCGAGATTATAAAGTTAATGACATCGAATTCCATATCCTTGATTGCGAGAGGATCAAAGGGGTGGGCACACACAATAGAGACTTCTTAATACCATTACTCCCGATCGCTGAATTTCAGCGCAAATAATTCGCTATCTCGAGTACGAATCCATATCATCGGGAGAGCGCATTTTATAACTATTCTCATCTCCTTGCTCGCTCCGTCGATTCCTTAATCCCTCAAAAATCTTCTTCGAGCCCTTTGCGGAGGCGCGGGGACCACTCGAAACACAAAACCAAGAGAGAAAGATCTTACCAAAGCGTTTCCAAAGAGACCAGATGCTGCAAAAAAGGAGAATTGCCTCGAAGACGCGGATTGAAAATACCTTCCGCCCCGGAGGATTCAAATAAAGACCCTTTAAGGGCGCTTATGTCTGTTGAGGAATCCTCGTCCACGCTGGAGCCGTATCAAATCTCGGCAAAAAATTCCTCGAGAGCCACCGGACATTGAAGAATTGCATCCCTTTGCGGAACTATTCAATAGGAAAATTCTCCGGGGAAAATAGAGAAAAATGCATCGCCGACTCTTTCTTTCCCGATCCTTTCCATTTATATTCCCCCGAGCCATTGTATGTTCGTTGTTAAGGAGAATAAATATTATTTACGAAACAATTTTGAATTATTTTCTAAATTCATCTAAAACAAAATATACGTAGTCTTGACGGTTTATAACAAAGGCATGACGCTCTAAAGACCTCTAACAGGTCAGAAAAAGGAAATTTATTCCCTATTTCTATTTCTAATACTCTAATTTTTGCATTCGTGCAGCTTCTTATAAAATAAAATACGCCTCGATATGACCTACGTATTGCAAAATCTTCGAAAAATACGCGACGTAAACAAAGGTATGTAGACCATAGGCGATCCAAATTTTAAAAATAATCAGTGGCTGAATATTATCTTCCTATACGGAAACTTATTTAGAATATTTTCGGTAATTTACTAGTCGAAATAGATAAAGTAAAAGCTAACCTTACAACAATCCACAGCAGATGGAAGCCGTTGAGACTGAATTACAATTAAAAACTTTATTAAACTGAAAGATTTCATATAATATCTAATAGTTATAACAAAATATGTAACGTTGTAAGAATTGTTCTTACTTTATGTATTCCGAGAAATAGAATAGAAACTTGTAACTTAGGATTCAAAATGGAAAACTACAACTCTATTAAATTGAACAGTTTCACATAATAATTGTTTGAATTCATCAACGTCAAACAAAAAGAAGAATGCAAAAGAATTTTATGTATTGTGTTTGTATATTTTTATTTCTTTCCTGAAACCTTTCTTCATCCTAAGCTCGAAAAATATGATTAATGGAAGGCAATGAATGAATGATTTCAGAATATTCCAGCCTCTGATTTATACAGCATAAAATATACTGCAATTAAAATATAAATAAATGTAAAAATCTTTCTGCTCCATATAAAAACTAATGCAGATGTTTACACGTAGAAATATAATATTCGTAATCTATAAAAAAATAGAATTTAAACTTCCATCATCGCATACAGATTAAGCCCAAAAACGGTATCTTCAGCTCCGAAAATTAAAGTAATAGCCCACGGTCATATTTGCCATGTGCATCATCCGCTTTGAAAAACAACCACGACGAAAGTAATAAATTAAAAGCTAAAGCGAGAGCAGACGGTTTGCGGAGGCATTACAAAATAAGAGGTTTAGCAAACGCAATCCGATATCAAAATTATTTCCCTCAATTTTTGCGATAACTGGATTCCGCCTCAAATAAGCGAAAAACGTGCTGGGATTTGCATTCCCAATCGGAGAATCAATTAAAGCTGAAAAATGCCTCAAGGAAACGCGATGCTTCTTCTCTCCGTCGTGATTTTCAGTCGATGATCGTCTATTACTGCCTCCGGGCTGCAGCAATCGGAGTCTCGATTTAAAGCCTTTTCACGGTTAGCGAGCAGCCATAGGCTTTTAAAACGTCAGCTCCCAATGATGTTCTAGAACGGAGCACTTTGATCGGCATGCGAATATTACTTGTTCCTTGCGATAACTTTGGCTTATAAGCCAATCATCTGGAGAGGCGCGTGGGCTTGGATTTGTGACAGAAAGAGGTTCACCCCAAAGTATTTCACGCTAGAAATATAATTTTATTAAGAATGCCACGCCCAGTATATGCTTGAAAGCACGCCATTGCAATTAATCAAGAAATACCTTATTTCCCGTCCTATAAGACGCACCTTGATTTTTCAGGTAAGAATTTATAAAAACAACTCATACTTTGTTACATAAGGTTGAGTGCCTGTAAACTCTTTATCACGAGAGAGATACAATGTACAATGTATTAGCATAGGTATGACATCTCCGTTAGCCCAATGTGTATAAGTTTTGCAGCAGCACCACATGCGAGATTAAACTAAACGTGCTACATTGTATGCATTTCCGATTTACCTGGGAGTTTTTTTTAAAGGAAGATCTGTCATCGAAATATTAAAACTGTATTCCTTACTACTTAATCAAAAAAGAGTTATTATCGAAATTTGCAATTAACTGAACTATTTTCAATGCCTGATACGGTAAAAAAATACTTAATGGTATGCATATATCCCGGCGAATAGGCTTGCTTTTTATAGTGCGGAGTTATACCCGAATACCACTGCGCATAAGACGCAGTCTGATTTTATAGCATATTTTGGAGTTAAAAAAGTGCGTCTTATGCGCCGGGATCACGCCCCTGAAGCTCCCCTATGCTGACTGTACAATCGGCTGACGCCCTTAATGTCCGCAGATGGCAGCACTGAAGCTCGCCCTTTGAAACTATAATCACATAAGGAGTAAATGGAAAAAAAACAGCACGATTATGATACTTTTTCCCTCTTTTTCTTTGCGGGAGTAGTATATACCAAAGATGGAATTAAGAGATAGTGATTTATCCATTTATAAGTACTTAAAACAATAGAATAAAATGGGCAAATTAATAAATCCGAAGAATAAGTGCAGGTTTTGCCTTCAGGGCACACCACAAGTAACTTGTGAAAACATTATTCGTCGATCAGCGAAGTGTTCTGCTTGGATACACAGTAAATAATTGATCCTTAATAAATTACCAACGTTACATTTACTTTCAACTAGGCCTTTAAAACTAGAATCGCAGGATGTACATGGGTTGCCTGAAAAGTTTCCGACATTTCAACATTTCTTGACATGTTTTCTGAAAATTTTCTGAAGATGTCTGAAAAATCTGGGGTCGGAAACTTTTCAGAGCACCCTCGTACATACATTTCCTGATAAAAAATCGAAGTTCCCAGAAATAGTCTCCAGGAAATGAGTAAACGGTCAAATATTGTTGAAACATACATAAATCCAAAAGTATCAAATTTTAATGACTGGCGTGGACTGCATTTCATCTTGGGGAGGCTGAAATGTGAAGTTAGGTTATAAAATATACAAAATAAAGGATAGAGTGGTATAAGTAAATTTACTGACCAAACATTAAGTTTTAGACAGTTTCGCAGTTTTCCTTTTAGATGCACTTTCTTTAAATTTATAAAGTTTGCATGCTGTCTAATCCTCATAGTTACATTATATTTTATTATATATGCTATGATTTCACTTCCGTGCTCAAAGCATGGGAAAGTTATCTCTTCATCACCTTCAAGTAACTCTGTAATTACGCACTCAAGCACATCATTTGACTCAGTGCTTTACAAATTGTTCCTCCTCTTTGAGGATGAAAGTGTGAAGGTTTACATTAGGATGAACCAAACCCCCCATACTTCTCATATTTGTTAACTTTGCTACTGGATGGCAAGAGAATGACCCGGATGAATTAATGCTGCCTGGCAAACAGCACACTTACTGTGTTTCTTTATCTGGTGCAATACAACGATGACCAGGCATTTTTAAGATTAAGGATACCTTAAGGATATTTTAAAATATATAAAAAGTCTTCAAGTGCAGTAACGGCTATGAAGATCTCCAACTCACACAACGTGGTCGCACTTTCCAACTTACATCAACGTTACCGTAGAAAGGGGTGACTTCGGCCACGCGTGCACTGCTCCACAAATTGTAAATTTGTAGTACAATATCTAAAATTTCATAAAGTAGCTATTTTTTCCTGCCCTTTAGAATTTAGATTGTCTTGACATATCGCCAGCAAATCCGTCTTGCTCCTTGCAACATTGACAGTACAATTGTCATTGGGAACTAAATTGAAAATCGTGCATTCTCGAGACAAGTCTACGAAACCTCAGTCTGTTAACTTCTCTCAATAACACTCAGCAAGATGGGAAACATTTGAAGACAATTGGAGGCCAAACAGTGCTTCTTCGTGAAAAAGGGATTAAATTAGTGGAAGTACTGTTTAATTTATTACGAGTATTCGTGATATCCAAATTTTAGAACAGACGTATTTGAACAGTAAAAAGTAAATGTTCAGTGCTTTGACAAAAATTCCATAAATTTTTTGGGTTCGGAGATTCATTAGTAGAAACAAAACACTGACTCTAAGGCTTGAAAAAAAGTTTAAAAGGGTTCGAGTGACAGTGAGTAGAAGTTTAGTACAAGAATTTTTCATTCTTTTTGTTTTTGGAGGAAAAAAATTTAAAAATGTAAAAAATGTATTTTTCTTTTGAAAATTTATAAATAAAAAGGAAAAACGTTATAATGAGTCAATAACTTCTTATCTCAGAACCTATTAAATAAAATAATAATTTCAAGATTTTAAAATACATTAATGGTCGTAATATTAGTCATATAGTTAATTTTATAGGCGATATTTAGGAAACATATTTAGTGGCCGAAGTCACCCCATCGGTTGGGGTGCCTAAGGCACTTTATTTTTTAAAGGTCCTTATTTTTTAAACAAATTCCGTTGCGTAAGAACATTTTTAGATACTACTTGCATAAATGAGAATTACCTTCATGTAATTGAAATTTTCTGAGCATGGAGAATGTAAATGAATGCAGAAATATTTTTAAAAAATCTAAAAAACGGCCAAAGTCTACGGTACGGTTCATCGCATTTCAGTGATTTACGAAGAATGTTTTTACGGCGATAAAGTTACCTGTGGTTTGCACATAAGGCATAAGCACCTATTCTTCGGATTTGCTAATTTGTCCGTCTTATTCAAATGTTTTGTATTCAACTCAAAAGTACCTATTGATGGATAAAACAATTACTCTTAATTCCATCTTTGGTAAATATTACTCTTTATTACATTTGTATCATAATCGTGCTTTTTCACCGTTTACTCCATATAAGATTATGGTTTCCAAGGGCGAACTTCAGTGCTGCCATTTCGCGGCTGCGGACATTAAGGGAACCAAAAACATTCAGCAGTTTCCAGTCCTATACTTTCAAAGTTCGTGGTTCCTATCAATATTAATTGGGAAGAAATGGTTCGTGGCCGGGATATACGGTATATCATTTCCGTGGCTGAATATCCGTACTACATATATAACGAGAACTCTCAGCTATTAATCCGAAAACGAATAAGGTAAATCTGATTCGGCTCTCAGAGTGACGCATTTCAGAATGGATGAGGTTCGATTTCAAATAATTACATCAAGCATTTTTATTGCAATGGTTAAAACGATTTCCTGCCGAACTGAGGTTCATTGAGATTCATTCACGTAAGAATTTATAACAAATCGTTTGCAATACAAATGTTATGAATGTTTTATGTGATATTTATCATAATCCCAGTGTATTATTGCAATTTTTCCTGTTATTGATTTGATTTTTTCGTGATTTCTATGCAATACACAGCTTTCTTTTATTACTTTTAGCTTTTAATATCAGTAGTTTTGCGCAGGTTTATCACACCGCCCTTCTTCGTGAGTGTTTTCCTGCTGTGGATATTTTTTCCTAAGATATCACCTTACGTATTTTTTAAACCCACTCCTACTTAAGTTTTCCTCTCTTTCTCTATTCGCCTAAACATAACTTATGTTTTTTATATCACAGTCGAAAGGTCAGATGGAAGAAGAGACATTTCTGTCTCAATCTCGCCTTAATAAAGACATATAAGACGGCATTATATCGCATAAGAATGAGTACGAAAAAAGAAGTATCGCAACATAAAGCCCTTACCTAAATAAATTAAAGATTTTAAACTTAGATGTTTTATAATATTATAAAAATGCATTGTAAGAAAGGGGTTTTGGATGTTTTCTTTACGATAATGTTAAATCTAGAATATGTAAGTTTTAAAAGCGCGACTTTATCCTGCTTGTGAATGTACTGTTCCGTAATGCTGTGTAATGTGTATTAGTAATTTAGGGACTTCTGGAAAAGTAAGGGATTGCTTGACAGGGTGATGTACGGTGGGGTTCTACCCCGTGACCGCTGCGGTAGCCGAGAAGGCCTGTCATGAACCCCCCCAAAAAAAAACAGTTACAAATTTCATTGTAAACTCATTATTAAGTTTTCATGTAAATATAATATATGTATGAAATCATTCTGTGGGAATTGTATGTTATCAAGTATTTATTTTATGTTAATTATGTTTATCACTGGTATATATGTATGTAGGTATAAAACACTGCCACCAGGCTAGCAGCATATCTGTAGTTACATGCAATAAATAAATAAATAAAACAAATAAGAGTTGTCCGCATGTAATGCTGCTATAAAAAGACAAGTCCCAATTTTAGAAATCACTTCGTTTCAAACTATTAGAACAATTTTATACCTAAGAATGGCCGGTAAGCAGTTCTTGAATCGTGTCTCAGAATTTAGATACGAAGTAATACCAACAATCCAAATAAAATGTTTCGAGTTTTTAATTCAAAATTACTTTATTTCTCCGCGACAAATATCGCTCCGCATCCAAATTTAATTTAGCCCCGCAGTTAACGAAGTTTCCTTTATGGATCGTCGGACTGTAAAAATATTCCATTAAGTTCAACCAACATCAGCGGGATAGCTTTGTAAGATTTCCGTCTCTAGAGATTCATCCTAATCTTTGTTAATAATTCCATCCGGAGTTTAAAATGGGGTCAATTGCTTATTACCTCGGAAATAAACGGGATTTCGCGAGAATCCTTTTACTCCCGCGGCCAGGATCCAACAAAATGGTCGACGATGGTGAGTAAGACAATTATCTGATACCCAAATGCGGAATTACTCTCAAATCACATTCCGGGGTAAAAGCTATGGAAGTAATGGAAATTTGAGTGGAATAATAGAAAAAACTCCGCGATATATTATGACATTGAACCACTAATTTCATTAATGTAATGAATTTCATTTTTTCTGAAATAATATTCCTACCCTTTAACATTCGGATTGCAATCGGTTCCCAGAAATAATTTCATAAAAATACTCGGCGGAATGAAATGACCGCGTGAATTAATATTCCGAATCACATTACGATAAATAAATACAAAAATTATGAGGATAAAATGCAATCAGTCTATATTCGACATTACTTTCATCACATTATCAAAGATATTTCAGAGAGAAGAAATATAATTTGAAATAGCTAAAGTGCAGAACCTGGTATAAATAAAACAGCCATATACAATTATATCCACTCAGATTCGAAAATTATCTTCTTTAGCATTGGGTCACAATCAATTAGCTAATGAGGATTTCTCTGGAGCACTAAGCGAAAATAGAAGGTTGCCAATGCATTTTTAAGGATATATATATAAATAATTTTGATCTAAGCTAAATAAAGTCATTGTAGTCAACTTAGTCATGATATAACAACTGCATGTTATTAAATGTGTGTTGATTAACTATCGGGTATAGAGAGTCTTGCAAACAAGCTTTCAAATGCAATGGCATACTAACTTTTCCATGCACTTACTTGTATGAACTCATGTGCTATGTCAGTGTTAATATGGATAAGCTGAAAATTGATCAATCAGACCACAGGTATGAAACAAGGAGACAAAATATGTTGCAATATCCGAAACACAATTCAAAATTATTTGAAAATAGTCCGCAGTATATGGGTAGAAGGATATACAACAAATTAACGATTGATATGAGTCAAAAACTGTCTACAGATCATTTAAAATTCCTAAAAACATTTAAAAAGTTCTTGATTAATAAATGTTATTATTCTGTAAGAGAGTTTTTTGAAGATTTTATTGTAAATATGTAAATGATTACTTAAATAATAATTGTTCTGTTAATGTATAAGATAATGGATTATGTATATCATGTACTATGAAATGTGAAAAGTTTATATTTGTAAAAAAGAATTTAAAATTTTACAGTACTGACGAGATACTGCAAACAGTTCCTTTCTGTTTTCTGTTAATGATACAAGTGTTTTGTATTAATAAAAAATTATATTCTATTATATTAACTATAATCATTTAGGATTGTAAATATTCTAGACAAGTCGTGAAGAGACCAAAACCCATTTATTCGAGTACTGAAAAATTTCGGCTACTTTCTAGCTAGAAAATCTTGCAACTCCTGCAGAATAGATGAAGCAAATATTTCCTAATGAAAACTTAATGAAGTGAATGGATTCACCCCTTTAGGAAACATCTCCACTGCATTGAAAGGGGTTTCTTTCGCGTAAGACCCTTCTCATCCAGCACACTCAAAATAAAAAAGAAAATTCACGCCGAAGAAAAGAGAAAGACATTCACAGGTCACCTCACTAATTCAAGCGATCGCCCGAGAAATAAGTTCTCCCTCGGGAAAGTTTAAATTCGCTTTAAAAAACCCACGCCTTTTTGAGCGTCACTCAACCTGCTCGACAGACTTGAAGGAAAAAACGAAAATCTTCCAAGACTTGTTTTTATCGGACGCGACATCGCCGAAGCCTTTCGGGAACTTGTGGATTAAAGTATGATGGATTCTTTCCATTTTGCACGTACATTCGGGGATAAGAAAAAGATGATTGAATTGAGAAACCAGCAAGTCGCGGCCTTGCCGATATATCTCGGTGAAATGCTCTATCAAACAGAGCAGAAAGCAATACGCGAAAATAGGGAACTATTCCTTTCCCTGAGATGATTCACAGCCCCCTTCTGTTAAAGGGGGAGGAAGAAAGGCCCTGAGACGAAATTTCGGATCTTTTTTACCCTCCACGAATGACTCATATCGACTCCAATATAATGCCTGGGAAGACTTTCAAACGAATGCTCCGAGCATTTTGAATTCTTCTGGAAGATATCCGGGAAAAACGCCTCATCTCCTTCCTTTCACATACGCAATATAAAGATATACGACTCCCAGAAATCGACGGAAATACATGTTTTATTGGTTTGCTCGAAACGACAAATGCGGTTTTTGCAAATGCAGCTATTCTTTGGTAGGAAAGTTGGCGCTCCCCCGCAAAGCATACGAAACGATTTGTGGTTTATGCCCAAAGTAGACGATGGGGAGAGATTTAAAATAGCTTAACAGGGATCTGGTAACACTCGATGTCAAATACAGGGCTGGGATGAATTATATTTGAGAATTGCTCTTTGTGAGGTACTAATAAATGTGGCCAAAATAGCATCACGTTAAAACGCAAAATGAAGGAGATAGTTGGTACTTTTTCCACAAAAAAATTTTTAAAGTAAAAAGTACCAATTATCTCCTTCATTCCGCATGATGGATTTCCACCATATCTCGCCCGATTCTGTGAATTTTATCACGTTAAAACCTTTGACCAGGTTTTTATGATAAATAATTTAAAAAGATTACCGAATCAACTCTCTGTAAAAGTTCCACGAGTTAAACTTCATTCGACGCACTAAGTTAAACATACTGCAATATTTCAAGTGAAAAGGAAATTTACTCATGGTTTAACCCTCGACGGACTACGGATACGGCATCATCCGACACCTACTATTATTTCATTTTGTATCACAGAATACGAGAGCTCGATGACAATGTTGCCATTTTGTATTTGTTTGGCTGGTTTTAATAATAATAATAATAATAATAATAACTCTTTATTTTGCGAGGTTAGGCCCATTAGGGCCTCTCTTACACCTAGCCATTAAGGATAACTAATATTACTTACAGAAAAGGAGGAAAAACAATACAAATACATATATATATATATAAAAAGAAAATACAAAGAAGAGGTAAACAAATCAAAGAATTGTGGTGTGGGGAAAAACTCCTTGGCTGAAGGCTTTCGGAGAAAAACCCACTGTGCGGGAAAACGCTCACACAAGAAGGGGAGCGAAAAAAACCCGCGAAAACACAGATGGAAATAAATACAAGCAGGTATATCACTATTTGCATAATTGATGACCAATATTTTTGGGTAAATTTCTTGGTGGTAGACCACGGATGTCATTTACCTGAAAAATTTTTATGTGTCGTTTACGTATAATATATTATGGGTATTGTCTTCAGACAATTAAAAAGCGAAATACGTAAGAAATTTAAAATAATTACAAAAATAATAATTCCGGCCTTGGAGGGTTAAAATATTTAATCATTAAAATCATGCATTTAACAAAGGATCTATGTTCTGCAGATTCAGATTAAATTTTCCAGAAAGATTAACTTGCCACATTTAAACTTAAGTAGGAGAGGAAAATTTGATACGAGAACAAATAATTTATTCAATATCTGAGCATCTCATCATATTTGAAGGAAAATCATAAGGAATAGTGTAAAATAATGAATATAGAAAATCCTAAAATTGAAAGCCTTTCTGATTTATTATCGTATCAAAAATTATAACTAAACAGCACAAATCACATTTATAAAATACTAATTCCGCAACTTTGTAAAGTATGAATTACTCGCGATTGACTCCAAGTCGATAACAGGCCGATCCTACAGCAAATTAAAAGTTCGTCTGCGAATTTGGAGATTTTACTCACAACTACCATTATTTGAATTGATAAAATTTATATTCCGATAATTTAGAGAGTTTTCCACGGGAAAGTTAAATTGTCACAGCACAGCACTTATTGGAGGTTGGAAAATAGGTTAATGGAAAAGAGATTTTATTTTCAAGTTCATTGGAAAAAGTATTTAAAATTTTAGAATTCATAACTTCATTATTTGGATAATATATTCAACATGATACGCCATTCAAAATTCCGAAATTAAAATTCATCCGTGAGTCACTCGGTGGACATTTTCAATCGAAAGCCGAAATATTTGTATGCATATTGCAGTACGCAAAGAGAATTCTGATTAACGACATCATTTAGGATTTTCTATTCCCAGATGGCAGCCAAATCAATCAGTCTTCGCTTTAATAATTTGCAAACGCCTGCCGGATTTAAAATCTCATTCCGCTGATTACTTTCGATACTGATTATTATCGAACGAATGGGTTTGGATAATATACGCCAATATAAATTATTCCGCGGTCTTTCCTTCGAAAGGAACGCCAAAAACATTAAAAGAGTAACGGAAACTTAAAATTTCGCGTGTCTTAGGTCTTCCTATACTTTAAAATAGTAAAACATTAAATGCCCGGAAATTTTTCTTTTATACTATAACTAGAGGTGTTTGTTTTTCGCAATAAGCGATTAAACCAACAAATGACGCGAATTTTGGCCGATTTGGCGAAATATCGCTAATTTCGACAGTTTTAATAATCAGCACGGATTTTGGTGATTTTCGCTTCATTTGTAAGAGAGGGTAAATGTAATTTTGGTATGGTTTAAATAAATGTACAATATATAACTGTATCATTTACGCATTTTTTGTCATATTTTTGATCACTCGTGACATATTTGCTTACGCGAATTCAGCTTTGATCTTTCGCAATAAATTTGCAAAGCTTTCTTTCCATTATGGAATATCACAAAATCTCGCCTAATTCCACGAAGAAATATGTTTTGTTTTTCCTAACATCTATCGTGTCAATATGTTATTAATGAAAATATCATGTTTTGTTGATCTGCGGCTGTGAAAGCAATTTCCTAAGGTGTAAACAGCACAGTTTTAAATACATTTAAATTAATTTTTTATATACTTTACGGTTAGTAATATTTAAAATGCTTTTAATGTTTATGCTAAAGTGTACCTAATATTATTCCTTTGCTTAAATGAGACTCTGTGAAAATTAGTAACACCAAATTTAGGAAACATAATAAAAACACAAAACACCACAATTTGGTTTTCAAATCAACAAATTTCATATAAAATAAAAACATTTTCAAACACCTCTAACAATAACTTATTATTAATCTAGAATGAATGATTTGGATTCTCCGCCTCCTCCCAAATACCATATAATCCAATGAAATACGAAAACGTGGTAGTCGTGCCATATAGCACAAAATTAACACTACCAAATTATCTTCCCTAGTTACACATAAGCGGTTTACTTTTTTGTTCTGTAATTTCCGGATGTATA
Organism: Sympetrum striolatum; assembly: GCA_947579665.1. Lineage (NCBI taxonomy): Eukaryota > Metazoa > Arthropoda > Insecta > Odonata > Libellulidae > Sympetrum > Sympetrum striolatum. The sequence continues at coordinate 87,910,741 of OX388346.1, forward strand.
TGACCACATAATTATCGTATTGTTTATATAAATAAATAAGAATAATTGTTCGCTTTATAATTAAGTCATTCTTGTTGGTTATTAAGGGATAAATGCCATTGAAATTTTTCCTTAATTTTGACAGTAACTTTATACTGGTGTTAATAAAATAGTCGGAATGTTACATAAATTATAATTATGATATTTAAATAATACAGCATCTCTGAATATATATATATATATTTTAGGCTAATGCTATACATGGGACACTACTATATAGGAATCTTGGAAGTGAGAGGAAGCAAATTTGCCTTCTATATAAACTTAAACGACAATCTCTGTATCACTTCAGTCCTGAAGACGACTCAGGAGAGAGGAGTGGAAACGTCGACCATCGTCGAAATAACCACCAAATGGAAACCCGAGAGAACTTCATTCAACTATATAGGGAGTTATTCCACTCTGCAGAACCTCTAATATCCGTAACAGAACGTTCCTTAATTAATTCACCACTTTCCTCATCTGGATGAAACCTATCTATCAGTTTCCTTAGCAAGGCATTTCATAAATTCTCTTAATTTTGTATTCCATTGATTGATTGATCCCTCTCCATTGATTTTGATTGTTACGGCTTATTTATTGATTAGTTACTGATTATTTGTTTGACAGAATATGGTAAACGCTTTGCAATGTCGGAAATTTCTTTCGAATAAGTGAATATAATAAACGACACGGAATCAGGCGTAACTTTGAGGTAGTTATTAATTAAAACAAAATCCATCTTGAGGAAACTCAAAGAAAAGGTACAGAAACGACCATGGTTTCGCAGCATGGCTGCATCATCAGGTAAAAGGATAGGAAACAACACAGAATATCTACTCAAAGGAGACAAACCAGGTGGCCAATCAGAAAACAGTAATGCTGGTAAGGGAGGGGGGGAGGAAGAAGGGGTAAGGAGAGGTGGGGGAGGGGAAGGAGGCAAAGGAAGGAATTCAAGTCCAAGGATACAAAAACAGGGGAATAGCATAGATACAAAGTAACACATTAAAAATTAAATAATTTAATAAATTAATAAAAAACAGGGGAACAGCATAGATACAAAGTAACACATTAAAAATTAAATAATAAAAACAGCGGAACAGCATAGATACAAAGTAACACATTAAGTGGAAATGGTAAGGGCGGAGGGGGTGAGGTGGGATAGTTTTCAAAATGGGAGTGGGATTGGGAAAAAGGTATTCATTAACAATAACTAAACATAACAACTTTTTTTAAGTGAGTATAATGTTAAAACTCTTTCAGGCTCAATAGAAATACAGGGAAATGGATGGAATTTTCCAATTCCAACCGACGTTACCGCTTTTCTAACTGGGTCAACTTTATTTCGTGACTTGGCCTATCTCAAAAGATATACCCCGGAATGCTGAGGGACGTCGAGATATACTCTTCCCTTCGTCATTCCTCCGGTCTCGCTGACCCGAATCCTCTCCTTGTAAATCTCATTTGCTGCAGCCAAGTTCTTCATTTCGGCGGACGCGTTAATATTCATTCGGAGCCAATACTCGGAGAGAGATTCGAGTTTACCCAAATATACTGATTCAACCTCTTTGGGAGTGCGAGTGACAGGGAGGAGTTAAGTGCTGGGGGAACAATGCTGAAATACCTGAAAGCGGAATTGGGAATTACCTGCGACAGACATACGACCGAATCGATTTTCACGCCGGTTTCCTCCGCGCATACCATGAAACGTCGCTCCTGTTTGTATGTTAATGAAAGCGATCGGGTGCCATGCTTTTAAGTTCCCATTAACATGTTAATGACGACGTTTTTCGAATAATATTGCGTGGCTTTGATGGAATCCCTCTGACCCACATAACGAAATCCTTGTCTAGAAGGAAACTTTATTCGAAAAAAAGCGGGAAAAGTTCTCGGGACTTAAATGTTATTTTGGAGTTTGGATAGATGTTTATGAAAAACTTCCGCGAAAGTCGAGACTTCGTAAGGGGTCTTAAAGCTTGTATTCTTCCTGATAAGCTGGCACAAAGGTGACTAAAAAACTGCGAACTTAGCATAACTTTTTCTTAATAAAAGAGTTTGAACTCAAAATACTGAAAGGTTTCCTCGACTTTTGGCGCCGTGTTCTCTTGTTAGCCTGGAGAATGAGAGAAAGCACTTCTCAACAGTGTTTTCAAGTTTTATGCGTCACATGTTCTCGCTGCTTTATAATTTATTATTTTTTATGCTTTTTGAAAAGGTCGAACTCACGGTTTTCATTTATTTTTCTTTCCTACTTGAAGAGAAGGAACTGATATTTTTATTTGAATAATGGCAAAAGAAAAGTTATAAGTTCTGCGAAGCGTTTCTGTAAAGACCAATATTTAAGCTGATTATTCCGGTTCATAAATTGGTTGACACATTTTCTCGCCGTCTTTTAAAAACTTTTGATGACATGAGAATGGAAACTGTTACGTGCTTCTTAGAGGAAAACTATGATGGATCACTCGTTCTTCACTCGTGGTCAATTCTAACTTTTTATAATTGCTGAACATTTTTCGAGTGATACGAGTCAAAGGTGAATTTTTACAAAAAGATTTTAGTATCAATGCAATAAAACAAGTAGAGCTACCGTAAAACCTTCTTCAGAGTTGTATCTAACGAACATCAGGTAAATTTTATCATGCTATTATATTTAATAATATTCTTTGAAATTATAATATAATTTCATTGCATATTAAACTTGAAAGTAGTTAAAATTAATTGTAATGCATTTTATATTTCGTGATTGTTTCATTTTCTACATTCGACATTATGACTCATTTATTTTCACATAATTACAAAAATTAGGCATAATAATTCTCTTGGTTATCAAAGTTTGATAAGAGACATATCTTTGTAAAACACCGAAAATATTCCCCAAAAATTAGCTTCTGGCGATAAAATTGCAACTAAATCCATGACATGTGAAATTATAAGAGATTCGCAGTTGCCAGAAACGAAGATCTGAATAAAATTGAAAAGAAAATAACTTATTTTTAGCCATGAACGAATAAAACTTAATTTTAGCCACGCATATATTAGAATAAGGAAAAACTTTACTTTAGTGTAGAACAGAGTTTTACAAAATTATTTTTATAGGAGTTCGACACGAAATATTCTTCTGAAACGCTAAAAATATTTCTTTTAGCTTCCATTAATAGAGGGATAATATAATATTACACCCATTTTCAAGCTGTCTCTTTGAGTCGATGTCTTTTAGAGCGATTACTTAGAGGATCTGCCCGTGATTTTGATTGCTGCTTCGTGCAGGAAGCGTTCACGGTGCATCCGAAATTTGAGATTTCGGTGGAAACTCGGCGTAAGATTCCAGGAACTCGTTAAGGTCATTCTCGGAATAATGGCAGCCGCGTGGGCGATTCGCCTCAGCCAACATTTGCCAAATCGATATCATATTTGACGCATAAGATCATAAATGACTGCGCTGGTTAATAGGGAGGTTAATGAAGGTTTTCCAAGAGCGTACGCATTAAACATGATATTCTACATTCTCTCGCAATTGCCGGTTCTTAATTATAGACAGGAAGGCATGTTAAAACATTAAACATGAACGAAAGTCAGCTAGGAAACAGTTTCTATAGGTAAACGTAAATTACAATAACAACAACTATGCAGACAGATTTCGTCAAAAAGCACACCAAAGTAAACAAGTATCTACTTGTATACGCCCAAAGGATAAACAGAAGTGAAAAATAGAGATTTGAGTGGGACTCGAATCCAGGTCTTCCAATTTCCGGGCTTGTATCCTAACCACTAAGCTACCACGCCGTATGGAACACAGCTCTGATAAAGATGATCCTTGGTCAGCAAGGAAAATATCTATATACATTGTCTACATGATTATCCACACGAAAAACATTTTGCGTACGCAGGATAGAAAAAATCCTTAAAATAAATAGAATTATAAATTAAACCTTTTTTTATCTAGGGATACAAGTTTCTGGAATCGCCTTTGAATTATAAAATCCTAAATTGATTGTCTGCATTCTGATCTTCCGACTGAATGTTGTTAAACTATGTTCGACATTTTAATAGCTTCAAGGCTAAAAAAGGGTTTTCCTCATTCTGAATGGCGCATGGCTAAAATGTAATTTCTCCTCGTTCAAGTAACTGCGAATCTGTTATAATCGTAAAGCCATTTTTGGAGAATATTCCAAATTTATCCTAAACAATCTAGAAAAAATAACGCGAGTAATACGTTAATTACGGAAATAGAAACAAAATTTTAATCATCAAATAAGATTTACGAATATATTGACGAAAATTACAATTATCACTCATAAAGTTCTAACAACTAATTATAAATGTCGCTTAAAATTTAAAGAAAACTGCGATTTCGGAAGATGTGCTTTGACATCAAATCCCACTCTAAGTAGAATCGGAACATCACATTTCAGGTATATTGAATTTAATAAAACTATTTCCTAGTGAATTATAAAAGGCTAAAAGAAAGAACGAGATGACCTACCTAAATCCTTTGCAGAGGAAAACACATAAAAAGGCATTACTTCTCGATGGAATGCTATTGCTTCCTGCTCCGAAGAATAAGTTTTTCATTTAAAAACGGAGGGAATCCACTTGGTCGCTGACGGGGGATGATTTATGCGCTCTTTCATAAAAGTTTTTGCAGGATTTAGATTGGGTAAAGGAAAAAAGCGAAGATATCACGCTTTTGAAAATGGAAGGATAACGATGCCATAGATGTAGGAGGAGAGCATTTTTTACACAACCATAACAGTTTCTTTAAATCTTATTAAAACGCACAATTTAACACTGCAGGATTAAAAATTATACATATTAACATTATATGAAACCTTATTAAATAACGCCATTAATACCTCCAAACACAATGAATTCACCAATATTATTTTCACTATTTAAACATCACGTTTCATCTTTCATCATTGCTTCTCATTATTTTCACTATTTAAACATCACGTTTCACCCAGGTCAACTAGGCTTCCTCCTTTTATCTATGACTAGATTAGATTATCCCTTTCACACCTTTCCCTATTACTTCTTTACATTCTGATAATCCTGCAGTTAAAGCTAAGTTTTCCTGCAGTGGATTTTTTTTCCTAAGAATCTCTTAGGTTTTTTACATCCACAATTCTTCTAATTTTTTTCTACTTCTTATTTACTAATTAATGACGATGGGTTAGATGGAAGAAGAGACTTTTAAGTCTCAATCTCGCCCAAATAAAGACGATTTATTATTATTAATATTATTATTATTATTATAAACCCTTTCAGATTAACTCATTCTTAAAATAATTCTTAAATAAAGGAAAGGATAAAGAGTAAATTGCACCTAAGGGTGTGCACCCAGGAAAAATTCCAAGGAAAAACGGAATTGAAAAAAGTCTGACTGGGCCCGGAATCGAACCCGGGATCTTCCTCCATCCTGGAGGCTGCCTTAACCACTAGGCTACGTCTATTTCTCTATTACTTGGCTGCTCTGGTCCTTATCGATAGCCGAGTGATTAAGGCAGCCTCCCGGATATATGGAAGATCCCGGGTTCGATTCCCGGCCCAGTCTGTCTTTCTTCAAGTCCGTTTTTCCTTTTCTTTCCTTTAATTCTTAAATAAGCTATTCAAATAAATTATCTATCTAGGTAAATAATTACGCACTTAAATCTCTCTTGTAAATTTAAAAAAATTCCATCGAGAAGTAATTCGATTTTTAAATTTTTTATATATTTATGTTTTAATTTTGTTGCCGCTAACATCGATTGTAAATTTTCTATCTTTGTATTCACTCTAACACGGCCTTATTGTATGTGAATATTTTAAACAAATACAAATAAAATAATATCCTGGTAATTATAAAATTATTATGTAGAAAACTTCAATTACCTTATAAATATTTTATTACATTTTATTTATTGTTTTTTTTTAATTGAGTTACCATAAATATCGATTGAAAATTTTCTGTTACTGCATTTGCACTTTAAAATCGCCTCCCTATATGTGAATCTTTTAAAGAAATATATATTAATTAGATGGAGTTTTTAAAAAGCGTCCAAAATTTGTATCCACGAAAGGATATTGAACCTCAACGTTTAAAAACGGAAAATCCTCGCGAGATTCAGACTCATAAACTCCGGCGGCAATTCCTGCGCGATATTCACCTAAAAGAAGAGAACCCATTGTAACCGAATGCGATTCCATTGATTTGTAGCTCGAGCATCTTTTACACTCGAAAATAATTTTGCGCCGCCGGCGATAAAAATGGTGGCGCGAAAGAGAGGTTTTGTAAGCCGCAGATTACGTCCATTGTCTCTTTTTTTGCCGTTCGGATAAATCTCTCTTTTCACGATTTCCTGCTTCGCCTCCTTATCTACAGCTCTCAAAAGAGAGAGGCGAATCGAAGCCGTGCATTCTTTATCGCGCCGGAATTAAAATCTTTTCCACCGGAACGTTTTCCATACGTCCGTAATTTATTAATCGCAGCGACGACGTAAAAGGGACGTCGGAATTATTGCTGGCATCGCCCTGATCATGTAGGTCACCAGTACGCGATTCCTTTTTTTCCCGCAGATGAACCCGGCGGCGCGGCTAGCTTTTAATGGACCTCGGCGTGAAGTACGTTTTTGCCTTTCCATTACATTCCCCCGAAAGAAATAAAATACGCGACAAGGAGCTGCGCAAAAAAAGCGGCTTCCATATCATTTGCTTCCCTGGAATTGGGATTCATTGCGCCATTCGGAAAAGCGCAACTGAGGGCCGAAATGCGATATCAAAAGAGCGAATTACCGCGAAAAATAGCGAAGTGATAAAGAATGGGAAAAACTGGTTTTTTTGCAACAGGCTCAAAAATGAAGGATGAAATTACTTGCAGCTATAATTATATGGTTAAGGTGAATTTCTATGGGAAATTCTCGCAGATTTTGAGGTCAGAGCATAAAATTAAATTTTCCACTAATCCCAGAGATGTCCCTGAGTCTATTATTAATTAAATACAGCCCTTATTCAACAAAAAATCATCTCATTTTATACGAATACATTAAATTAAATTTCTTGAGGCGGAGATTGATATTAAAAATATCATGAAAGTACTCGTAAATAGCTTACGTTCTTTGTTGATATAATAATAAAAATGAGATTTTGCCTACTTTAAACATTTTTAATATATATATAATATATGACATGAAAAATAAAAATGTATACTTTCATCTTGTTAATATCGTATGGAAAATGAAAGTTTCCTACTTAAAGCATGTTTGGCATTTCACAAAACAATTAAACAGAGGTTTCATTTCCATCTAAGAGATAATATACCTTTGCGAAAATTATGATTGCAAATTCAAGCTTTAGCGCATTAAAGTTTCAGCAATTCATGAAATAATTTACATTGGATACGAGTATAGAAATTTTAGATCTTAGATAATTTTCTCGAAACAAGATGGAAATCATTATTTTCTAAATAATTTGGTTTAATATAAGAAAAGGAAATTTGACGATGCGCTGTGCACTAGAGGGAAACGGAAAGATACTAGCGAAATATGAAACCATATGACATTTTGGATAATAAAAGAATCATTGAAAAGGGAAGAATAAAGGAAAAATTGGTATTATTAGAGATAAAACAATGTGGAAAATCGTATATAGTCAAGGTAAAAACTAAATTTCGCATACATTTTATCCCTTCTCTAACCATGTAAAATACGATTGATGATACGACCAAGATTAAGGAGATATTCCATGACCGGAATACAATTTTAAGAGCGTTACTATAATATGCATTTCACGTAAAAGGAAATGTCTGCAGCAAGTGGCTCCATTTTCGAGTCATCCGATTTGCTCAGCAGCGAAGTTCCTCCGACATCCTAATTTATAGTCTTCGCCGCAACACACGAGCGAAATATTCAGAATCGCTGTCTCTCCGACTGCCCTACTGACTTCATGGGCCTCGAAATTTAGAATGATATTATATTATAGTATTATTTTAATACTTATTTACTCTATATCTATATTATTATATTATATTATATAGATAAAAAAGGGGTGGATGAAAATATTCATTTTCAAGGTTTCACACATTCATTTTCTAAATGATTCAATGGTCCACAAATGCTTCTATATTTTTATATTTATAGTAACCTTTGTTCTTTGGATTGGGTACCCAACATTATTGGAAGCACTTCCGCTTAAAATGACCTGGAGGGCTACAGCGATTTGTTGTTAATATAAACAACTCATAGAATATATTATCGTTCCTCATTACAATATGATGGCCGCGAGAGTATTGTTCGCTTTTAGAGGTAAATAACGAATTAATTTGCTTTTCCCAAGCTTTAGGATAAATAAACTAAATGAAATTTTCAGAAAACAATTAGATTTAGGCATACAAAATAAGGCAGAGTGCGATCCACAGATTGGAATAACTCTGCTTTAACCCTTAAAGGACCAAGGGAGGGCTAAAAAATGTCCACCACTTTTCTATTTCAATATTTTAAGAACTTAATCGTGTTATACAGTGTAATAACTTCATTATATTTTCAAATATAGGTTGTTTAAGATGTGTTAATGCATTTTGTACGTTTTTTCAGCAATGTTATTAGAGCGGAAATAGGCGGTGGACACAAAATGGCCCTCCCTTGGCCCAACCTGCGACATACTGTTTAACCAAATGGAATCATATATTTTGACAAATAGTGTTTAATTAATTTTAATCATTTAATTTAATTTTTTTATTATACCTTGTTGTTGATTTATAAGCGTAACTAAAAGTGATTTACAAACTTATTTTCCGAATTAATGCTTTAGAGCCGTTACCATTGAGAAGAAGCTTTATCATATCCTCGTCTTTGATGAGCTTTTTAAAAATAAAATTTCATTATTTTTATCGCAGTAGTACAATATTTAGCAACAGAAATCATTGTAAGAAGGTTTTAAAAATCCAAGAAGGCAATTGCTGAAGAGATATTGTTTCATTATTATTTTATCGGAAAAAACAAAAGTGGACAATATTTAACCCTCCCTTGGTGCACGGAGTAACCAAAAAAGATTGTACCTTTAAGGGTTAAAACGAAAACGGTTCCTAAAACTCAACTGATACAAAGAGGCCATTCCTATTTCAACGAATAACATCAGTTAAAATGGAGAAACAAAGAAGGAATAAAACCACTACTCCAAATAGAAAAGCTGGCAGAAAAATATATAGTAATCCTATAATTTCCTCATTTTTATCCTTGTTAAAAACACATAACTGTCACCACACAAGGAGCTCCGAAATTCGCCCTTAGTCATTCAGGTTTTCCCTAATTTGCAGCTCGCCTTTCCTTCGTTGCACCGACATGAAAACGCTCTCCGCGCCCTGAATAGGGAATTACCGTCTAAGGGTCACATCTAGTCCCTGCTATCGTCTTACGTAGCCAAGCAGACTTGTTGAAATAATTCTCGCCAGAAATGCCTGAATTTAAGTCACTACCGAGATCATATTCCAGCCAAATTCTCACGATTTGTGAGGCTCACGTGATGCGAAATTCCTACAGTTTTTGTTGCAATACTTCGGCTGATATTGTCAACTTACAAATGGGTTACGTAGAATAATATATAAATAAGATTACCAATTGAAACTTAAAACCATTTTCAAATGAATTTCATGGCCTAGTCAATGCAACTTATAAGTGCATTTTTATTTTTTCGTGATGATACTCTCCTCATCATGATGACAAAATTCATGCAATGCAACTAATACTCAACGACGTTTAGTCAAATCCAAATTCTAAACAGTTGGATTATTGATCACACATAATATTTTACACTCTGAAGAAATCTCCGGGCCGCAATGGAAACCACCAGGTCGCATGTAAATGGCAAAACGGCTACATTCAAATAGTTAAACATAAAAAATGTAGAGGCTCCAGGAAAACCGAAGTGGCTACACATACGCCTTCAGTGAAAGCAGTCGAGGGTTCGATTCCCAATGCGAGTACATACGCGTAAAATACCGACAACTATCAAAGCAGAGACGTATTCACATTCTGTGCAAGATAATGATTGTAAAAGCCAAATAAATGTAAGCAGATGTAGCAGTTTAGCTGAACGAGACTCTTTTCTCGTCCGCTACCCCACGGGAAATTTCACTTTATGTGATAAACAAGGCTGGGAAACAGAATTATTTGAATATGTCCATTTGTTTCCGGAAGTGTAGAGGAGACCGCATCCAAAGCCAAGGAAGCCCGCATGCGGCCGCGGCACTCCGGCTTAAACCATACAAAAATATTTTACAATTAATTCCAAATCATTTGGTGTTAAAGAAAAGTATGCCCACTTTGTGATTTCACTTTAACTTGGAGATATGAGGAATACATTCAGTTTATAAAATAGAAAAATTTAAAGCCTGAAAAATCTGATTTGAATAACTGCAATAAATATAAATAAGTGCAGAACTGGTTTTCTCGCGTGAGTTTTCGATTCGAAGCACCTTAGACAAAAAGACAATAAATGAAATATATTATTCTCATGACCTCATTTTAATGACACAAAATAATCCTTGAACTTTCGCACCCGAATCGTGCAATTAAAATGGAGAACATGTGCATCACGGAAGAGTGATTTTGCCGTTGCTTTGAACAGAGGCTACGGATAAATAAATCCTGCGAAAGGTAACACCAGTAATGAGAAAACGCCTCCACGTGGAGCCGAATGAAATTCCCGCAGCGAAAGACAAGGAAGAGAGAAGCGACAGATGGGAAAGAGTTGAAGGGATACGAGGTAATAATAAGAAGAACTCGAGATTAAGGAGAGCCATCAAGATACAGAAAACGACTATGTCAAGAGCTCAATATTGCATACTCTCCGGAGAACGAACCTTTATTTTCGCCTACAAGATAATAACATTCGTGGCATTAATACGCCTTGCGAGAAGCTGCCCGGGCTGGCATGTCGGCACGAAATAAAAAAATGCCTCTTTTTCGAATATATCAATTTTTCGTGCGGTAGTGACATATGACAAGGGTTACTACGAGTCCGATGAGATGCCCTCTTCCTTGGCCTCCTTTTCCCAGGGAAAAACGCGTAAAAGCTGCCCTCGTGCATAATATATTCCGTGCGTGTCCCTTTAAAAGCGAGATTGCGTACGGTCAAACCGAATCAGATCGCTTGTATAAACAATACGCTACTAATTAACGAGGGCTCGAGGTTTGACCACCCCCGTAATTCATCACGGGCCGCTAATTTCTTTACAAATCCGCAAATATGAACAGCTTGGCCATTCTATTCCACGTCATTATCTCCGAAAAACACGACGAAATCGGGGAACATCGACTTTTAAGCAAAGGGCAGATACGAATCGGATGTATCTCAACGACTCCATTAAATCGCGGCCCTCGTCCACTGACGGAAACAATAGAGAATCATTCGGCGCAATCACGCGACGCAACAATGGGAGTCGACTACATCATCCGAAGAGGTTAAATTCCCGTATTTCGGAAGAGGAAAAAATGAAAGATGAAGACACTCCGGGAGCGAAATTGAATTTTCACGGGTAGAGAGAGGAAGGGTCGAAAAGCGAGTCAACGATATAGGGCAGAGGAAAAAGGCGATGGAGAGCGAATGAGAGAAAAAAGATGAGGTTCGAACCGAAGAGCAATGAGAAACGAGCAGCCTTGGAAAATAAAAAGGAGTCGAGGTATGCGCTCCACTTTTTTGACAGTACATTTCGAACGCTGCTAGAGACAATTCCGCAGACGGAGAAAAAAGGGCATGTTACAGCATGCGAAGAAATTATTCCGGTTAAAGAGTAATGCGAGAAGGGACGGCGCCATTTTATCTCCCCCGATGCTTACCCCCGCGTGACTCCTATTTACGCACCACGAACCGCCCCCGCGACATTAACAACCTATTCCATATTCGATTAATGGGTCTCATTTTACGAAAGGCATAACTGGAGGCAGCTCGACACCCCGGCACGATCCGCATAGCGCCTACACCTTCGGACAAACCCCTCCCTACGCCCCTCTCGTGCTGGGGCCTCCAGGATCAATATCCAGTTGGGAGCGGAGGAGAGGCGTGGCGGGGGGAAGCCAGTTGATGCGGGTGGAGGAGGCGGGAAAAGGCACAAGGCGAGAAGTAAAATGTTGAGGATTTTTCCGAGGAGGTAACGATGGGAAGGCGATGGTCCGGGAAGGCGACACTAACTGCGGAAGAAAGAGTGAAGGACCGCAGCACCTCCGGTAAAAGCACCGATACCGGTGTGCCGCGGGGAAGCTGTTAGTGTGCCGCAAATTTCCAAATGTTCTTCGTGTTTGAAATTGTACAACGCATGTAATTTGCAATATTTCCTTGGAATAAATGAGATTTTACGTCAGTTATATTTAATGTTTTCACTCAAAGCGTGTAACTACATAAAATAATAACTAACTATTAGATCAGAGGGCCAAATAGCAACTTAAAAATAAGTAAATAAATGACAATTAATACCTTAACAAAACATTTCGTCCATAGCTGAAACATTACAATGGCCTCTGAGTCAACATAATTGATGTTAAAACCAACTTTGTCAATCACCGTAGCCTAGATGTCGACATGCAAGATGTCAGCATAATATCTCCTTGGAGTAAGTAAGATTTTACGCCAGTTATAAAAAATGTTCACTCTAAAAAGCATGATCTATATGTAAACTAAGAATGAAAATGACAACTGCACAACCCCGAGTTCAAACATCAAAAAGACGTTAAGAAACGAAGACAGAGGAACACTTCCTTGGACGTCGTGGTAATAAAACTGAGACTTAAATGTAATTTAGGGTCAGCTGAGACTCAGGAGTCCCACGTCTCATTATATCCATCCGAGGCGTTAAAAATTCAACAACTGCCCACACGGTAAGTAATTTCTGTTGAGATGAGAATCCGCGAAGGAAACAAAGGTGAGGGCTGACGGATGAAAATGATTCCTCGGGGGGTACTTAGACCCATCTCGCATTAAGACTAACCCTCGCGTTTTCACCCATTGCTCAGGGTGCATGTAATTACAGCCGAGAGCATTGGAGAAGAAAATAGGGGCGCCTCTCGACGAACAAAATGGATGTCTTAGTTGCATCGCATTCTTCCAAACATCTTCAACAACGGACCTCATAAAACATTCAGGACGCGCAAAATAAGTCAAAGCGAAGAAAAGTCAGCAACAGACCCCTGTCTGCAACGAGGATTAGATGCACAGCGCGAACGGGACTCTTCATGATGTAAAGAATGGAAAAATTATCGACCGACGTCGAATGCATGCGATAGCAAATGCAGCTAAATTAAAAGCAAATAATGAAAAGCTATGCGTACCTCTTAATTAAGAATCAGTTGCTGCCCACAAATGCTATCAATGACGTCCATAATCTATGCAGCCAAAGAAAGCAAAACAGATGAAAAAATGCGCTGCTAAATTTGAATAATGAAAATGGAAGATTCTCTACTTACAGTTTTAAGCTAAGGCAATAAAATAAAAATGGAAATATGAGGAACTAGAACTGTCGATTTCCGTAATACGGGTCATATGAGAAGAGATATCTATTGAAATTTACTTATAACTATGTATATATGTTCGCTGAAAATATTAAATGAATAAAAAGAAAATACCCGAAAGTTTTAATAACTATATAATCAAATCATCACCATGGATACGAGAAAAGAGTCACAAAATACTCCAAACACCATCAAAAATGTATTCTATTTTTGATGGAGTTTGGAGTATTTTGTGACTCTTTTCTCATTCACAGCCATCAGCGGAATTCTCAAGATACCATGGATACGGATCCAAATTTTAACGCATTCTAAAGTACGCCGATATCTATTGAATATAAAATTTGTACACTTGTACAGGTCTCTAGCGCTACAAATACTACAAAAGAAGGTCTTAATATATTTCGAATTTCATTTATACTCTAGCTAAATTATGCATTTTTCCCTTTATTGTTTCATGTTTTTGCATTTCACCAGTAATCTGTGGATTTTTATTGCGGAATCTACCCGTGAATTACATGGAAAATAGAATATAGATGCACGCAGACATGACTGGTGCAACTGACATCACGTAAATCTCAAGAAAAACAGAAGATGCTTCGCCGTAAAACCTCCACCCACTTAACTTATCTTCCTTGACGAAAGAGGAATGAAATCTTATATTCTAGAAAATACGTGTTCTAGCCGCATCGATGCTGCAGAATGTAATTATTTATAGCGTATGGTAACTTTAGGGTGTATAGAACTTTAAGAATCGGTCGTAATGCTCAATATAAGAACGAATGAATCAAAGCTATCATTAAAAGGCAATATGAAAGCTGGTTTTTGCAGCAGAAAGATACCTAAAAGACAAACGCTTATAACAACAGATGTTATTCCCTAACTGCGCTATATTTTCGGAAATGATTAAGTTACCTGATCACTCTTAAAAGCCTTTGCCTCAAAGTACAAAATCTAAAAAAAATGCTTCAATGTGTTGTAATAACTTGTAGATCTCTGGAATAGTAAGAGACTATATATATGTAAGTAATAATAATAAGTAATATATGTAAGTAAGAATATAAAACTTCCATAGGAATTGTCTGTGTGTGTATGTAATATATTGTATACTAGATGAACTTCGTACCACCTAATTCTATCGAGTGTATTTATTTCCCATATTTTTGTTATATATGTCGAACTTACCTTCAGAAGTTTACAATATTGAAATCCTCACTCTAAGGCCTCGAGTAGAGAGAGAGAGAGAGAGAGAGAGAGAGAGAGAGAGAGAGAGAGAGAGAGAGAGAGAGAGAGAGAGAGAGAGAGAGAGAGAGAGAGAGAGAGAGAGAGAGAGAGTAAAACTGTTTTAAAACTCTAACTAAAAATTCAGTAACTAATTACGTTGCTGTAAATTAAACTTGGTTGCTACAGACGTTTAAATAAAATTCAAATGTTCGTACTTTTTTCCGTGCGATTCTTCACAGGATATTGCTTGTAACAGCAAATGTTATAATCTCATGCAATTTTTTCTTCTTCATAAAGTGTATCACTTATTAGCAGGATTGATTTTAACTTGACTTATATTCGTAATGCATTTTGATGGATAAATACATGAACTTGGAATCAACAATCGCCTTCATTGTCAAGGGGGATGGGTTGTTTACAACCTCGAAATTTTGATAAAATATTCACGCATTTTATCAAAATTCTCGAAATTTCGATTCATATACGATGTTTCACGACCAAAATAAGAATTTTTATTCTATTCCCCTTCTTTTGGTGCTTGATTTGACTTTGTACGACTAATATTTCTAATTTAAATTTTCAAATGAAATAAAGCCTGCAGCGAGAAAAATGAACTTTACGTGCATTTCTTATGGAAATGTTTTTTCGATATTTCGGCTATGCCTTTTGGGTTTTTCCTATTTTTTTTTCCTAAACCACCTCCGTACCAAGGCGAACAAAACAAAAAAATATTCAAATTGGTCGAGCCGTTTTCGAGTTTTAGACGACGCACAGTGGGGCAAAATGCCTAAAAGATGGTCATAACAAGCAAATCTCGTTGAATCGATTTGAAATCCGGTATATAATAGTTTTTGAGGTCACTAATTCCGAATATGACATTGAAATTATTTCAAAATTAAGTTTTCGCAAAGAAATTCGCATTTTTTGACAAAAAAGACAATATTTGTATATCATTCCTATAAAAAAACGTGAGTATTGGTTTCATGATCGCCGATCAAGCATATGAAACTGATATTTGTAAACTATTCTTTCGTGGAAACATTTTAATTTTATTTCGATAGTGTAAATTAATAATTTTATATGATTTTTTAAATCCATAATTACAATTTTATGCGTATCTTTATTTGAAAACCATTCCAAACAAGTTATTTTTAGATATTATTAAATATATCGTAACACAAATATATTATAAAAATATACACACTTTGTGTGTATATATTTATAATGTTTTATGTAATAATTGTTTATATATACATTATAATATAAACAATTATTATAATCAGACTCACCTGTCCAAAGAATCATCTTAACACACAAACACTATACAAATATACATAATTATTGTTTCCAATCTTGGTAGGAACATATGAGAAGTTAAGAAAAACATTTATATAAAACATTAATGTATCACAGCTTATTGACGTAGAACAGGGTTTCCCAAACTTCTTCTGCAGTGGAACACTTCGCAAACCTGGAACGATTAACGGAACACTAAGCTTATTTTTAGGTTGGGTAATTGTACTTGTATAATTTAAAAATCATTTAATTACAACAAATTATTTTTGAATATAAAACTATAATATTGTAATAAAAACTTAAAATATGAATCAATAAAGTATTTAATGACTTTTATTCTCCAATTCTCCATTGACACTCCAAATTGTCGCTTAACACCTATTCAGGTTCAGCGGAACACCGGTGTTCCGCGGAACATAGTTTGGGAAACCCTGGTATAGAATATGAAAAGGCACGCGCAAACACACTCATACACACGCAAACACTAATGACTATCCGATTCTGATCCGTCCAAAGAATCATCTTCCGATCCGGATTCTGCTGGGTACGATACAAACAATATTTGCAAGGCCTCGGAAGATAAAACTTTTGATGGCCTGGAATACATTACAACCTGACCTCAAATATTAGGGTCGGAATGTAACATCAATCGCACGAATAAGTCCTCTACAGTCTTCTTCCTCGAGCACTTTCGCGTAAAATCTTCACTTATTGGAAATCATCCTTTATTGGACAAGATATGTTGTCATCATCATTATTGAACTCCGTGGATGTAGCGTTGCAGATTGAACACCGTTGTGTTGAAATTGTGTCCGTGAGAGCATCTTTCCGTCAATCATAGTAAGTTAAAGTTTGTAGGAAACCTTGATTTTATTATCATTAACTTCAGTCTCCACTGGTGAAAGTTGCCTCTCCTCGTTGCGCAAGTTTTCAATTTGTATTTTTGCATGCTGTTTTGATTCAATCTTGAACTCGATCTTCGGAGGACGACAAAATATAGGAGATGCAGGTCTGCTGTTTTGCCAAACAATTCATCTCAGACTCCCTGTGGTCACGAGTTTAGCGGCACAACACTAGTGAAAAAAGCTATCCTGTTAAAATTAATTTAGTTGTCCTATGAAATACCATTTGCTTGAATTCAATAGCGAAGTTTCGAAGTCCGCACTCAAAAAAACAACTTTTCTATTTTTGTCCAGTATTTTTCAATTCTAGCCCACTGCGCGGCGTTATGTGCATTACAATAAATGCTAACTAAAAGGTACAGAATTCTTGGAAGGTAAGAAGATGATTGCATAAAGATAAGTTATCAGTAAAATATGGAAGAAAATAATTTCCTAATTGGAAAATCTCGATGTAGGTACGGCAATGCGCGTGTGTGGCGGGGTTGCCTAACATCGATTTTCAGTTGCTAATTTTTCATAAACAAATGCTCATTCAGTTGAACGGTCAGACCCCTGTCCACTATGTTCAAGCAAAGAATGTGCCCTGAAAGTTTCGTTCGAATATGTTAACCACAAACCTGGTGTTCCCCTTATAAGTAAGTGCCATGCCTGCTGCCTGCGCGCTTCGGATACTTTACGGATACTGAGGTTACTCACGTATTTCATTAATTACTCGCGGAGGGGTGGCTCGGGGTGGCCAATTCTTTTTGGGTTGCATAGCTGAGATGTGTGCCTACAGTAATATATGTATATCAACGCAGGACTCGGCGGGACACTATAACTTTATGAAGTTTGTATTTTTGTTTTTGAACGAAATTTGTGCAAATTAGTGGTTACTTTTTATGTTAATAACATTGTTAATTTTGTTTCGGAGGTATTGTAAAGCAGATTTTCAAATCCACTAACATTGCTAAGTCATTTCCATTTAATGAATTTTAAATTGCGCCAATGGGGTAGCTACAGAGGAATTTTGAAGATGAGGCTATTTCGAAGCGAAAGTATGGTTAGGCATCCGAGCAGCAAACCTTCCACTTTGTTATTGATTTTTAGAAATATGTGCATATTTACCGGCATTTCGAATGCATTTCTCAGAGGCTCAAACAATTTACTTGCCAACCATGTAAAAAGAAATCATATCCCCGAACTTTTTTTTTTCTCATAATGACCACCTTTTTGGGATTTTGTCCCACTGTGCGACGTCACGAACATCATTTAATTTTTATATATAAGATTAATAGTGTTTATAACGAATATATACGTATTTAGGTAAAAAAACTGCCGCCAGGATTACATGAGTAACTGCTGATAATAACATATCGAAAGATATATGTTGTTTAATAGTTATAGGATGAATTGATGCAATTTTATTTTTAAAGCATCCCTGGGCCATGGAAAATAATATAACGCCTTATCTGGAGTAACCAACGCAGATGGAACTCAATTATATCCCTGAATGTGTAAATTTAAAGGGTTTAGGATTGGGAACCCCTTGCCGACAAAAATTCCACCAAAAACCCCACATGGCTCATTATTAAATATTTAAGCCTTCCAGATAAATTAACCGGGAACAATAGCCTGTATATAATGAGGAAAACAGCGGGCAAAGAAATGTCATACACACCCTCGTAGTCGAGTAAGCACGCAGCACGCATGCACGAGCACGAAATGCGCCTTCGTATACACACACACACACACTATATAGGGCGCGAAATTAAAGGGAAAGAAGGGGAAAGAAACAAAGAACGAGGAAGTATGAACACTTGAGGTAAGTGGAGGTGGAACAAAATGTTCGGAGGGAAGAATCGAAGACGTGACGAGAATCCTGGGAGACTTTTACAAGAGAACGAAACAGGGAAAGAGAGGAGAACCCTGAGGGAAGGACGGAGGATGAAAATAACGGGGTTTGTGGAGAAGGGGGAAGTAGAAGAGAGAGTTTATGGTTGTGGGAAGGAATAGGGCGAAGAGGAAATAGGATTCGGAGGAAAGTGAAAAAGGGTTTTGCACGGAGAAAGGCGTGTATTTAAAGGTGATAGGAAAATAAAAACATATACTTTTCATCGCGTATTCCGTCGCGAAATGCAAACTTTTTTGCCTTCGTCGAAATCGGATTTCGATTTGCGAGGGATTCTGCGACGGGGAGCGGAACTTCCGTTCGGAGGGTGTTCGCGGAGTTAAGTTAGCGTCTGAGGAAATTCCGCCGCTCGTAAAAAAAAGCGGTTTCTACTTTTCGTCGAGTATTTCGCAGCCACGATTCGGAACCATTTGTTTCGCGCGTCTCCTGTGTTTCGTCATCAGGTTCTGCATTATTACGCATTACGTATCCTCGCGAGTTTCATCGCAATGAAATTTTTTAGTTATTCGCCGAAAATAAAGTCTCGTGGAAGGCTTTATATCGTTATAAAGAGAGATTATTTCTGGTTGAGGGAGATTTACGAGCCGCTCAAAGGGAACGCAGAAGCAAGGATTACCCTTGTAGAGAATCTTCTTGATTTATCTAAAAGTGACAAGTTTTCGACATAGAATCCACTGTTTGGGCCGTGACCTCGTGGTACGAGTCCATAAAAACCAAGATAAAGTCAGAATCTCACAGACTACAATATTTATTGGTAAACGACCATGGATTCTACTCCGAGAGCAATGGTTCTCGACCTTCTGAAGGCCGCCAACCTTTAATTCAGTTCCTAATGTTGCGGTGACCCCAATCATAAAATTATTTTCGTTGCTACTTCATAACTGTAATTTTGCTACTGTCCTTCTTCTTAGTGGGATCAGGTTTCAGCTGGATACCCTCCACCGTAGTCAGCATCTTCTTTCATTTGCCAGTAACTTCGGCCATTTTTACTTCTTCTTCGCTTTCCTTCAACTTTTCCTTCAATAATTCTTCTAAGTAGGTAATTTCGGCTTAGTACATGCCCCGCCCAAGCTGTCTTCCTCTTTTCGATTTCCATCAGCAGTTTTTTCCTCTCCTATTCTCAATAGTATTCTTAATCATTTCTAATTGTATCTGTAAATAATATCCTATCTTCTATACTTCCCCTAGGGCATCTTCCTCCACAACCACACTTCGAAACTTCCAAGTACTTTCAATCTTTCTTTTTGACTGTCCATGTTTCGCTGCTTGTAAGTCACCACACTCCAAATAAAACATTTAGCAGATTAATTTCTCACATTTATAGGAATTGCTGTCAGATCCTTTCACCATCTCAAACGCTTTACCCATAGCTACTGTTATATACTGATTAAGAAGTGTTTTCCGATGGTCTTGGGCGACGAACAAGTTGAAAACCGGGGTCATATTAGAGGTAATCAGGTCCGAGATGATGATGAAGGGTAAAAACATGGTTGTTTTCTATTAAATATTGTGATCTGTAAAAGTGTGACTTTATTTTGGTTTGGTCTGGTGCTTTTGTCGTGTTTCTCTTGGTTCCTTAACCTTCGACAAGTTCCGAGACGTTCAAAATATATATCGCCGACGTCTTGTCGTCCCAAGATGCGAGGGTGCTGCAAGGAGTGGGCTGAAAGGAAAAGGAGTTTCGCTCGAAAGATAGGCGAGAAATAGCTCTACCCACTCATATCCGAGATGAATCCCTTCTAGAAAAAGCATTAATATTTCAAAGCGCAGACGACAATCTCGGCGAAAGAGCGTCGATCTGCGAAAGGTCGCGACTCTAATCGAGATCGAGTTATCTCGATCCACGGCGCTGAAAATAAAAAGCGATCCGCAGAAAGGCGAGACAAAAATCTCTTAAGATGACGACCTGCAGGGGGACACCTGATATGAGGCAGTCCAGGTGGCACGAGCACGCCATAAAGCCACTTCAAAATGGGGAGGAAAAAATTCCTGTCGGGTGAACAAGCTTACGAGAGATTCTGCGATGGAATGATATCGACCAAAAGGTGTTTCTTAAACGGGCAAAATGGGAATCCCACCAGATATTCTATTTCGCTTGAACGGGAGAGGATTTGGCTCTGGAGAAATCCAATGCGCGTGAATATTTCATTCGTGCCTAACTAAATTTTTACCGGAGTTTCCGGTGCAAGGGAACTTGCTCCGAAAGAGGATGCCTTAACGACTTACCGCCATGGAAATTTGGTCATAGAAGAGAATGGCCATAGTCCTCCTTAATAACAGGGGCCTATAACATCCCTTCTCTTTCGGGATGAGTTATCTAGCGCGTTCCTCACCAAGATTATAGAACGTCTTCGGCCGGAGTGCAGCAATGAATCAGCCATGCAATGTAAAGGACCCCTTGAATAAAACATCCTTTCTCCCAGGATTTCGTAAACTACTTCTTTATATTTCTATGCAGATTATTAACGCCAAGAAGCACATATACGCATGAGAAAATCTGAACGCAACCTTGTAAGTACTCTAGAATACTGGGCGATAGAAGAGAAGAATAAAGTTTTAGCCTAGACGAGCGTAGTTCTACCTGGCATTCGCATAAGCTATTCCTATTATATTCACAGATACACATTTCTGTCATTTTGTATTGAGTATAGAAAAATGTATATTTCATTTACTTTTGTCACAGTTTTGATCATGACTGTGATGAAATGAAAGCTACTGAGGTATGAGCGAATAATTGTACTGATCAATATCTCTCCTCATGGACTGAAAAGAAATGTTTCACTCGTAGATTCATTGTGTTTCACTTGCGTGGACATGTTCCGCTTGTGGCATTCTGGCTCAGCGAGGAAAGCAAACTACCTCACCCCTCATCATGCCTAGTAAACGTCATTCTTCTCTACAGACCTTATACGTACAAAATAAAAACTTATGTATAACTATACGTAATAGCTTATGTCAGAGGGAGAGAGGCCTTCAGGCAGAACACTTAACAGTCAGACATGTTTCTGAGGCCGAACTTCATTCACAAAGGAGGCTAGACAGGCGTAACAAATTCAGCGATCTGTGATATGCTTATGGGGCGTTGGATGACCCTGTTTTAAACCCCTCAAGGTATTTATCTCAAAACCAAGGAAGACTACGACTTATTCACCAGTCGGCACATTACAGGTTGTTATTGATTTAAATGTAGGGATTGGTGCCGAGATAACAGTGCGACAAATAAGAATGCGTAGATATCAAGATTCTCATCTATTCCGAAACGGTATCCGAGATGATAACCCATCTTTCTTGGTCACGTAAAGCCAAACTCGTTTTCTTGAGCGTTTTGCAAGAATAAATGTTTAACATCTGCCTCACTAAAGAAAACGTAACGGTTATCGATAATGGAGACATCCAAAGCTGGAAGAAACCGAAAAGAAAATATCTGGTCACGTATGGATCAAGTTCCTCCGATAGAACGCAATACTTGGAAACGTATCGTGAATGGTGGAGGAAGAAATCATGTGTTTCTATGCTCTACGCCTTCCACCGGTTCTTAACACGATATCCTTGAATACATTTTTAACTAATTTGTCTCTTAGTATTTATTTTGGTCTAACGGATTGGAGTGATCTCTTCTCATCAAATTTCTTACGCTCGCTAGCGCCTTATTAGTAGAATATTTGGGTTCTAACAAAAGTTAATTAGAAAGAATTTCATCTGAAAAAGTGATATTATATGTGATTACGTGTAATCTTACATTGGATATATTGTTTCGTACTGAGGCATTTCCCACAAAAAGAAAATGTGTATAGACAAAATATTTCGTGAGATGTTTTGATGGTTTTTCCGGAAGAAACGCAGTAAACATAGCCTGAATGGTATAACGATTATGTTATATGAGCAGTAAAAGAAAGGGGTGAACTGAATGTAATATGTAAGTTTTTTGAGAGCATGAATGCATGCAGAGAAAGTGTGGTATGTGGTGGCAGAGCGAGTGGTTTGAAAAGGGAGAGGAAGACCGAGAAAGGCTCGCATAGTATAATCGAAAGGACCATAAAGTACTGAAATGAAGATCCCTGAGAAAAAAAGCCTGCATGAGTAGATTTATGGGTGTATCTCAACGAGAGAAGTAAACCAGTACGTAGATGTATGGGAAAGAAAGTACAGAATAGAAAAAAAGACAGAGAGCTTTATTGCTTCGTAATGGTGCAGCGTACATTTCATGTGTTTCTGTGCGTTCGTATAAAAGTAATAATGAATTCTTTGAGGGCTATACTTTGGATTGTTGCTCTAGACCTAGAGTAATTTCCGATAAAAACTTTAGGAACCTTTCCTGCAACCGCTATCCCGACAACTTCCACATTTCGCTGGGAAGTGTAGCGAATGCACGTCCAATCGAGTGACCGGGCGAAACCAATTTTCTGCGAAGGACATTCGTGACACGATCGAGTATCTGTGTAGCGGAGCTTAGTTGCTTAGGATCGATGGGGAGAAAATGTTTACCGCAAACGCCCGTTGCGAGGGACGGCGTCTTCGGAAGAGTTGTCACAGAAAGAAGAAGGCGGTGGGAAAAAAGAGAGGCCAAACCGCCGAGAAAGCTTTCGCTTGTAAAAGTAAGTTGTTCCAAATTATTTACGACGGAGGAGAGAAAGAGGGAAGGACAAAAAGGCGTTACTTCCCTCCAGTTAAGATGACGGCCCAAGGAGAAGTGCGGAAAAAATGGTCTCGCGGAAGACGGGGAAAGCCCCTATAAACGGCCATAAACGCAGAAGATGATAAACTGCAATGAACCAAATTACGGCGTTTCTTTTGCGCATCGGGAACGGCGATATATTGCGGGGATTGAAAAAATGGAAACGCACCGAAAGATAAATCTACCATCAATTGTAAGCCACGGAAAATTTCATTTATTTTTAAAGAAAATGTTCGCTATTTTCCAGGTATACTTACACGTCGTCTTGTAAGGTAAAAATATTTCGTTTGCCTGTTATCGCCTTAATTTCCATAGCCAAATATTGCATCATTTAAAAACCTCAGAGTTTATTAATTGTCATCCCTTTGCAGATTTTAGGCTTCCTTTCACTACTTCTCCAGTTCGAGCCCAGGCGTATCTAACCAAAACCTAATGTTAAATACGAGGATATATCATCAGAAAGGGAATTCAAGAAATTTTCTGACATTTATAGATGGTTCAATTTATATTTCGTAAGAAATTGCGAAGTAAAAATATATATTTTAGCACGCTTCTAATAGGAACACAAGCGGACATTACATCCATAAGAAATGAATCGGAAACTGTGTGGTATATATTACAAAAATGTTTGCATTACCTTATTTATTTATTTTTCATATACCCCTCAAAAATCCATTTTCTGGACTTTTACAGTAAGGTATTAACAACAAAAATCACACAAGACCCCACACACACCCCTATCACACACCCCTAACAGGAAAAATCCGACTAGTCGGGATTCGAACCCGGGACCGTGGGGTTGGAGCGATACCGTGCGTACCACCACTCGGCCACCACGTTCATATGAATGAAGATTAGGCAATTTTGGATTCTAACATTTAAACCTAACGTTTTATTCAAAATTAAGACATTTCATAAATGGTTTAATAGTGCCAGAGTACCGAAGATCATACGCTTGCAACTTATACCATTTCAAAAAAGATTTCTCTTCTTACTTTTGATTTTTTATTAGAACGGTAGAAAGAATAGATAAGTGTGATATTTCGGGAAAAGAAAAAATTACTTATCATATTCTGAATTAATGAATCTCCTAACTGTGATGACACACGGCCTCATTTTCTGTTCATCTCGTTTTAGTCTTATATAATGGAGTTGGGAATATAATCAAATTATTGTCATACGAGAAAAATTGTAAACATGGAAAATAAATGCTTGAGAAGCAGCAAACGGTTCCAGTAAAAGAGAAGCCAAAAGATAACTGTCACATTATTCTCAAAAATGAAAATTACTGCTTTAGAATAAGAGCGGGTCAAAACTTCTTCTAGAAACTCACCGAAATCTGTCATTCCAATTCACACTGAAGCAAAAAGAATAAGACACAAACCATTCTAATCATAATCCACGAAAAATAACTGATATAATAACTTGAATATACTTTAAAAATACGAAACTATTTTATCAACTAATACTACACTATTACACGAAATAATATAATTATGTCGCTACAAAATAAAACAATATTCACAAAACGCATGCAAAATTTACATAAACAAAATTCGATAGCATAAATTAAAAAAGAAATAACTCTAAAGAAGTTATAATATTGATCTAAATATAATAAGTGAAAACACTGAACTAATAAAATTACTCTAATCGCTGAAAACACGTTTTATACGACAATCCGCTTCAAAAGCTGAGTAAAGAATGGATTGCGCTTTGGGCCATATTGGAAGTTAAACCAAGCTCTCTCTTGGCATGTTTAAGAATATCCGGTTTACCTTAGTCGGAAGTTGAGCTAAACCCCACTAAACCGCATAGATGAATACGGTTTAGTGCTTAACCCAGGATAGCGGCCATATTTGGTACATTAACCAGGTTTAAAAAAATTTATGAATTCGGCCGCTTGATATTAACAGCATCCTCCCAACTGAAGGTAAGAGATGCTCAGAAAAATAGCGAAATGCCTTTGTTTAAATGAGCGTAAATCCAGATAGGTGATAAAGAAACATGCTGCGATACGGTTGGCGGATTGGTATAACATTTAGGAAATCCAAGATGGGAAAATGAGCACAATTAATTGTGAATCTCGTATCACAAACATCTCCGAGATTTACATTGGAGGTTATTCTAATGAGAAAGGTGAAACTCTACTTTTTCCACTGTGGCATTCTTTTTTAAGGAAACCCATACCACGGAGGACATTAAGGAATATACGAGCTGTATACCGTCTCACGGCATCCTCATTTTTTCACCATCATTAAAGGAGGGTTTTCTTTTTAACTGGTCGTTCGAGAGAGAGTAATTAGCCATTAAAAGAATCTCAATTTACCGAAAGACGGGAGGAAAATAACTCGCCGTAAAGGTAAAGAGGGAACGCCGAAAAGTCGTCACACCTCGAGAGAAAGGTGAAGGAGGACTTTTCTGGTCGTTTTCATTTTAAAGTTAAGAATATCCCGCGGGAGGTCGTTAATGTACAGAAAGGGGAATTTACAAAGGACCTAGAATTGGTCCTTGAGGGACGATCCTTGTTCCGGGGAAAGATGAGTGGTTAAGATCAACTTTTTGAAAACGATCCTCGTATTCGAGAAAGACCTCCTGAAGGGTTTTAGGGCACGAGTGCATACAATGAGGCTCACGTACGTGCAGCGGGAAGAGGCGGCGCCGAATAACCGTTATCCCGAGATGTTTAATCGATAATTCTCGAAAGAACAGGACGTGCGTTGGAGGGAAAAAGCGAACGATAATGTATCGGACGGGAGTCTGCTTCCTTTCTGGAAACCAGTGGGATTGTCTAATGAGATGTAATGCGCTGAAGTCGCGTTGATTGATATTACTCGAGGAATGAATCGACTCCTTCACTCCCACGAGAAGTAAAGGAATTCACTATTGTAGTGGAGGACATCGTAGTTTAAGTGAAAATTAATATGCACACGAAATGGAATAAGCACTCGTATGCGTTTGACTGAAAATAATGAATATCAGCATTGATGCAACCACATTCATGCGCGTAAGCCCTAATGATTTTCACATTCTTGTCTTGTGAATCACGACAAGTAATTAAATCAAACCAAACCATTAAATCGTCACAAAGTAAAATAATTGAAACGAATATGGGTCAATTGATGCATTATTAAAACTGCTAAGGTATGCACCGCTTCATTGATGCATTATTAAAACTGTTGAGGTATGAACTGTTTGGCAAAGCATGATATATATGCGGCTTAGTTCACAGAACATAAACTATTACAAGTCAATGAAGCGTATCAATCTGAAATTATGACATTATGAATTCGACTAATGGTAATTCACAGAGGCTCCGGAAAAAACTCAAATTCAAAGTTAAAACATGTTCCTAGATTTTGGAAGCTAGGGTACCTAAGTTCAGGGATTCTAAAATATCCTGGCTTGCCTTAGTTTTCTTAATTTAGGAATAATGTATATTTACAACCCAAAAATGGAATTCAAAACGCAGTATTTATATAAAAGCTTCAGTGAATCATCGAAGAAATCAGTAACCTCACAAAAAGCACAATATTCGCTACATTCACTGTGCGACATGTATCTATTAGCCGCACTCATATCAAACTCAACGGTGGTCCAGCAGAATGAATATGCGGAGGCTGTAAGGTCGGCTGCCTAAATACTAAAGATACTTAGAAACGATACGTGAACTTATTTCTTAAATTAATAATTATTTTTCCATTAGATTTTTAACCAACTTTTTAAGTTAAACGCTGGCGAAATTTCTATATAATTCAATCCTTAACTTTCTTTCTTTTGACCTCTTTTTATCACCTTTTGGCGATGAAGAAAATTTCCGAGGCTTTATTACCAATCCATACATCCGTGTTTTTCTGAGAAAGATGTGCTTCGAAGTTCTAGGTCTTCATCACAATCTCTAATGATAAAGCTTTTATAAATAAACAACAACCTGAATTCCATTTTAGCCAGGATCACGGTACCTGGACAGCCTTCTTTCTAAAGCAACATGCATTCATTTGCTTTTCAGTAAAAGAATCGGAGTGCATTACTCGAGTCAGGCATTGCCTGACATCATGTTCGTATAATAATGTTGCACTAGCAATAATCATCAAAATGGATGTAATAGGGATCTTTCTTTTGTTTCCATTAGAGAAGTTATTCTTAATATGATCAATCTATAGGTACTGGCGGAATGATAAAAGATTCTGTGACGAAGAAGAATGATCGTCATTACACCTCCAAGCTGAAAGCATCACCCTCACGGTTTCGAAGCAGTACTTCGATAGTTTCACGTCATCATTATCGGAGAATTCAAACATAAAGTTCACAGTTCCAACAGATAACGTTAACCTGGGACTTGAAAAGAGACTGATAAACTGATGAATGTCCTCATTGGGCCGAGCAGTATGTAGTACCTCACTCATTTTAATCCCGTCATTGATACAGCACAGGAGCAGACCAGAAATGGTAGACTGAATCAATCATTAAAATAAACTCATAAAAATCAATTTTTAAGAGTCGAAAAGGAGCCTTTGATTTCATTTCAACAATTATCGTACTCATAGACGTATGTTAGATTATTTTCGAAAGAGAGAAACCTTGATTATCTATGCATCCATCCTCAAGTCAAGGCGAGCGAAAGAACTAGTCATTCGCCGTAGACAACGTAATCGCGAAGGAATAGAGCGAGAGAAGGTTGAAACCTCGAATTCAAATATAGGGCAAGCGAGTCTGAAAAATCATCGGTGGCCTGAGGCCGAATGGTAGATCACCGCTGTCCCACTTGCGAAAGGAAGTAGGTCTTCTAGTAAGAAGAAATGAATAGGTTGCATGAGTTAAGGACAAGCGAAAGATATCCCATTAAAAGAAACCACGGGGCACGAGATACGGGGAATTGCAGGATCCGAGGAATGCTTTCCTACACATGTTCAAGAAAGAGTAGACCATTAAAAGACGAATGAAGGTTATTCTCGATGGCTGGATGCATACATTACAACAGAGCTGGTCCATTACACTATTTTTTACAAAGATTAATGTTACAATAAATAAGCATACGTTTTAGTGCTATGGTAAGATGGAAGTTCTGCTACGAGAAGGAAGGGGACGTAAAAATTCCCATCGGCCAGCGAAGTCGATTGAACCTCCCCATGCGCAATGCATTACTCTCTCTTGTTTGCGGCGAAACTACACTGCTAGCTGCGGTAATGCACATTGGTCGATGGATGTAAATATCATACCGTCTCTCTCCATAATTAGATGTGTAGATGCTCAAATAAATGACAGTGTGTTGCCATCGGAGGTGGTTTCGAGAGCACAACTGCATCCAGCAGAGGCAGTTCCTATATAGCGTAATGGTGGGCTCTACCAACGAGATTTACGTCCTTTGTGAAGATCGCACCAAATGGACATAACGAAGCTATTCCGACAACGTGTCCTCGTCGTTCCGCAACCCATTTCTGAACATCTTTCAGTTAATGTATGAAATTCAAGAGTTTTACTTCGCAAACGGGAGAGCCGACCGTCTTTCCAAATTACGCCGATGATAATTGAGGCAAGAGATCATATATAGAGGCTCACGAATCTAACGAATGTTGGAAAAACAAAAAAATGTACACACTCATACTTAATACACCATTAGGGATGAATTTGTTTGAAATGAGTGACTTTTGACCTACATTTTGGCCATGTAGCATAAATATAAGATATTTGAGGAGACGTTGCAGAGCACTCGATTGTCTTTAATTTAATCCAATTTCGAATGCTGAATGAGTTTTAAATCTGATACGAAAGAAAGCAAATGACAACGTTGAAACGAGTAAAACCTTGTTAAAAAGATAAGTTATTCTTACTTATATTACTTCAGCCCACCATAATCCACATCTTTTAATGAGCTGCATTGACCAGCTACATAAAACTACATTTAACGATCAACGGCCAAATTACATAAATAGGATTTAAATTAAAAGAAATACTATTTACTTAACTCTGTTATTTTCACTAACATGTTATTCAACATTTCGGCTATTTCACTCTTTTACTAGGTTTCGACGCGTTGCTCGATATTTTAAGTTCATTATACTTTTTTATTTATTTTGTGACAATATCATGACATTGTCAAGCGATGGAGTAACAGGCGAATCACAAGGTTTCCCTTGTTTGTTATCGCTGTACTTCTTTCATTTGTCGACACATAAATTATTCATAACACAACAAAACGAAGGACAGGAACCTGAAGATTGAAAACGGCTTAATTAGAATATTGGATTGGTCATGTCTTATGCATATCAACATATGTTCGTGACATAATCAAAATCAATCCTCTGCGAAAACTACACGGGATGTTTTTGTTATAGGAGAGGTGTTTGCCAAGCGCAGCTGACCTAGAAGGAAGAGGAAAACAAAAGTTAATGGAAAGCGCGTATTAGCATCGTCAATCCCTAGAAATGCAAATGGCTCCGACAAACGAGGATCCAGTAATCAGAGGACGCGCAGGAATAAATTACCCACGTTCGCTCGATCTTCATGCGTCGCTAATGACATAACGAAACCTTTTAGAAGATAAACGAAGGGTTAAATCCCGTCCTCTCGAAGTGCGCCACAATCGTAATTAAATTGGAAAAAGGGAAGCACCTTAATTCCGAGCCGATGTTGAAAATCGGGTCTAATGGTCGGATAAAAATTCATACGCTCCCGTTTCTGCTGCACTCATTAAAAAGGCCGGCGCTAATCTCCAAAAGAGAAAAAATGAGTTATTTCGAAGTGGGCTAATATACTATTTCCACGTCCAGCCATCGACCGGACTAATGGGCCGCAAAAACTTTTCGAGGGCTCTCGTTGGTTAATCCGCAAGGAACTTTTCCTCCACCCTTTTTTTCTCCCCTTCTGGTCCGCTCCCCCCGAATAAGAGACCGCTTTACCGCTTTTGTCCGACGCCGAATTGATTTTTAACGTTTCATTTGCGGGGTCGTGAAATCGCGGAAAAGAGGAATTAAGAGCCGGAGATGAATGGGCGAAGAGGGGAGCGTTAATTCCGCACGTGCCCACGTGCTGCTGAGAGCCTCTGGTGAAGAAGTCCTCGATCGCGGCTCGAATACGAATCGATCGCCGTTTGGAAACCTGTTTTTTTACGGAAATCACTGAAGAGGCCGCGATCGATTGGTTGCGTGTTTTGAAATGGCGGCGACACTTCAGCGGAGGAATGACAAACAGACTCCCGATGCCGAGAGATGCTCTCAGCGTGACGCAATTCGGATCCCTTCCTCGACTGTGTCCTGAAAACTTCCAAAAACAGCTGTGTGGGGTACTCGGACACCCCAACGCTTTTTTCGCGAATATTAAGTTGTTTTTTTGTTTTTCTTTTACTGAACCTTAAATTATGTTTAGAAATACAGAGTTGATTATTTCGTTGAGATTATCTTTTATTTTTTTGGAGGTAGCATTAGAGTTTTGGTTATTATATGATGTCAACCCAGGCATACCCAAAAACATCCCTGTACATGAGAATTGGGATGATAATGTGATATAATTACTGTTAATGCAATAATTAATGAATCAATTTAAAAATCTGTAACGAAAGGTGACTGAATTGCCACAATCACACGACATGAAGTTGTGTATAGCAATCCAAGCAAAAGTGGATGTGCGGGGTACTTTGGTACCCCATTCAAAAACTAAAGATATTTTGGAAATGGGTCTGTGAAAAAAATTTCTTTCTATTTCATAATATAAAAGAAACATCGATGCACGAATACAATGGAATAGGAAACATGTGCGGTAAAAAATAAAACTTTTCTATTGAATTTAGCTATTTTGGGGTCCTCAAGTACCCCGCACCGTCAAAGAAGGGTTACATGCACTTGCGTCTCTTCTGCGTGTTGTAAAAGAAGGCAAATTCGAGCCTCCGCGCTCTTAAACCCGATGCGTTTCGATATGTTTTACTTCACCAAAAATGGAAGCAATTCAGCTGCATTTTAAAAGCGTCGGTGAAGCTAGAATCCCCCCACTCCATCGTTACGAAACATTTATGCAAAAATTCGAGTCGTAAACAAGCTCTTGTCAGTCTATTTTGAAACTAAACAAATGGGAATCTTATAAATGATGTAAATGGAGTTAGAACACCAGCCCGGAAAGTGGAAGACCTAGGTTCGAGTCCCAGCCAAGTCACTATTTTTCTCCTCTTGTACAAATGGGAATCGCCTACGCTTGGGAGCGCCGTCAAATGAAACAAACTACCGACTACCACGAGATAATTTTCATACTTTTATGCGAATATGTTTTTTTCTTTATCTGAGCCGAAATAAATTAGACAACCTTTAAAACAGAAACAATTTAACTAATCACATTAAAGAATACAATACTTTAATTTTTGATCCTACTGTTCCAATTCATTCAATATGCTACAAGAAAGTCGTGCAAATGTTAAAATACCCTTTTTGTCGTTTTATTGATGTTTGACATCTAAATTGATAGGTAATTCCTTTCAACCTCCAGAGTAAATTTTGGAACTAGAAAATCATAATGCCTATAAATTGTATACTTTATCCAATACATTATGTTTTAACTTAGCATATGAATATAAACACGTCAATATGTCCTTACCGACCAATATAATCCATTAGATATGAATCTCTAACCCATATAAACAAAGCTTTGAGCTACCCATTGAAATAAATTCACTCATAAAGTAAGGTAAAGGTTTTTGAGTAAGATTAATTCTGAAACTGTCAAAGAAATAATGATTATTCGTAATTACTGACTTATTATTCAATCGCAGAGGTCACGTCAGAGCAAACAATTCTAATTAACCTCATGACTGTTAAGCATAATAAGCATTTATCACGTTTTCGTGAAACAGAAGGAACTAGCTAATTATAAAAAGATAGAAACAGTGCATATGGATCATTATGTAAATAAAGTAATGATATAACAAGAAATCGATTTCCTTCGGATCGGCAAAAAATGACAGCCCATTAAGATGGCGGCTTCGATTGGCTGATCGATCAATAAAAAAGACCGAACGCAAAATCATCACGTTCTCACAATGATATTCAATAAAGAAAACGAACAAGCAAATCGATATCCACAATTCGAAGATGTTCAAACAAGGCAAGTATTTAAAAACGCACTGTATATAATGGAGTATAAGCCGACCCCAATAGATGCCGATGCGCCTAATTTTAGCACAAAAACTTGGAAAACCAATTGACTGTGGTATAAGCCAAGGGTAGGAAATGAAGCAGCTACCGGTAAATTTGAAAATAAACCAATAAAAATACAATAATTATAAGCATCAGTAAGTTAATATGGGAAAATTGACAAAGAATAGTTAAATGAGCTAGTAAGGATTTCGATTTCCGGCTACGATAGACTTTTTACACCGGAGATAAATAAACTTAGACCCTCACTCGAGTATAAGCTTAGGGGGGCTTTTTCAACATAAAAAATGTGCTGAAAACTCTGCTTTTTTAAATTTATTTATTTATTTATTCAACGGGATGTATCCTTTTGTTACAAAAAAATGACACAGCACCAATATCACATAGCAGAACTTAAAAGTATAAAATAAACAATAGGATTTTATAAGTATAAAATATCACAAATATGGAAATTTATATCACAAATTATTCGATTTTAAGCATAAATATCACTAACATCATTATAAATAATAAAATTTACGTTTAATTAATAAACATAAACAGTATTTGCGAAGAGAATAATTATTAAAAGCTTTATGAAAAATAATAGAAACAGAATGCCAAATAAATTTTAACATTCATGATATAAATTATAAAAAAATACATATGAATGATACAATAACATATTTTATGTATTATTTACAGTGAGTGATTTGTAATTATTTTTAAAATTATGTTTAGTATTCAATGGGGCTTAAACTTTTAATTGTATGTAAACTAATGTGGAATATGTCTATATTTTTAAGGTGAGTATTTGCTAATCGATGTAGCCTATTGAGAGGTGCATTACAATAGTAATTAGTTTTCGAAACAGGTATGGCGAATAGGTCTTGTATATACTTATATTTTACACATAAATTCTGTGGAGAGTAAACCTTTAATTTCTTCTTCGTTTTTAAAAATTAATTTCCAACAGACTTCACTTAGTACTTTCAACTTCGGCTTATACACACGAGTATATACGGTAATTCAGTTTTTATCATAATTACGATATTATATTTGAATTTAAAACGTTAAAACATTGACGGAAACATGGTTAAACATTGAACTATTACGAAAGGTTTTCATTGAAACGAATTCTAACGGCTCCCGGATAGTCATGTGGACAGCGCGTTTGCCTTTGGTGAAAGCGGTCCCGGGTTCGAATCCCGGTGGGAGCCAATGTGCGAAATGACCTGAGCTATCGAAGCACTTTTAACAATACTACTACTACTACGAATTCTAACGTCTTACTTGATTAACGCAAGAGTCGAGGTGAAACATGAAAAAGGCAGTGTTTTCCTAATCAATGCCTCCTTTTGAGCACCCGGCAAATAATCTTCGGATCCAAAAGCTATCCGAATCACGCAGAAGAAGGGCATCATCTCTCTCGATAAAATAAAATTCCATCACCATGGAGATCTTAGGGAAGAGGCTTTAAGAAAGGGCCAAAGGGCGGGAGAACGACCTCATCAAATCCTTTTGATCTGCTACGTTGGAGGACTCCTTAAGGGTAGTCCAAGGGGATAGAAATTGATGGGAATCGACGTTTGCGATGCTAAAATCCTACTTAATTCTCCGAGAGCCGCATTAGCAAAGGAGAAAATGCTGCTCGAATTCTGGTCAATGGACGGAAGAGGAACTCGATCACGGGCGATCCGTGAAGAGCGAATGCATTTTTACTAACTATCAAGCTCGTGGAATCACCAAAATATGACGTCACGCTTTCTACGTTCATTCTTAAAACAAATATCGTAGCCGTTAATGCACAACGAGTGGATGATATCATATTCTCGAAAGAGTTACTATGCATAATATCACAATTAGATGATAGCTTGTACCATTACGAGTATATCTTTCTTAGGCTTATTAGGAGGAACAACAAGTTCTTCTAGCATTAGAATATTAGTCTGCCGTTTGAAAAAGAGAAAAACAAATATATGGACAGAGAGGAAAACATTTTCTGCTGAATTATATTGAAAATTTAAGGAAATATTTATGAAGTAATCATCAAAATATACTATAATATTGTAAATCCTACTTCAGGAATTGTATTCATTCGTACATCGCAAAGTTTCAGACATTAGAAAAGTAATTCTTAAAAGAACTAATCTTTGCTACAAAAACAGGCAGCTATCAAAATATATACATAAAATCTGCAGTAAAAGGAGATTTTTTGTTCAAATTATCCATGTACTTGTACTGTTTCCACAAGAATATTTTTATTTTTAGTTAAAAACGATTATGTTTCAGCGATTATTCAGTGTACTAATCTGATCAGTGTAATCATCAACGACAAAGACAACATTAGAAACTTAGACGTATTTCATTTATAAATTTACAAACTTGTTGCAGCAAAATTAGTCTATTTCTGAATCTATAAAAAATATGTACTAATTCGTAGTCCTTAAACAACTATTTCCTTCTTACATATATCTCAGAAATACTTTTCAATTTTAGTTTGGTAACCATCGTTGGACAATTTTGCAGACATCTTTTAAACAATGCTCGTATACAGATATCTTAGAAACCACACTTCTGCGTGGCATTCTTAAATAAATTATGATTATTAATTGTATTTTACAAAAACAAAAAATTGGAATTTACAAAGTTATCCATTTTACTATGGCTTTCCACGAAGTCACGCCTGCTAATATTGATTTCATAACTAATCGTATTGCAGCAGAAACCTCCAGACAAAAATGAAGTCAAAGCAAAGCCAATTTTCAACGGAAATCGAATATGTTTATACACACATTATTTATATCAATAACTATGCATATGTTCGTACTGAATACAGTCTCCAATGTGCACAGTCATATAAATGCCAGTCTCTTAAGCTGACTCCGTTTTGAGGTTAGTTATTTCCACAGAGCAGGACGGGCAGTAATTCCGAGAAATCGATATCTGTGCCAGAGAGGAAGCCACAGAAAGCTCATTAAGCAGCCAACGTACCACTAAGTTATGAAACCTTCATTTAAGGAACCATTTCATCATTCCTAATCCCCTATCGAGCCTTCTTGGCGATGCGGAGGATAAGAAACGCATTTCTTAAAAGATTTCCATTCGGTCACATGACACCTAGAGAAGCGAACACAAAGAGAAAGCTAAACCACGTTAAGTTATTCGGAGAAGCTCCGCTTCCGTAAAATTGTTCACAATAAAATAAAATCTTTTCGAAAACCTAGCGAAGGAAACCCATGCATTGGGTATACCTCAATGACTCCTCTATTTCTATTCAATCATTTACTTATATTGAGCAATTAAGAAAATCGACCGGTTGCAATAAAAGAAGAGAAAATCTATAATAACCAGACGCCTTTCTCGGTCTCGCATATTATTACCTTAATATTGACATAATCGTCGGCTGTAGAATTTTCTCGACTTTCCTTCACGCTCCATCTATCGCCTTTCCATTTATAATCCCTCGAATTTAATCGACGCGTAAGAGCCAAGCACTGGAATTTCTTCAATAAATCAAACTAAATGACTGGCTAGAGAACGGTCAACGTCAGGCAGAATATAGTCATTTTGTAGTCTAGATGCCGCAGAGATTACGGGGAAAAATCTAATTCCAGGTTCTAAGTGAAACCAAGAACTTAAGTATCGCCTGGGTTGGTCCAATCCACTTGAAAACGGGACATTTCCTATTAGTAAAACGGTACGTTTCCTATTAGTAAAACGGGACATTTTTTTTCTCTCGATTTTTCTTGATGGATGTTTTCTTATTTTAGTTCGGATATCATTTGAAAGAATTCTTGGTCGTTCTGTTAATGGAAATTTGTTCTTAACCTACAATAAGGTTAGTGAGTGTAGATGAATTATAAAATACAAGAAATTAATCAACTTTATTAGCGAAATCATGCAATTTTTGAAGCTCGAGTTTTCCTCAGCAACCTCTTGTAGCGTTTTGTAAAAGTTAGGAGTCCTTGGATGATACATTACCTAAAAAAACATTTGATTACTAGTTAACTCTCCATTTAGCTATATAGTGGAACTCTTCATGGTAAACTGTAGCCCAAAAATATCTCCGAGTTTAGATGTTAAACATGATGAAAAATTTCGCATTATTTTAGTCTTACACCGGACAAATTACACTTTTAAGATAAGGACAGGATGAAGGAATGCTGGGGAGAGAACGGAAATGATGAAATTAACCTAACTATACTTAATTAAACAGTAAAAAATTAGGTTTTTTATGTTCAAATACTGTAAGTGAACGCAAAGGAAGAATTCTCATACAGCTACCAGCCAGATAGTAGCTAGTAATGTCAAAACTTTGAAAACCAAAGAACATTGCTTTCAAGGAACTACGAAGAATAACCTTCCATGTTAATATACTCTGATTTATTGTAAACTGAATATCGATGCTGCTTAAATATCACATTGTTAACTAAATGAAACATTGCCACGAATTAAATAAACAGTTAACTTTGATCAACATGGATTTATGTTGTCCAACACCATTTACCCTCGGATTAGACTGTTTTGAAACACTCTGAGGTTGCATAAACCGAATACATTTCATTATGTAATAAAACGAAATTGATAATTTTATACTTTGATTTCTCAAGTATATCTTTGATTACCTTTCTTTGTCGCCTCAGAACGAGAGCAGAACTTTTATAGAATAAATATTGCCTTTCTCTTCCCTCAAATTCTGAGAGTGTAAAATTTCTCGATCACGAACCACAGAGGAATCGATTCAATCCACTCATTCCCTTCCACTCTTTCACTCCCTTCCGCAACATTCCGAAGGGGGAATTAGAATACGGATTTAAGGAAATTCCATTTCCATAAACATTAATGTCGGAGTGAATTCTAGCCTGGGGTAATTAAGGTGAGGCATTCCCCAATACGCATAAAATAAACATAGACCCGGGGAAATTAATAAGCGATGCAATCAGTTCCATCTAAATTCATGCACTCGAAAGATTAGTGCCTTGGTGTCACAGTACGGAGAGCTTAACAGCAAAACCTGTACGCACTAATATTTAACGAGAGTTTCAATATTTATTTGTAATTTGATATGCAATAACGAAGATATGACAATAATTTTTATTAAGGTCTTTATTAAAGGCGAGATTCAGACTGAAAAGTCTCTTCTTCCATATAACCTTTTGTCAATGGTATTATATACATAAAAACTTGTGTATATGTGAATAGAAATAGAGAGGAATACTTTAGAAGGAGTGGAAGTAAAAAAAAACATAAGGTGATATCTTAGGAAAAAATATCCACAGCAGGAAAACACCCTCAGAGAAGGTGTGAAAAACCTGCGCAAACCTACTGATGGTACAAGTTAAAAGATGTTAAAGAAAGCTGTGTATAACATGGAAATTACAAAAGCAATAGTACTATAACTAAATTACAAATTAATAATAAAATAAAATCAGAAACAGGAAAAACTGCAATAGTAAACCATGAGGAAAACATTAATAAGACAAAAACATAAGATATAACATTCAGCAGCAGACAAAATAATGTTGAATGATTCTCTGGAATATATTGTAGGTCAAGTTTACTCAACGAGCATCATCGATGGCAAACCAGAGAGGAAACACCCGAGATAAATGTTTTCATTACTACGAACATGGCTACATCCGTTCGGTATTGATTTACATGAGTTCAGCATACAATCTTGATTTTAGTCGTTTATTTCTCTGAATTCGGTAAACAATTCACACGGTGGAATCACCTATTTCCTATTATTCAACTCCAAGCAGCAAACACTTTGCTTCCTCTATCACGCCACCAACATAAACATTTAATTCCGAACTGAAAAACGTACAATAGCACCCTCCAGCTTGCAACTCGTTTTATGTTGACACCCATTCTAATTTTCATGGACTTTTATCGGAGCACGAACCATTATTTTTTGATACGACTCTCGCGTTACTCCCACTTCGATATTTGCATAGTTATTTGCGGACAAAAATACGCGATTCGCAGCTCGGGAGCGCGATTCAAAATTTACTCGGAGAACGAATTTAGGCAACCCGAATTTTACGCAACTGCGGTCGCCGAAAACAGCAACTGCTGTGCAGCGATACGTCTTTCCGCTCTCGATGAATATTTGAAATCCTGCACCGGATTTAAAATTACAATCGACTCGGGCGTTCTTTTTTTAGCCTCGGTTTTATATACATGAGATGTTCCCTGACGTGCCCTCGAGGTCACTATCCGAATGAATGGAAATAACAGCGGCTGCAAACAAATCATGGATTCCCTTTTCGAGAGAAGTCGGGGCGAAAAAACGACCGCCGCGCCACCTATGGCATCTCGAAAAATTAACCCATAAACTCGAAATGAAGGCGAAATTATTCAAGGGTTGGAAATCCGGCTACGCCTAGGTGATATGCAAAACCTCCACCTAGAAACTGAACGTGGTTTCCTACTCCTCTAATCTTAGGCAACTGAATTCCCACGAAACGGCCGACCTCGGTACCTAGCTCTGGTTATTAATGAAATTGCTTTGGCCCTGTGCATTAGTGTATCCTTTGCGCTCGTAATTGGCAAACTCCGGCTCAAGAAAGCGGAGTGGAGAGAAAGGTAGGAACCGCTGAGCAAGTGGGTTCATAATCCCCTGTCTTTAAAAGCCCTTGCGAAAGCAATATGTGTGAAAATGTATCCCCTAGAGGGACCTTCCCAGCGTATAACTACCACGCTAGGATAAACATGTCGCTAAAACTATAGCTGAGTTAACTTAATGGTTAATTAAAAGAGGTTCCATCAAAACATAAATACCTTTTAAAGGATGAAAATTAAACTTAATGGTCGTAATGATGAGAAAGAAAGGAAAGATCAGCATACCACAGAATTTTATTGTACACCAAGGCATATAAAATGGCGTAATCCACGAGCAATGGTCAATAATGTCTATGTCTATGTAAGAACCCCGCAAGCCGCCTTTCGGCGTGTGGCAGGGGGTGCAAGCACCTTGACTCTATTTCCCTAAACGGTTGCTTTCGCGTATACTTCGCGGAAAAAATGAATTTTTGAAACGATTTGTTCTAGCATCTATTTCCCTAATCTTCATGGCAGTATCAGAACGGCCCATAATATTCATATCGAGTAATGAGTATTATTATGATCCCTCAATAAACATGGGAAATCGAAGACATCTTTCTTTTTACCTCACCATGAAATCACCGCCAAAGCAGTAGATCGATAATAAACATGACTCCACATAAATCTCACCATTGATAAGTCTGCACTATAAAAAAGTCAACTAGAAGCAGGACATAAAAGACGAGTTAATTATCCATGTAGTTTGAAATATAATTTCGAATTATCAGTTACGGTAGGGAATTCATCAGCGCTTGCCGAAGTCGGATCCGAAACCAGATGTTGATTTATGGGGAATTCAATTATAAGCAAAATATCAGAGTCACAACCGTAACTTTCCAATCTAATGTAAAAACCGAAGAAGAAATAAAATGTTTGGGTTTTAAAACGAAATTCCACCCGATTTCACTTAGTACTTTTAATTTTTAATCCAATGTAAATGATCTTTCATGCCATGATTCTCCAACAAGTTACGCCTTCTCACATTGATTAGAAAAATAGCATTGCGGTGTTCCACTATAGGTTTGCTGTGAATACGCTGGACTATGTAAGAACGTTTTGAAGCAACGCAAAGGAAAACGTGGAATAAATACTTGAAATGTGATCACGTCCTAAATTTCACTGATATATTAGGCAGGAAAATATGAAATTCGCTACAAAAATATTCATGGATACATAACTACATCGTTTTATTTATGCAAGGGAAACATTGAACGTTCTTGATTGGGTAATGAATCGACTCAATCGTTAAATAATATGTAATCAATCGATTCGGCCGAGATGTTGTGGAAAGACATAATTTGTGGAAAAGTAAAAATCTATTTTCAACGTTAAATAATATATTACAATGTATATTTTACACATTTAAATTCACTGAAACGATGTCAGTTAGTCAAAGCTCTTGGATTAAAAGTTAATCAATCAACATCAATGATCAAGAATTCCGAGCTTTACTTTTAAGCTAACAGTAATTCCTTTCAGAAGGGAGTCATTCGGTGACATTCATATTCATGAGGGGACTTATTTGTCGCAATATTTCGTCTGCTCTCTCCAGCTACAAGAGAATACATCAAGCTACGAATTCCTTTCTATGCTTTGCAGATTGCCTCGCTACATCTTTAATTAGGTGAACAAGGACGAGGAAGCTGTTTAATTAGGCACATAGTGAGCACGAAATATCAAGGATAGACAAAAGTGAATCATAGCGACGGCTGGGACTCGAACCCAAGTCTCCCACTTTCCGGGCAGGTATTCTATCCACTAGACTACCTTAACGCCTTATTTTTCACTACTATTTATTCTTGGCACACCGTAGATGCTTACACAAAGGTTTGGCGGATAACTTTCTTAGTAAGTAAGAACCGCATTGATTTTATATAATATGAGAAACGAAAAATGTATTAGGTTTAAGAAACCAAACTTTAATATTTATAAAAAATCTTTTCTGTATCTAGAGCCAAAATTTTACTGCAGTTTACCAAATGAAATTAAAATCTTATTTAACTTTAACTTGTTTCTAAAAAAGACTAAAAATTGTTTGCTAGATCGTGAGGTAATTGATATCTTTTTTCTTTACATTTTGAAAAATTCTTTGTTCATTTTATTGTTCATCAATTTTTGTTGCTTTCGTTTCCTTTCGTTTGTATAAATATACCACTTTATTTTTCTTTTTTTGGAATAGTAATGTTACCGTAATAACAAACACGTCACTATAGTATTTCTATGTGAACACAAAACGTACTGTATATTTAATAGATTGGTGTCAACAACACAGGAAAGCCTTAGTTGACTCGTAAAGCTCTAATATCTGATAAAACTATGTAAATTACTTAATTAATTTTTGTACCACTGTAATTAATTTTTGTATTCAATATTTAAAGCAAATATATTCATTAATTCATTTTGTGCTTTCATTTTCTCAGGGCTTTGAAAGGATGAAATAATTTCTTTCTCCTGTCTATCACTCTGCGTATATGCATGGCGAACAAACCAACTACGCTCAAAAACTGTAACATCAATAAAACTGAAATCTTCACATTTAACCGAGTCACATAAGAAGTATGATCATTCAAGAATATTTTACCTCTGTGACCAATAACTTAAGAATATTCCTAATACAATAGATTAGACCCATATCAACTAATGTTCTTCTCTTATGATTCATTGCTTCGCAAATTTGAATAACAAAATCAAAGAAAATACGGTCGAAAGGACAGAAAAATGCACATCAATATTCATAGGAGATGTGAAAATACATGCACGCTTCTTGTGCCGAGTGTGCCTTGGAAAAATCAATTCTGAGAAATAATGAGTACCATGGAAAACATTCCTCCTTTATCAGGCAAATGCTTAAACAGCATATAAGACTGAATGACACGGCTCTCATAAAAGCTTGGAATCGATTTCTGGGAACGAATGACGCACCGGAAATGAAAACACCATAACAAAAGAATCACCGATATCCTCGTCTCTTGCTGACAACTGCAACTTGTGCAAGGACGAGAATCAGTGTTTTCCATTTGCTTATTGGGATGGCTCGAAAGCCCTGGGAGTATGTTTCAAGGTTTGCGCTGTATCTCGCATTACGACTATCTCAGGGAGAAAAGATTCTGAGCACAAGGCTGACTAGGAATAAGCATTACGAGGAATGGATGCCTTGAAATACAGTTTTAATACATCAGTGGTACCTTTGATCACTTCGCTGTTACACATCCATCTTGCTTCAAGGCATGAAAAAGACATGCATACGCGGGCTTTTAGAATTTCCTTTTTTTACTGTTATTGAAGGGGAACTTACGTCATATACATAGGAATTCTTTCTCATTTGCGGCGTGAACGAGATCCTAAAATTGTATTACCATAGAAACTATATTATTTACCCAACTTTCAGCTACAGCATGCTCTCGTCTGAGATTGCACGGAAAAGGGTTAGATGCAACAAGAGACTTAATATTTTCAATTTCGCCTCAATATAAGACGCTTTTTATTATTATAAAATATCAAATCTTTCGGCGATCAAATGAGCAAAATTTAAAATTGTTGTTGTTAAATTAAAATGTTAATACATCGGTAATGACCTCGTAAGCGTACGGTTATGCTAGGAAATAAGTGGTTTACAAAGAATACATGACTTTATTTAATAAAATAATAGTTTCAAGAAATGATACAATAAATATAAAAACGAAGAGTTAACCGGTGTGACAAGAAAAAGACTACCAGGAAAATGGTTGGAGGCACACAAGTGCCAATTCGAAAGAAAGCTACAGAAACTTGCACATCCATCCGATAAAATTAGTATTATGGTTGATACGAGGTTAATAGGCACGATCACTGGAAATACCTCTTCGGAGAATATGCCGTAGCAGGCAGCATTACAACCATAAACGATTAGAAAATGAACGTTTCGTAAGAAAGACGTGAGGAAAAATAATCGCTTTAAACCATGAACAACATGCACCTGCATTAAGTGAAGTACCTGCTTTTATTTCTTGGAATTTACACCTTTTTCGTGCCGTATAGAGGCTCGCGTAGCATAAGTTCGACGAAAATAAGCATGGCGTCGCAGAACAATGAAAATTTAAAGCTAACTGATCAGAAAGT
Organism: Sympetrum striolatum; assembly: GCA_947579665.1. Classification (NCBI taxonomy): domain Eukaryota; kingdom Metazoa; phylum Arthropoda; class Insecta; order Odonata; family Libellulidae; genus Sympetrum; species Sympetrum striolatum. The sequence goes on from OX388346.1 coordinate 87,954,042, forward strand.
TTGAAGGCTGGAAATAGTACATTTGCAATCACCTATACTTACCCTTATCGCAATGATAATTCATTTTCTCTGCTCCTATGGATTCCCGCAACGCATCTCGATTGTAAATTGAGTTTCGGATTCAAAGAGGTGGCCATTTTCTGAGAGAAGTGCATGAGAGCGATGGGTATGCACGGTCACGAGTGCGAGAGTTCCAGTGAATTCGAAGGAGTCTGGATGCGACGTGAATGGACCACTCACGGAACTGTTAGGACTTCGAAGCCACCAGTAGTGCGGCCATGGATTTAGGGGACATAAAGATAATTCCATGGGCCGTTTTCGAATCCTCGCAGTAACGCATTCCATTGGTAATGGAGGAAACTGGTTACTACCGGGGAATAGTTCAGGAAGACGGAAAAGAATATCGAGTTCCCCGTTATTTTCATCAGTTAGAGCTGAATAGCTCTTAGACCATATTATACCATAACCTTCATCAAATAAGAAAGAACAGCAAAATAAACTTTATTCAACCTTTAGTTAGTAGCGTTAGTCCTTCATACGTCAAAAGGAGACACTGCGACTCTTAATTTCTTTGAATTTTGGGGAACTTTTAAAGTACTGATGAAATTGATTTAACCTAATGTCAAGCCTAGACCTTTAGATAAACAAATAAGATATATTTTACTTAATCATTAATTTAAGATTTTTTAACTAAATGCAAATGCTTAAAATGTACTAAACATGTGTCCTTTCTTACAATCGAAGAATGTTCCAAATAAAAGTAGAACTATTAATCTCAAACTTTAGGAATTTGTTGAAGAAAGTTCAGAATACCGATAAAAATAAATCACGTTTCATCACGTCCGCTGTGTTACTGTGAACATAGAGCACTACTATTCTCACATTTAGAAAAACTGAAAAATTGGAAAAGAAAATTTCGAATTTAGTCTCAAAACTTTCCGCCCTACGGTTTTTAACCGTGTCGAATCGATTTCACTATCATCTGGTATTCTGACTGTTGGCACAACTGTTTCCACTTTATCCTGTCCCTCTTCTTTGGTCTCCTTGTATAATCCTCTCTTCACCTCATCCATTAAATTTAGCTTTTCTCCTTCCACGGCTCCTTCAATTGCAGTAGTTGGAATCCCTCCTACAATATGTCCGATCCAGCTTCCAGAATCGATTCATGGTATTTTAAATTCGTTAAAAGACTTCTTAGAAGGTATACTAACCCTGTTTATTAAAGTTTATTACTTCAGACATCACGTTTGGTAAATCAAGAAAGTGGTATACGTCATAGTGCCCACAATTGTAATATTCCGTAATGAATTTCGTTAAGCCGACAGCCGACAGCACACATCTAATGAGAGTATACAGTTTTTTTCCTTAGAAATGAATATCGCACGCTTTTAAAGAACACTTTCGTCGCGCAGTCACTCTATCTGTATCCTCCATAAAACGTGAAATTATGCACTTTCTAATTTGAGAAAAGATGCCGTGCTTTACTCAGGGTTGGGCACATTATCTAATGCAGGGTTTCCCATTTTTTTCTGTAATGGCACACTTCGCAAACCTGGTAAGTTTAACGGAACACTTAGCTTATATTTATGTTATGTAATTCAATTTGTAAAATTCCAAAAACCATTTAATTACAACTAGTTATTTATTTAGTAATTATTTTTAAATATAAAACTAAGATATTATAACATAAACATAAAAATATGAATAAATAAAGGATTTAATGACTTTTATTCTCCAATTCTACATTAAGACTACAAATTGCCGCGGAACACCTATTCAGGTTCAGCGGAACACACTTTGGGAAACCCTGATCTAATGAATCAACGGAAAGATTTTGAATTAGCCGATTTGGAGGTGCTGAGATGGCTTAAAGAGCGTTCCGTGGCAGATACGCTTAAAAGACACCGATGCTGTCATCATTATCGGAGAAAAGTAAGGCAGCAGCGACCGGGATAAAACAGCGGTATCTCGAGGAAAAACGACGTATTAAAATGGGAAGACAAAAGCGGTGATACAGGAGAGGATACTTTCCATGGCAGTGGAAGAGAGCAGAGACTGGAAGCAGCTTTTGTCTGACATTATGATAGATGAATTGCGACACTCTAAGGATATCTCCACCCAAACCAGTCAATCGATGGACTGATTTATGCCGAAGGAATAAAGATAGTTTCTCTTTCAAAGCGCCCGTGCATTGCAGCGATCAATAACTAGAAACGCCAATAAGATAAAAACGGAAGTTTCACAACGATCGCTTGGATAATGACAAAATTCCGCGAATTTACGAAAAATGTCTTCTCTGACCATATTCCTAAGAATGTAGAATTCACAAAATTGATATTGGATACTTCGGGAACAAGGAAATGACGCACCTTTGTCAAAGCGCGTGGTTTCCCTGTTCCTTCGTGTAGTCCTAATGCGAAGTCACGGCCAAAGCAGATGAATCTACGCATCATTCTGTGATCTTCGAGAGGAACGATGGTGCTGGAATTTTGAGCGATGGATGCACAAAATACAAAGAAGTTGGAATTGAAATTTTATTCAGCACGAGGAAGAGTGCGCCTTAAACCCAAGGTTAAGCAAGAGATGAAAAATAAAGGCATGGCAGTTTAGTTGGTTAGAATACTTGCCTTCAAAGTGGGAGACCTGGGTTCGAGCAACAGTCATGTTTTTTACTTCTTGTTTAACCTTAACAAAATAAATATAATATACCAAAAATTAATGAACTGCTATGAAAAGTCAAGAATACAGGGTGTCTCAAAAAAATGTTATTCGATATTCCTATACCTGTTTCGTGACGTTTGCGAATCCCTTGGTGAGCGTTATCAGCGTTTCCTGGACAATAATGGTCATCAATATGAACATTTGCGAATATGATTCTTCAATTACCTTTGTCTTCTATATTCGAAGCTGTTCTTTTCACTCTATGTTCATAAGTAATGTTTTTCTCGTCATTCAAAGTGTGAGTACATTTTTTGAGACGCATACATGCATCTTAATACCAAAATAGTATTTGAAAACAACGAAGTTTCAGAGGCTCTTAGAAATTTTAATCATCACCGCATCCCCATAAATACCTCCGATCTAGCGCTAAAAATATCTCTTTCCGACTGTCTTAAAAGTTTCGAATATATTTTAAACTTGTTACATTTAGCGATGAAGTAATTAAAGGAACTCTTCTTGAGCTAAATATCGTTGCAAAATGCTCGAAAATGTGATGTGCCTATTTTGATTAGACCAACCTTGGGTTAGCAACTTTCGCATTCGACGAATGCGGAGTTTGAAAGTTTAATTAAAATGCTCATGTGCATCCGAAGCGGGCATCTTAAATTCCGGCAAAAGTCGCGAAAGACGGAATTCCCAGCGACGCATTCGCCCTCTTCTTTAAATGAAGACGTCCGCCGAATAACAAACGACCTCGCGAGACGCGGAGTATAAATGATATGGAGTTGGCGCGCACTCGGAACTAATTTCAAGATTTCCAAATGCAGTTTGTTTTGGCAGAGATTCAGGAATTTCGAAGACAAGCAACCTGTTTCTCGCTCTCCCGAGTAATATACGGTGTTCGAAAAAGACAAAAGAAGGGAGTTTTGCGCGCCACCGCAGCAGCTGCATCACACGGTGACAGATCAGCGAGACACCAAATACTACAGGAGGAGGAATTCCGTTGCAGTAAATCTTGGGCTGAAAAATTCGAGGTATTCTACGCGGAATACTGTTCGCTATTTTCACTTTTTCCTCCGCGACGCGTCGAGAATAATGCATGCGGTCCTCAGCGTGCTCTCGCGGTCCATTGAAACTGGATTCTGACTGTTCAATTTCTAGGTCCGAAGAATTTCTCATTATTTAGCACTTTCGTGAGATTTCCCCGCTGCGTCCACGGGGAAATTTAAAACGAGAGAATTCCATCTCTGCTGCATATGAAATGAGTGTCACATACATTACAATCAACCACTGTGCGCCAGCTTGAATACTCCGAGACAAATGTGTCAGAATTCGTTTCGTGTTATACAAAGTTACGCGCACTATAACTACTGGAGAATCTATAATATAAAATAGAGTGTGTGTGGGTGTATGCATGTTCGGTAAAAACTCGAGGACCGAGAGTCGCAAAACTTTGGAATTTTCTACATTATTAAAAGTCGACCCCACGCATAGTATAGGCTACTTCTTACTTCCCGTAAGTCCACGGTTCGAACACAGACGGGTAGAAACCTTTCCATAAGAAATACACGTAGAGGCCTTTTTTTCGTTGCAGGGTTCATTTCTTTTTCAAAATTAAATTAGAAATAATAATCATAGGGAGTCGAATTAAGCACCAAAAGAAGGAGAATAGAATAAAGAATTCTTATTTTGGTCATGGAATATCGTTTTCAACTCGTAATTGCGAACAGTTAGATAAAATAAATGAATTTTTTATCAAATTTTTAGGTTATAAACAACCCATCCCCCTGACGATCAATTCGATTGTCCAAATTCGACTAGGTTTTCTCGAATGTTAGGCAAACTACAGCCAAATATTTCGAAAAAATGCCAATTTGTCGCCGATGTTTCCTTAAATTGCTATTTGAATTGGATTTGTTGTTCAATATATGGAAAGACCTCGCTAAGATTTTCAAAACGAGTCCAAGTTCGACTAGTACGGAATAAAATCGTGTATTTCAAGGACGTAGAGAATATTAAATAAAAAAATTAACTGCGCAAATACATATATATTTAAGAATAATTGCAGATAATTTGAATTTGAGATTCTCTTTTAGAAGCCCTATTTCATTCAACAAAGCATACAAGTAAGCATCTAACACCAGCACACATGTACAAATCTGAAGCACATTTTTATAGATATTTAGTACTGCGACTTAACTGACATTTTTAAATGAAATGTGTATTCAAAAACTATGACTATGTTAGGTCCCTGTATTTGGCGAGAGGCAGGGGGTGCAAAGCACCTTGATTCTATTTTCCTAATCTATTGGTTTCGCGTGTCGTTCGTAAGGAATTACTCTGAACGTATTTAGTAAATTTATCCTTTGTATCAATCTTCTATTTCCTAAAGATTACCATCCGGCGTCCCTGATCATACGAGTTCACTTAGAGTAATATCCTCTGCTTTATTGTAGCAATTAAACAAGAGGAGAGAGCCTACATTACTAACTGATAAATCAAAATCTGAATCACATCTATACACACATTTAGTTCTGCGACTCTATTTACAAATTCAGAAAAAAATCTAACGTTCAAGGTGTATTTACAATCATCCACCATTAATTTCGGCATAAAAATATGGAATAGCCTTCCTTGTTATTTAACTGGGGTTACTTGTTTATGTCAATTTAAGGTTAAATTTTTTCCATTTTTGTTCGAGAAGTACTTTTAATTTCTTGTGTTCTATGAATTCAATTGTATTATTTGAAATTTCCTGTGTGTTCATTTGTTCTGTTCTTTTTCCGCTACAGAACTTTGGAATTTGTGTTTTTTTTCCTTTGTAAACAAGCTGTGTAAATTTGTGTTTTTTTGTAAACATGTTCCATCGGACTTTGTCCTAGAACACAAATAAATTTATTCTATTCCATTCAACGTATGTTACGAAAGATCTGGACTTTTAGAGCAAGGGCAAAGTGTTAAAATTCAACTTCTCATTTACCTACGCCAAAGTTATGGCCAAGAGATGCAATACTGAACTATAAAATATTGCGTGATAAAGTTTGATCTTCGATCGCAGATGCGAATATTTCCTAAGCCGTAATGGGTGAGGCGGATCTTTCGCAGCTTCCGTAATGGCTGCCAAGAGGAGAAACCGAAACTGTTGCTTACTAAACGGGCTGCCCTGGATTATTACGGAGGTGTAACGGCGCGCCTTCAAGACAGGGGATTCGAAGCAAATTACAGGAGAATATCCCCAGAGGAAGTCTAGAATTAGCGATTCGCAGTAAACGGCGGAGAACTATCAAATTTAGGGAATGAGTCCCGACCGCCGACGTTTTAGAGTTCCTAAGTAGCCGACTAATTCGGCAGTTTCTTACCACAGCACATCCACCGAGGCTGCGATTCGGCCGTTACGTAAGACCAGAGAGATAAAATACTCTAATTACATTGCTATCGTAAAGTGGCTACGCGACAGGAGATTACAATTAAAACACAAGATAAACATTACTTTATTCGACTAAATTTAATAAACGACACAACCAGTTTCGACATTACAATCTTCAGGTTCCCCACCAGGGCTTTAACAGAGGGTTTTTGGTATCTTCACACACACCTGAAGATGACGTTGTAATGTCTAAACCAGTTGCGTAGTATTTTTAAAATTTTGTGGAATAAAGTAATAGTTTTTTTTATCTTGTGTTAAGATGACATTCCACCAAATGAAGGCCGAAAGGATTTAATTTGAAGATTACGATACCTGAAAATGCTACCACTATACTTAGATTTCAAGGTTCATGCGAAACTGGAAAATCATAAGTAATGCAATTCCTCGAAATTAATATAAATAATCACGCAATATCTCACTAATTTTCACTTCAAGATATTAACTTCAATTTTAAAAATCAATTTATTAGGCAGAAGTATTACCATAGAGTAACTTATAGTGATACTTTGCTTACTCTAACCTAATACTTAAGAGAAAATGAATTTACAAACAGAGCATGACAATGTATGATTTTCAAGATATACAACAATGTATAATTTAAAACGATGAATTAGATTCATAACAGTCACCTCTAATTGTTGTAAATAGCATCAAAATCCTTAATTTTTGAAATTGAACAAATAGATAAGTTGCCCTTTTTCGTTAAAACTATTATTAAGATATATTTGGGCTTAAATTCGACCGCTCACTTCCAAAGCAGCAAAAGGTTGGATAAAATGAGCTCCAAAGAAATAAAACATTCAACAATCTTAATATACTTTCCACTCTGCTTTTCAGTAAAACTCTTTAACTAATTGAAATTTACGCTCACACACCAAACCCTCTCCGTATCGTTGTAATGATTAATCTGGGAATAAAATCGCAAAGGGTTAAACTTCCTTTCACCCTCCGTGATATACAACACTCCATAAAAGCTTTTCGTTTGGAGGATAATGGCGTTTTTCGAATGGGCCCATTGTTTAACTTTAAAGACGGCCGCATTGTTGCCGTTGTTTCGCTTTGTAACAATCGGGATTCCGGAGAGAAGTCACGTCCTCGCCAGATTTATTCGGTTCCAAATCGCTCCTCCCCGACCGCTAAAGATCCCGGATGAACTCGTGGGACGGCCTCGCATCTCCGGCGACCCGTTGGAGGGAAAAAAGGACAAAATGTAAAACTAGAACGTAATCCGGGAATTAAAGGAGAAAAAGGTGATTAAGAGCGATCGGACAGCAGTGGGTCAAAGCGTGAAATATCGGATCGAGTTTCCGACGCCACTTTAGAAACCAGCGGCTGGCGAATGGAAAAAAGAGACTGTGATATGGAATGGGCATCCATTTGGGAGAATGGAATATTACAGCGGGTTGGCTGCAGCGGCGCTGGCGGATGAAAATGGAGATTGCATGTAACTTTGTAACGATAAGTAGATCAAGAGAGATTAAAATAATGGTAATTCTAGGAAGTATATTATATAGCTTGAGATTACAGCATTACTACGGATTTTACTTCAATTTAGTAGTAGTTGCAAGTTCATAATATAGATACATGATCATGTTGCCTTCGAAAATATATTTATGTGAAAAGGATATATTAATTGGGTAATGAAGAAAAACAATGTAATTTTCCACACTTTTATTTAACTGACGACCGGTTTCGCTGCCGGACTAGCATCATCTGGTGATAAAAGTGTGGAAAATTACATTGTTTTTATTCATTATCTAAAATAGCTTTCCGCAAAGTAACGCCAGATCATCTAGATTTCATTCGATGTAGTAATTGATAAGGACGTATTATTTTTCGGTGAATACGTAGTATCTTGTCCAGAATTGCTAAAAATAATGTATTGTTGTAAATATACAGCATATTAGGGGATGATTGTTTGAATGTATCTTTGTGACGTTGTCGTCGGGCAATTGTCCACTTGTGACGTATTTGTGTAATAGTAATTATAGATAACTACGAAAGCAGCGAATTTAGCAATAAAAGATAAAGGAAATAGATGACTAAAGCAGAAATGTGAGGATTTTAGATAGAGAGAGAGATGGGGAATTTCATAATTTCCTCAAACTATTGTTCAATGGAACTTTTGATTTGCCTTTCACGTGTGCAACTGTTGTTGAAGGAGACATGCCAAAAAAGTAAATAGAACATAGAATTAAACAGAATTTCCAGTTACTCATTATTTTGAAGAGTCGGCGATTTATCAGAAAACCTGAAAACTGTAAACAACGAGAAATGTAATCACGTTACGCGAATAAACTTCAAATTCAAGTCAGAACCCAAAAAGAGAATCCGGACTTAAGATAAGCAAACATTAAATAACAGCTCCAGCAGAAGCGAATCGAGTTTATTTGTGAAAACTTCGAGATCGATATTTCTCGATGGCGATCCATTCTAAAGACCGCGCATTTGGATTGACGATAGGATTCACGCAGATGGAGGAACGAAGAAATAACCTTCGGCGCGCCACAGAAATTCCTAATTAGAAAACTGCGGGAAATCAACGGAACCCCTCCCGGTCAACAGAAAGAAAACAAAAAGTTGGAGTGAATTAGAACCGCCGAATGAATTGCCCGAAGCGATTCTATATATTGACGGAATCGGTGATTAACTAACCCAAAATGTTATCAACGAAACGTTCGGTTTGCTCGCTACATTCGCGAAACTTGCTTCAGGAAATGAATTGAGCGAAGCGCATATTTCGCTTAGAGAGAAAGGAAGTTACTCCAGCAGTTCGTCTGAAAATATCGAAAGGTAAAGAGAAGAGACATGACTGGGGCACGAACCCAGGTATCCTACGTTCCGGGCAGATATTCTAAGAACAAATCAACCAAACCGCGTCAATCCCACTTCTGTTAGCAGGGAAGTCCCAGTCTGTTGCAATTTTTCACTTCTGTGTACCCTTTCGCCCATATTTAGCTCCATAATTGAACTCGTAAGGTCGAGAATTAACCTAGAAATTCCAAGTCTCGCACGACAAATATCCTGGTTGGAAAATTCTATACACGTATAATTTCAGCACATTTTTTATGCTCAAAAAGCCCACCTCGGTTTATGCTAGAGTGAGGGACCGGCCGAATGTCCTCCAGTGGAATTTGCCGTAGTCAAAAATCGCCTCACTTGCTCAATTATCAATCCTGTGTCAATTGGTTACGTTTTTATTTTAAATGCATTTTCAAAAACATCGAACCTACTGAATTTTCAATGAATGTAACTTTTTGGTTTCAATTTTATTTTTACAAGTTCCTCTATTTCCCATCCTAAGCTTACTTATACTTGAGTATAAGGGTTGATATACTTGAGTATTTGGCGAAATAAACATAGTTTTCATCACTAATAAGTTAGAAGAAATAACAGTTATATTAATCCCAACATATTAAACAAAGAGGATTATCCCTTGAATGTGTGTGCTATAAATTGTGTTTATTGTAAGAATGGTTGACTAAAATACGCCCAACAATATAGACAAATTATTACGAATTATCTATATATTAACAAGTGAAGAGAAAACTTTGGATATCTTTTTAAGGATATCGTGCGAACGGAGGAGTTTGAGATTTGGCATAGTTAAAGTTTATACGGAGAAGGGGTGCAGAAAACTAAAATCTTTGTCCAAATATCCATTTTCTGGACCAGTATAATCGTCCCTCATAAGAAATGCACGCAAAGTTCATTTTGATCGATTGCAGACATTTTTTCTTTTGCAGAATTAAATCAGAAATAATAGTAGTACGAAATCGAGATTAATACCAAAATAAAGCAAATTGAATAAAGATTCTTATTTTGGTCGTGGAATATCGGAATCGAGTCGAAATTACGAAAAATAAGGCAAAATGAACGAAAATGTTTTAAAATTTGTTCGTAGTAAACAAACCAGTCCCCCTGGCGACCAAGGCGATTGTTGAATCCGAGCTTATGCGTTTTCACATTAGAATACTCGGGGACTTTATATCCAAACCAAATTAACGGTAGGGATGTCAGAAATTATGAAAAGAGGGCAATTAACCGAGATGCCAATAGTCGCTAACTGATTAATAAATAACAGGGATATAATTACGGCGATTTTACGGAATTACTTTGGAAGTTAATCTTTAAAATTAAAAATTACAATGAATTGTATCAAAAAATAAATAAAGCTACAAGCTTTAATGGTGTTTTATTTATTTTTCTAACATTAAAATTTTACATTTATTGAAGGGAATTAAGGCAAACAACACACCCTAATGACGCATTTGTAGACGCTCGCAGCTGACGTAATAGAAAAATAATGAAATAAATTATAAGCAATGATTATATAGATATAATCTTTGACAAAAGAACCTCAATAACGTTCAGACTTAAAAATTCAATGAATTATGGTCGAATTTCGACCACTGGGCGATCACTAGTATAAATTATTATTGAGTCAATTCGTTTTCTCAGATTTTTGTGATAAAATTAGGTGTTAAAGCTTACATTCGGGTCGGGTTATACTCGATTATATACGGTATTTCCATACATGTCCCTGAGTTTATATATATAGTGGAATTTCTTAGTAGAAAGTGGAAAAGAAATAATGGTTCGCTAAAAGGTTGTAAATACAGAACCGTGATCAAGCACTTCCTCAGAGAATGATGAGCAAACCTAAGAACACACGACCCTTCGCATCCAGAGGAGTCCTGGGAAAGGAGATGGACCCGGCAGATGCGCTGCAGATTGGGAATCAGAATTTCAAATGAAAGAGACACTGATGTTGACCCTACTTTCAGAACTGGGGAAAAAGATATTCTAAGGGAAAAAAGGGATACGTTATTTACTCAGATCCTCCGTTGGGTCGTTCTTTATCGCGATAAAAAACATCGGAAGCGAAAATACGGGCACCGCGCGTGCATTAGACTGTCATCTTCGATGGCCGAACTCTGGGGAATAGAAGAAATACGTTAGGGTATCGGTTAAAGTGGTGTGGGATCCAAGTGCACGGAAGTCGGACATTCTACCGCTAGAAATGGGGGACAAAAAATTATGACGAACAAAATATGAGGAATATATATATGTATGAATTCTTCTACTTTTTATCGCACTTCATAAAATATACCCGCTCGAGGGGAGAGTTAAAGAAAAATGTCGGTAAAGTAATATGAAATCATGCGCAAATTGATTGTTCACTTCAGTATCTCGAACGACATCTATTCCCATGGGAATAATGATATAGTAATAATAATAATAATAATAATAATAATAATAATAATAATAATAACTCATACATCAACAACTGGGCATGAAATATGAACTCCTTGATGAGGATATCGTTCCATATTATAAGTATCAGCCTGCTCCTGTTTTAGAGAGGAACAAGATCATCCTTTATTGGGATAGACCAATTTTAACTGATAAAACGATTAATTACAACAGACCAGATATATTGTTAATTAATAATGCCAACAAAACTGCAATAATCATTGATATCCGCTGTCTCATAACATACGAAGAACAGAGATGGAAAAGAGGGACGAATACGAAGAGTGGCAAGTAAAGGAAGTTCGTAGAGGTCCAGGTTGTCCCATTTGTAATATCTGTTGAAGGATTGATGACCAACAACTTTAGTAAAAATATGGAGAAAATTGGATTAGAGCCATCGATGCAGCACAGTATTACTGCAAACTTGTCACATTGTGCGCAAGTTCCCCAGTAATTGATAAAAAGATCGCATGGGTTTTCCCTCTCCGTGTCGACTGAGTCCTATCCATCTATGGACAGGCGAATTTATTCCTGTGGAAACGCTGAGAAAGTGTAGAAACTCATATAATAATAATAATAATAAATGGCTTTATTTCAGAGCAAGATGGAGACTAGCAAGTCTCTTCCTACATCTAACTCTAAGAATGGCTGTTGCTATAATCTGCAAAGTGCCTGGTTGATGAAAAAGGCTTACATTTTCGATACCTAGTGTGCTAGAGGTAATGCGAGTTATAGCACTCCCAAGAATTTACACTGAGAGGACCCGTTATAGTTTTAGCGTAGTTTCACCCACGGAAGCTCGTTTTGAGAACTTGCTACGTGAATATTCACTTCATATGTGGCAGTTTCCATATGACCCAGTTCATGTCCATTTGAAATTCGAGTTTGTCGTATGGACATCAATAAATTAATAAACAACACGGAATCAGGCGTAACAGGTGATGATGACCACACCTGATGATGCAGCCATGCTGCGAAACCATGGTCGTTTCTGTACCTTTTCTGTGGTTTAGTAAAAGTTTCCTCAATTTGGATTTTGTTATAATAAATTAATAGTACATTTTAGATTAACCACAACTGAAACTAAGTTGAGAGTGTGCTTGACAATTATCTACTTGCAGAATCAATTTTTACGTCAATTATAGATCAAATAGCAAATTTCTGTAATCATAAATTCAAAGAAAATCGTAAATGAATTGACTGTTTAAATTCCCAGCTAAAAACTATCTGAATCTCTTATGAAGCAATAGTTATGCATAATAATGGTAATAGAGATGCTGCTCCTGATTTTAAACTCAACATCAACCTATATGACTTGAAAGAGTCCATAAATTTCGTTACACGTATTGTCTATGCGTCAAAGCTTCCTTCATTCAAATTCTCCCGTTCATAAAGCTCGAATTAGCCAGTGAGCTAAGCCATAAGCGACTAAACACCTCGCGCTCGCTGAGACGAGCCCTGGTTAGCGACTCAGCGGTTCCAAAATTCCTATTTGCACATTTTATCGACACTTTTAGTTTCTCTCATTCGGCTAATAGGGACTTCTTATTAGCATTGCCCACCAATAGAACTCAACTTCCACGCAACTCTTATTAACATCCCCACAATTGCGAAACGGGGACCACGGAGTACAGAGAAAACTACGGAGGAATATATTTTTTAAAATTTCCGGAGTTTATTTTCGGAGAGTCAATATTTGGCGGTGTTTTGGAGTGTCCACGGCGCGCTTTGTAGTTCCAATTTGCAGCCGCGCCGACAACTTCTCTCATTAGGGGAAATTGTGGAGAAGTGTTCCCGAATTGAAATAGCGGACGCTAATAACCTCCTCCGGATTATTACTGCGATTCCCTCGTTACTTCCGGAAGGCCCCTGCAAATTATTACGGAGTATTCCTCCTTTCTTCCGCAAGTTACGTGGGCACCTCCCGATGGCCCTCATTCACACCTTCCTTGGGCGATGATTATTACGAGCGCACACAATGGGTCCATAAATAAACTAAGAAAACTTCTTCGAGCAGACATATTTAATTTACTAATTAAGAAACCGGAAAGTTGGCTTTGCCTTTGGAGTAACATAACAGTGATTAAGATGCACCTGAGGGAACTTTTATCAATTCTTTGGAAATAAACGGTTAAACTTGGCTGTACACAGAAAGAAATGAAGAAGAAAAAATCTGATGTGGCCAACGCATGACTTTCTCCATATTTATTGAAAACAGAAGCCTATGCCGGTAATCTATAAATAACTCGAAAACGATGAGTGTTACAGGAAAATGTTTCAAACAAAAGTTGTAGCAAAGTACATTATCTATAACTTTTGTACGTATAATTGTATATAGCTACATTGCATTCTGACAGAGATATGTATGAAAAACTTCCATTTCTGGATAAACAACAACTTCCGGTTAACCATTATTCAAGAATAACTCCTAAACAATCAGTGATACGAAAAAATGTTTCAAACAAAAGTTGTAGTGAAGTACACTATCTATAATTTTTGTATATAATTGTATATACCTACATTGCATTCTGACAGAGATATTTAAGAAACAAAACTTTGTTCCGGATAAACCGCAACTTCCGGTTAAGCGATATTCATCAAAAACTAATCAACTCTTGGAATTGTTAGGAAAATACTACATATGAATTTTGGAAATGATCGGATAATTAAGTTTTAAGATAGAGCACCCACAAACTTTTTTACCACAGACAGACATACACTCACACAGACACACAGACAGAAATGTTCGGGAAAGTAGTATATCTATATCAAGATTGGCTGCATACGTTTCAAGTACCCAACAAAATTAGAGCGTTCTCTTCCAGCTTTAGACAATGCAACAAGCATGTTTCCTCGGGTTGTGCTTCAGAGGTTAAACCCTTAAGGCTGTCGTTAAATATCGCCATTAACATTCAAAACCTTAAATAAATTGATAACTATAACCAGACGCATTGTTATGTTTCATGGTTAACGAAGTGTTCATTGTTTTCAAAGGTCAGCTCTCCACTGCCATTATTACGCGAACAATCCACCGTAATCAGAGATAGTCCGACGTCAATCCTACAATGATCCTATGCGATAATAATCCAACGATAAGAGAACAACAATTATATCGTTATTTTAACGATTATGTGAGTAGAATTAACGGATATTTGAGCAATTTGTTGCTCCGTAGCAATTTTCAAATCGAAATTTTCAGCTTAAATGAATGTAAACACGTATTAAGTCTGAGGGATGGACCCAATCAGCATGATCCCACAGCCAACATAACAGCGAACAGTTTACACGATATCGAATCATTTTCCAGTGGCAGACAATCATTTTAGATAGCGCAATTAGAGGGAAGCTAGCATCCCGTGTCGGTTTACGCAAAGTTGAGTGAGCGTGCAATTACACGGCCGTTTAATTCCGATAACACGCGCAAAAGAGACAACGATAGCGAGTTCCATCGCCGTGAGAGTGCGCATTTCATCGCAAATAATTCGCATTGATTGGCTTCAGTCAATTCTATACAAGCTGCCCGGAAGCCATTTCATAATAAATTGGTAACCGTGAGTTAATATTCGTTACCTAGTAAACCAAAAGTACGCAACAATGGTCGCAAAGGAGAGAGGAGACCAATATGCGAGTGTTAGAATATTAATTCGAATCCTGAAACATATTTCGCCATGTTAATAGCCAGTCGCGAGTTCCGCTATGCATTTAATTAAAATTACATTTAATATAAATCCTACTCATTTAACTATAGATTTAGGTTGTAAAGAGAACACTGGAAACGAATGACGTAAATTAATCGAATCCAGGTAAAAATGCCACTTCGTCGTCTCACTGGTCCTAAGAGATATGCAAGTGTCTTTTGATCGACGTTCTACGATTAAAGTTAAGATTTTTCGTGATTTCGCAAGAAATGACCCGTTGACACACGGCAAAGTTGCCCTGGTGTTGGTTTGGGTTTGGGGGGCGGATTTCTAGCAAAAATCTAGAAATCCCTTCCCCCCAACACAACCCAACCCCCGTTGAGATGTTTAAAACACCCGCCTATCTGACTGAGCTACCCTCCAAATTTCTACCAGTAAAAAAGTAATGGTGAAATTCCCAGATATCTACCATTGACCGATGCTTTGCTTCTCGGAAATATCCTAGCATATTAAATTAAAATGCAAGAGGAAGGACAATGACCATGAAAATAGCCATATGTCTCCTTCGTGAGATCCTTCCTTTTGAAGAACGTTAAAAGCGCTGAGGACTCAAATGATTGATTATTCAGATTCAGAAAGTTAATTACAATAGATATTGCATTTTCTCCTTAAAGGTCATGGAGCACTCGTTACGAAGAAATAGCTGATCTGATGCGGGAAGAAATAATTTCTTCAGCTAATAAGCTACATCATACACAATGCTGCTGCCATGCATTTCCTATGTACCGATACCATGTAACACAAAATTCTTCCTCGGTAACAGGCAATTTCCAAAAAAAAATGCACGAGATATGTTACCATACATCCCTTTGAGCGTATTTCCTTCGAGAGAACAAGCAGAGGCATCTGGCGGGGGGGGGAATCATTAAAAACTTCCGAACATATATCATCGGAAGGGTCATTTCGTTTCTTTTCTAAGGAATTCAATCAGGATCCGAATCCTACCAATCACATACGCGAGTGTAAGGGTTAGAAATACGAGGATCGTGTCACAAATTACAAAAACGAACAGAAAACACTCCGCTTTGATTCATTTTCATTAATTTTCATTTTCCTATGACACGGAATTTTTATTTATTTACCTTAGCAACGGAAACAAAAATGGCGGATGTGATGCAATGAGACACGTAAATGAGGCATTTGAATAAAAATTTCCAAGCGCCTTTTTTGATAACGGCTCATCGATTCCCATTTTCCCAAGCTGAAAAATTCTTTATTTGGTATTTATTTACCTTAGCAACGGCTACGAAAATGGCGGAAGTGATGCAATGAAACGAGTTAATGAGATATTCGATCAAAAATTAACAGCTCCTTTTTGTTAACACGAGTCTAGATGTCCTTAGGACACGGAAATTAAACAGGTTAATTACGGAGTACTCGAAAGAGCCCAGTTTCGAATGTACGATTAGGGTTCTAAAATATGCTAAAGCAATACGAATCGATGGCGTTGCGCCGAATAGTAATTTCCCAATTAAATGCGTTCGGAATTCGTCATTCGGAACACGGGAAAGAATCACTAATTGAACGACGACCCATGGGAATATGTTACAGTTCATCCAGAAATAATAACGGCTGCAGAAATGGGGGAGCGAAATTTTTAAAAGGAATTCTCGCGGTGAAGCACGCGATCTTAGGAAAGGAATATTGGCGCCCGTTGCGTTCATTCTTCAACGCAAATATCTTTCACTCATTTTAATTCGCCAGCTGTCACTTTTCACGAAAAGCGTGCCTTAAAAGTTAGCGGCGAGGAAACTGGAATATTTCGCGTATCCGAGACAGAATGTGAGAACATTTTCCTCTCTTCGCGAATGAATGCAATAACCGTCATACGTGACTAGAGCGGGAGTTTTTCACACTAAGGATGCACTATAAAGCACCCGTAAATAGCGGTGAACATAATACTAATAAAGAGACCTTCAATACCTGCGTTAAACCGAAATTAATCGCTATAATTGATAGTCACGTAATTCGTGTTTACTAAAATTATTAGTTAACGGCTGAATACCACGGAATTCCATCGTGAATTAAGTGGACGAATATTTCTCGCCTAATTTATGATATCGGGTGATAATTAATTGTAATAAACTATTAATCACGAATAAAACCGCATTTGAAAATGTGTGATTAATTAATCACAAACAATTACGCCATCTGTAAAAATAATCTGAAACAAACCGTCAACAATTTTGAAAATGTCATTAAATTCAGAATAAAATATTAAACCATTTCCCTTTCACGAATCGTAGCTAACTAACATCTACTTTTTCTACTTTAGAGGCTCGCTTCACTACTCATGCAGTAGAAATGTTTAAGGAAAATTTACTACAAAATCGGCGATTTGTGATCCAACGATGCATCCGAAGCATCGCATTCCGCTTCTATCCAGAAATCGATTTTCCAACACGGAAATACATCGGATTCGTGCATGCGCGTATTTTACGGTAACCCTTTCTAAAGCAAAAGACGAAATAGTTGCTGTGAATTATTTCTCGTCCACATTCTACAACGAGAGAATAACTTCAGAACCGAAAGGAATTCTTTTAGCGGCATCTTTCAGAGAAATTCTACAGGAGAAGCGCTAACGATGACTAGGAGGGCAAAATCTGAACATCTCCATGACGACAAAAAAGTACAGATCTCAAATGTACGAGGAACTTATATCCCTATCATGAATATCTCTC
The DNA here is from genome assembly GCA_947579665.1 of Sympetrum striolatum. Lineage (NCBI taxonomy): Eukaryota > Metazoa > Arthropoda > Insecta > Odonata > Libellulidae > Sympetrum > Sympetrum striolatum. The sequence continues at coordinate 87,971,765 of OX388346.1, forward strand.
AGGATTCCTTTGGCGTGGACTGCAATCTATAGACAGTCTACAAATGTTTTAAAGGGCTTACAAATATTGGCAGAACAGTTACATATCTCTAAACTTAGCTTATTCGGGATTTAGCGAGTAACTTTTTTAAAACGGCCACAGATTGTGTATTGGAATTCACAGCGAAATTCGCAAGTTGCAAATCTTTTTTATTAATTAAAACCTGAAAATCTACGCAGTCTAAGGGTTTGTGTGCCGATTTTCGCCAGTAAAATCGCAGGTTTTCGCAAACGAAAGCGAAAGGATGTATACAAATTATATTACGATTTACCACAAGTATATAATAACCCCAACGATAGCAATATTTTACGAATATTTCGTTGATATAAAATTTCGAGGTAATACTCAATTATATTTTCACGTTAAAAGTTACCGAAGCTGGTAAATATACAAACATACCCACTATTGAATTGATTTTATTTTTATACTCTTCAACTTTTAGAATGTTTTTTTTCTTCTACTAAATATCTCTGTTATTGATGCACTTGATTTTGCTTGTACTTATTGCCTGTTCTAACTACTTGAATGTTTATATGAATATGTTATTATTGCAAGATTGTATTGTATATGCATACACTTAAGAATATATTATGTGCATGTACGTGTGTACTTGTATATTGGCTTTAAGTAGTGATTAAGATTAACGATGTATATTGGAATTGTTTTCCTAATCATTGATTCCTTATATTGATTTTGTTGAATTGTTTTCCTATATATTGATTTTTTATTGCAAATGTGATCTCAGTATATATTTATTGCTTTATATTCTTTCCTTTTCTTTGTTATTGATGTATTTGAATTTACTTGTATGTTTTGCTTTATTCTATACGTATTTTTATATTGAATATGTATTATGTAAATGGGTATAATACCCGTAATAAATTCATTATCATTATCAAGAGAAACGTGCTCTCAACTTTTGAACCTTTATCGGATGGAATTCGAGTTTCGAAATATTTTATTGCACTGACTCGTACTAAAATCCCGACGTAAATAAAATGCTAAAAATATTTTTGAAATTCATTCCCTCTGAAAAGTCTACATGGACTTTATAATTTAAATGGCGGCAAATAAAACCGAATAGGGTAAGATCGTCATAGTTTGACGTCGCAGGACATTCAAGGATATTGACAAGGGATCTACGTTAAAATACTATTAAAATTCAGGAAAATTTTTCCTTGACGATTAAACGCTATAGAAATAATGGAGAAAAGTTTAAACGGTCGAGTTTGATCTAAATCTACATTCGATAATCGGAAATTCTCTTTTCGAAATAGAACCATGGAGGAATGGAACAGACCATCTCCAGAAGTGTTCGCACCTTTCCCAAAATATAATAAATGTTTTAGTAAGATTATAATTAAAATAAATAACTAGACGAGTGAGCCTGCCGATAACGACAAGTAGGGGATCGCCTGGTGATGTGATATGGGGACTTCGTGGCCGCTACGGTAGCCGCGAAGGCCTTTGAGGAACCCTGAAATGCACTTCACAAGTCATGTACATGCTCTTTTAAGGTTACGCTAATTTTTTTATTACTGTAGTTTGTCATACGGTATTTTGTATTTTATTACATAGATGTATGATATATTGTATTGTAAGAAAAGCTGTAATATTGTAAAAAATTATTGTTGAATGTGGTTTAACTTCGCCACCTGTCCTTGTAACTAACTGCGGGGGTTCATTGAATTAAATGAATTTAATTAATTAAGCGAGAGTCTGAAATAGTGCGAACACGGATGATAAACAAGGTTCTGATTAAAACTTAAGAAAGCGCAGAAACGGTGTTTACTAATGCATCAAAATCACCAACTTTTGAATCAATAAAACTGCCAAGCGGGAATTACTACACGTTTATTCGAGGAATACACAGCTCGCTGAATGAATTGAATGATCATTGGAGAATGAGAAAAGAGCGATCAGAAGGCGATGATTGAAAACAGCCGTCGGCAGGTGAAAAAAGAAGTGATCACGACGTCTGTCTGGACGCAGTCTCACGCACTCCGATCGATTCACGTGTCTACATCACGAACCTATTCATCGCTCTCTCATTTGAACGAAAAACATCGAAAATGCATTTTACGTCCAAATATGTCTGCGACTCGGAGAGAACCAACAATGGCCGGCTACCGCTTGCTCAATAACGAAATTATTCCCACTGTTGCGCAAAAATGCGTCGTATTTTTGTCCATTGTTGACTCTCCCCGAGCATTCCGTTACGGATGGATGCATACGCAGCGGAATTGAAGTGCTTCCCGCGCACCCCACGGCACCCTTTGATTGCCACCATAAGCAATACTCGCTTTCTGAATTGAGATCGCGCAGACGGAATATACGTACTCATTTTCTCATTTAATGTGATCGATTAGAATTTAATCTCTAGATAATTTATAATCATATCGTAGACGCTCCTTCTTTATTATGCAGAGCTGCATTCGGAAGTGATATTTCGGATTGAAAAGGAAATGATGCTTTCCAAAGGAAGGATCTTTTGCAACCTCCGTGGAAGTGACATCTATACACGATATGTTAAGTAAATATAAGGCTGACTTTCTATTGAGCTGCTACTGCCACATAATTCAAACAAATCAAATCAATTGATGGCAATTCGTTTCAATACTATTTAATAGAATCAAAACGCAGGATAAATCAACTATCGCCTTTTTTGATCGTTTGGAAGCGTTGCATGGTTACGTAAACGGTGATTTGCATAAACAAGATCTGGATGAATAGAAAAATACTCTGATGCAAATCAAAAAGACATGATTACGAATGCTTCCATTATAAATGTAAATGAGAGATGTAACAAGGAGTAAGGAGCAACAATTGATAAGTGTATATTTGTATTTAGTTAATTGCTTAAACGTATTATTTGTATTATTGTTGATTATCTATATTGTACTGAAGTAGCTAAAATATACTGTAATATTCCATGATTTTATATTATTATAATTAAGATTGTAATTCCTTTAGAGCAGGGTTTCCCAAACACCGGTGTTCCGCTGAACCTAAATTGGTGTTCCGCGAAAATTTGGAGTCTTAATGCAGAATTGGAGAATAAAAGTCATTCAATGCATTATTGATTCATATTTGATGTTTCTATTATAATATTATAGTTTTATATTTTAACATAATTACTAAATAAATAATTTGTAGTAATTCAATGATTTTTAAAATTTTATAAGTAGAATTACCTAACCTAAAAATAAGCTAAGTGTTCCGTTGAACATCCCAGGTTTGCTAAATGTTCCATTGCAGTAAAATAATGGGAAACCCTGCTGTATAGGATAGTATATTTTTTCTGTAATATATCTTATTGTAATCAATGACGTCGCCGCTGTGCAATCGGCCAGGATGTAACAATTAAATAACAAAAAATACGCTTATTTCCCCAATTGGTTCAAATCAGTCAAAAATTATCAGCATATTTATGAAACATATCTCAACTATTAAAATTTTGAACTCCTAATTGCATCAACCGAAATGTATGCTTGGTGGAATACTCGGAAGGCCCGCCGACTACCTCAGGATGCAAACTCTTTCCTGGAAAGGGGAAAATTAAAGAGGATGTCAGTTAAGCGAGTTAAAATTTCCTTTAAGGGGCGTTCAATACCGCCAATTGATGCAGACGTTCTCAACAGGAAGTCGTCGTTCATTTTGAGGAGCCGATAAGACATGCTCAGGGACGTCGTCGAGCAGTGCCTCCAATTCGAGGCTTATCGCACCCAAAACACGCCCTCAACTAATTGCCGGAGGAATCGTAGCGAAAGGGAGTTCTATCGGTCATTGAGGGAATTCGTGATCATTGGCCATCTTCGACACCGTGCTAAATATTACGCAATAAAATATGTTGCATAGAATTCACGACGTACTCTGCGGTAACTTTAAAAAAATTCAGGAATTTCCTTTCGCTAAATTGCAGGCTCACCTGAGGTGTTGGATACGTTTATTCATTAGTTTATAGGACGTAAAAGTCCCTTATGAAATTTAGTAACAAACACAATAATAATTGAAGTTAAAAGTAAATATAGGATTATACGATTAATTACAAGTCCTGATCTAATCGACAAGAATTCATTTTTTTAAGTGGTCACTACGGAATGCAATCCTTGTTTAACAGAACAAATTTCTCTTACTATCGATGCAACAGAATGCATTACAGATAAACAACCAGCACACGATATAAATAATTAACTAGGATGAAATGAAATGAATAATTTTCTAATCGAATACAAGAGGGAAAATATTTACTAAGATACCACATATTCTGCGAAACCTATCATAAAATATATTTTCATATTTATATTGTTTTCTATAAATTTAAAGAAAACGATTTGATTTCTGTATTAACCAAACTAATGGAAAAGGAAAAGGTTTTTTTATTTCCAGATTTAGTCGTGAGCTAATAAATATGAGCGTCATTCCATAGCATACTTAATAAAAAGACTTCTTCTGAACACATAACTGTTAATAGAATCCACTGCTTGGGCCGTGACTTCGTGCTAATTCTCCAACAGGAAAAACGATAAGATTAATTTCCACTAACCAAAAGGAATTTAATTCTTAAACTTGTTTCAACTTAGTGTGGCAAATAACAGTCAATCTTTTCATTCGATCCTTATCTTTCTATTCGTTCAACGTTTATTTTAATTATAACACTGGGGAACAATTTTCAACTTAATTTCTGTTGAGTTCGATTTTTCAGCTGTTTAAGGGTAAATGAGGCATGTTGATTTCAAATCTGTATTTAGTTTTCTTCTATCACGTCAAGTTTTTTCTCTACGCTTTACGTAAATGTGACCATTCTCTCTGAGAAACTCCGGTACCGTCAAACAAAGAGACAATTTCGGCGGAATCATTTTCCGTTGGTTTATTCATTTGTTGACTACAGTTACATCTTAATTATAATATAGTACAAGTATAGCGCTTACATTTTATGCTTTTTTCCCACTAAAATAGTGAAATTGACCATTGTGCACCGTTGGAAACCAGCGACAGGTTCATATTGTCCTTACTTGTTCAGTTACACTTGAGATACTGCAGTGAGACGTTGAGAGTGGCTCTTATACATTGAAGCACTTTCCAGCGTTTAATCTGAGTTCTTGTTGGATTATAAGATTATCAGGGTATAGTTTTTATTTAAATATGAACTGAAAAATTTTATTATGTCTATTTCTGCTATTTCGCGTCGTAAGTTTTCAAACAGCCCCGATTCGTTTTGTTACACAAGTGGTAGTTTTACCATTCCTTGTCAAAGAACAAATATCAGTGTATTTGTTAAGCAAGCCTATTTTGCCAACTTTAAAGTGAAAGTTGGTGATCAAGATAAGTCGTGGGCCCCCCACAAGGTGTGTAAGCAATGCGTTGAGTATTTACGGATGTGGACGAAGGGAATAGGTGATACATTTTTATTCGGTATACCTATAATCTGGCGAGAACCCAAAGATTACTCAAGTGATTGTTATTTTGTACAGTGAAAACTTCAGGATACAACAAGAAAAACAGATGTAAAATAGAGTATCTTAGTCTATCGTCAGCTATACGCTCAGTGCCTCATCCAGCTGAAATCCCAGTGCCAGTTTTCAAAGAATTGCCCTCTTTGGAAATACATGAAGACGAGTCTGGTGAAGAACGAAGTGGCCTTAACGGCGTAGATTTTGAAATTGAACATACCGATCGTAAGGGATTTGAGCAGCATAAGTTGAATGATTTGGTACGAGATTTGGGACTATCTAAAAAAAGCTTCAGAACTATTAGCATCAAGACTGCGCGAGAAAAACTTGCTTGAAAAAGGAGCTAAGGTATCCTACCTTCGATCAAGAGAAAGTGCATTTCTGCAATACTTCCGAAGTGATGACGGATTTGTATATTGTCATAACGTACATGGTTTAATGGAAGAGTTGGGAGTTTCAGTCTATAATGCAACTGAATGGCGATTGTTCGTCGATAGTTCAAAGCGGAGCATGAAGTGTGTCTTCATCCACAATGGAAATTTATTTTATGCAGTCATAATAGGCCAATCAATTTGTCCGCATGAAGAATATGAAGATATAAAGAGAGCCATTGATTTGTTGCAATATAACATGCACCAATGGATCATCTATGTTGATCAAAAAATGGTTTGCTTCCTCCTTGGCCAGTGACGTGGTTACACCAAGTACCCTTGTTTTTTGTGTATGTGGGACAGCAGAGCTCGCGAAAAGCATTGGGTGCAGTCGAATTGGCCGCCACGATCTGATCTGAAACTTGGTGATCAAAATATTCTACATCAGCCACTTGTCGACAGAAAGAATATTATATTTCCACCTCTACATATAAAATTGGGTCTCATGAAGCAATTTGTTAAAGCTTTATCAACTGAAGGGGACTGTTTCAGGTATCTCATTTCTACATTTCCCAGATTGTCATTTGAAAAGATCAAGTCTGGTGTATTTGATGGTCCACAGATTCGGTGGCTCATTAAAGATGAACATTTCATCAATACAATGAGAGACTTGAAAAGAATGCTTGGTTAGCATTCAAAATGTTGTCAAAGGCTTTCTTGGAAATACACGATCACAGAATTACATGGAAACTGTCCAGCAACTCTCGGAGAGCTTTAAAATGCTTGGTTGCAATATGAGCATCAAATTGCATTTTTTACATAGCACCTTGCTGACTTCTCGAAAAATCCTGGTGCAATCAGTAATGAGCAGGGTGAGCTATTTCACTAAGATTTGAAGGGCATGGAGACACGGTATCAAGGTAGATGGGATGCACATATGATGGCTGACTACTGTTAGAGCATCAAGAGAGAATGTACACAGATTAAACACTCCAGAAAAGGCTATAAGCGAAAATTTTAACCTTAATTTGCTTGTTTAACGTTTATATGAGTTAATGAATGCCTTTATATGAATAAAAATATGCTTTGTGAACAGTATATTTGGTAAGTTTTCTCTTTACTCTCCTTCATATGGACATTTTGTAAGACTTTTGAGACATATAGAGTGTATCCAGTATCTTAAAAACTTGACGTGATAGACAAAAACTGAGGTTCATTTTGAATTCAGATGCCAATCGTTAGTCAAAAACAAGTCGCAGATCTAAGACAACAAAATCACTGTTCCCCAGTGTAATTGATGTCAGTTTAGTGAAGTGGATTTATTTTATCTGATTGTTTGTAGTGTCAGTTGTATTTTTTCCCCTTTCTTTTTGTACAATTTCTATATTTTCACTGCCTGTCTATCATAACTCTTTTCTTTCTCCTTCATCAAAAATATAGTTTTCTATTTGCAGGTTTCGCAGGTTTTTCACACTCCCCCTCTTGTGAGTGTTTTCCTGCCGTGGAATGTTTTTCCTGAGCCCTCAGCTTGGGTTTTTTCAATCCACATATTACTTTTCTTCTTTTGCTAACTATCTCTTTCTTTCTGTTTCGCATATGACGGTGGGTTAGGTGTAAGAAGAGACTTTCTAGTCTCAATCTAGCCCGAATAAAGGCCATTTATTATTATTATTATTAATTATCTTCTTTAATGGGTTTTAATATTTCTTGTATATTATTGTATTTTGAATTTTCTGAATTTCTGAAAAAATAAATAAATACGCCGAAGAGGTGGTTGTGGTGGTGTGTTGGCGATGTTAAATATTAATTTCCATTGGAAAAAATATTATTATTATTTGATTAATGAACGTTTTGCCCTGGTAAAGCATCACCACCGGACGGAGTTGCAGTTGCTGTCCGACCTATTTCAAGCGAACAAAGGAAATCAACCCACTCAAACGCGAATATTTACGATGGTTGAAATAAATATGAAAATTCCACAATTTCGCTAAAACAGAAAATTTACTGTCGTCAATTTTATGTATGAAAACAGTAGATTTAATGGTGGGTTTAAAGTATAAAAATAAAAAATAGAGTACACCCTGCGCGTTGTACGTCGGGTAAATTTGTTTATGAAGGGGGAGGGAGAAATTCTTTTTATTATTATTATTCTTATAGCAGTATATATGAATTATTCTTAATGCAGTCGGCACGTATGACGAGAATGCGGTAAAAACAGGCGAGAATCAGCAATTACTGGATAGTGAATAAAATACACACCGTATGAAAGTCTAGCAGAGAAACTCTGAGACAGTAGGAAATAGGAATATTTTGCTGGTTTGGACGAGTCAAGGAATGGATGGAGTTAGAATGACGGGTATTCGGAGATACGGAATGAGTTTCCGATACTACGAGCAGAGGAAGATGGAGTAGAGGCTGCGGAGGAGGAAGGATCTCGGGAAAATAGACGCAACGGAGATGAATAAAATGCATGGAAAAATGCGCAGATGTAGTTTGAAGCGAAATATGGGAAATTATGGGATAGAATTTGGTGGGAAATCGGAATAAATGAGTCTGAAACCCCGAAAGAGATCGTTTGCATCGTTATAAACATATTCTAATCGAATTAATGAATCATCCTCTCAATTTTCATGCACAATTCCTCCCGATATTTACCCTGCGAATTTCCAAACCCCGTAAATTCAACCCGCAATTATAAAAACCCGAACAGATCGCGAATTTCGAGATAATTCCTCATAAAGATTTAGTAGTGGGAGTCCCCATGGCTACGCCGCCAGCCTCCGTCTCCCACCGTCTCTCTTGCGCGTTGCCATGACAACTGGAACATTACTCGGGGACCGCTCTATATTCTTGTCTCGATAAAAATCGTTCCGTGGCAATTTCCCCCATTCCGCACCCACGGAATTAATCGCGTGCCTATCCTCGCTTGTTTTCTCTTCCTCGCTTGTTTTCTCTTCCTCGCTTCTTTTGTTCCCGTGGAGTCTTTTTCCACGCGTTCATCCTGATGAGTATGCAACAACACGAGCGATAAATCTCTCCTAATAACCAATATGGCGTCCTCTGGTAAAGAATGCGTCCAGAGAGCAATCCTCCGGGGCAGTAAACATCGATCGGCTTATGGGCCGCTAAACGCGAGGCATTCACACAACGCAGGAATTACATTCACGTGATTGGGTGCACAAAGGGGGACACTAACCGCTTTATTGGTCGTGACGTCGCCCTCCGTCATATTCCGGAGGACGCATTATCCCGTCGTATCTCACCTTCAACAACGTGCATCGACGAAACCAGACGTCACGATTTTCCCCCCACGAACGAGCGAATAAATCCGGATCGAAAACCATTTAATAACAACCACTCTTGACACAAGTGTAGAATTTCTACCTTAAACTCCGCTCAAAATTTTACTATATTTGATAGGAATATGAATTAAATTGCACTTCAAATGACTTCCTTAAGAAAAGCATTTCTTTGAGATTCTTCGATTGGCTCTACGACTTGAAAAGTGACCCAGTCAAAGGGCTAAGCGCAGACAGAATCCTTGGAATTAGGTTATTGATTTTCTACAAAGGGCATTTTAATTACCGGGTCAAATTTGTTGCAATGCCACTGTAATGTGTTCTATAAAGAAAGCTATTTGAAAAGATTATTTCGGGCAAAATCATAAAAATTATTGCAATCATATGCAGAAAACTATTCCAACGGCAGAGGAATAAAAGTTTTTAAAAAGTTCTCTGAGAATGAGGAAACAATTATCTGAATATAAAACATAAGTAATGGTAAATATATCAGAAGCTATTCCGTTGATTTTTTAGTAAGGGAATAGTCAAAGAAATATACCACGAATGTGACAACTACTAGTAGCACTAGTAAGTATCGAAGTTTCGGAAATAATTCGAAATAGTTCGACATAAAGTTGAAGCCATTTTAAACAGTTCTGCATTAAATAGGCTAGAATCAGGACAATATTCAGCGTAACGGCTTAGAAAAATATATATTTAAAAGAATGGAGTAAATTATATTTATGAAACAAATGAATTTAAACATAATTATGCTCTAATTAGTCTACGATACATTGCAGGGACTGAGATAAAATAAATAGCTCTCAAGCAATAATTTCTGGCATCAAGTCCGCAACAGTGCCCATTATCCGATCAATCATCCCATTGTTGGCATGTTGGTATTGGTTCTATACCCACAATTTCAATAATCACCTATTGTAGGCATGATATCACCTCGACGGTCTCTCAAGGCATAATCGCCTCATCAAACTACGGCATTTCCCCACAATTGGTTAAGAAAACGCAATTCGAAGCATATGCGAGCAAACGCCCCGATACATCCACAAGGAGTGGAACGAAATCCTCGGGGATCAAGCGAGCGATTTGGGACGGATCCTATGCATTTCCCCCTCCACATTAGGCTGTCACTACTTCCCAGAGAGACGAAAAAATGAGAAGCACCTGCTAAATAATGCGTACGCCCACTCACCGGAGAGAGGGACCGCTTTGAAAACCTACCCTAATCCCTCACGACAGAACCTATCCTTAAGTTAATTCCTCCAGGTGTGAGTTGGACCGCAATTACGTTCATTGCAGGAAAGAGCTCCCACGCGCCTCCCACGATGGACAAGGCGCACATTGACGCATGTATAGTCGATTATTGACCTGCCGCTCCCCCGCACCCTTCAACCCCCAAATCTCGGCCACGCGAAAAAAAAACAAAAGACAATCGGAGTTATCTCGATAAATCTCACGCGATCCACGGAATGGACCTGTGTATACCACGGGGGATTTTTTCGTCGAAATCTCTTTTTGATCTTTCTGAAAAAATGTGGGAAGAGGGGTCAGAGGGTTGGGACATATATATATGTGCGCCCCGTTTGAGGACCGCCGACTATTCATGCTGCCATGAAATACGGCGCATGTGCGGATAACTACCAGACCACCCGAGAGATTCCAGTACCCCCGCAGTGTCGATAACTAATTGGACGGCGTAGACGCGTTAATAAATCTCCGGAAAAAGGAGGCGATTCGCGTCTGTCAGAGTGAGAGATTCGGAATGCAAATCTGTCACTGAGAAATGGGCAAACATTTTTCCCGACCCCGGAGAAGGATAACGCTCCAAAACATCTCCAACTGGATTTTTTTACCGCCGACCATCTCCTAGGAAAACCCAATGGCGTCGGACGCTGAAGGCTCTCTCGATCATTCACGGTCTAGAGGCTCAATAGAAAAAATACCCCAACGAGAAACTGCTGCTCAAAACACCAATTTTATGAGTCTATTTAATTATCAACTAATTTTTTTCTCCCAAAAATTAATTCCTCCCTCATTTGAACAAATCCAATTAAATTATTCATAAAATTCCTTTTTACTTCTTTAGTATAAATTCTTGTTAAATGTCTTAACGAACCACCCCGATATCTGCACGAAACCAAGAGACATTCCTCACAAATCAATCGCTATAACACGTCATCTAATTTAAATACACACCCGCTGAGGATCAATTACGCCAATCGGGCTAAAAGGTTTTTTTCCCTTTCATCTCCGTGGCAACGTAAATAAAAGCCAGCCAAAGACGCTGATTCCATTACCTTATTGGACGAGCCAATAGACAAAGGCTTTCGTCGCCACAATGACTTAATCCAATCGCCGCACTTCTTCGATTTGATGGCTTTGGAAGGAGACAACGCTCGGCAATGCGCAAAACGAAACCAAAAAAAGAAAGAAATCGCTCTGCGTAATCTCATCGAGAAAAAGGAATGCGCGCAACCCATCCGCCCGCTCCGAATGGTTTAACCCACATCCGTCAAAATAAATCCCACGAGATGGGACGTCAATAACCAATAGCTTACACGAGCGACTCCCCGAAGGCGTTTCTTCATTACCATCTCGCGCGGATTCGTGAAAGCAGACGGAACGGCGCCTTTGTTTGGGGCATTTCGAAATATGCGGATCGTAACAATTTTCCGACCTATTTTCGGGTTGGTTACCGTACTGCGATGGGTGGCACCCATCGGGTGCACCTCGAGGGTGCGGGGAGAGTGCAGGAGGTGCCGTCCGTGGTTTGCGTGGGACGTGACACACCCACCGACACACTCCGATACGGGACAAAATACAGAGACGCGCGGTGGAATGGAAGGACAGCGATGTTAGCAGCCTTCGGTGTGCCGAACACCGGAGGCCGTCGATAGGAAAGTGGTGGTGGGGTGGGATGGTATGCGGGAGGGCACGGCGTGAAAGTCCATCTCAGACTCACCTCCTCGGCGAACTCGAAGTCCCCATCGAACTTCCTCTTCCTCTTGGCGTCACTCGCAGCCGCAAGCAGGCCCACGAGGACGATAATCCAAACGCCCTTCATAGGTGCACCGATGGCTGCGAACCTGCGAAGGTTCGAGCGACGAAGAGGAACGATTTTACCCACGAGACGCTCCTTCTACGTCCCGAGTCACGGATTTTTCGAGGAAAAAAACGAGGGCCCTGGAAGGTGTGCCTGGCGGGGGTCGACCCGATCAGAATGGGTTGTCGGAATATCCTGAGAGAGCGCCTATCTGTGCAAGCGCTACACCGAGGATTGAAAAAGAGTTCGATAGTGGCAGCTGACGGAAGCTACATGCGCACACGGCCGGGGGAATAGAACCACTGCGCAAGACTCTCTCTCTGGTCCAGGTAGTTCGGAGGGCGACCACGTGCAGCGGTGTGCTACGGAGATGATGGTGGTGCTGCACTTTTGACCAGGGACCTCTGATACCTGCACTCTCGCCCCGAACGACTTGTCAAGCGCCCAAAAAATACGTCGCCTCGACTATCCATGACAGAAAGACGCAGATTTTAGGAAGTGGAACTCGGGAATAGAAATTAACTTGATGTAATTGCCGTGTAACGGTCAGTAATACAAATCAATCCGCAACTTCGTCTAATGCGACTGTCAAACACTCCTGATTATTTCCGAATAAGGTCATACGGTCGAATAAAATCAGCAAACTAACAAATGAATCATATTATTCACATTTTATATTTTCATCGCATATTTGTTGAGACATGGAGTACGTATTGCGTATTCAATGGAGATGTACTGCATAATAGTTGGAATTTTGATTGTTGATAATACTAGCATCGACAAAAACTTTGGAATTCCCTTGATAATAATATGGTCATCATAAGTCATTGAAAACTAGGGAAACTGTCAAATCTTGGGAAATTATTCCTTAAATGTATACGAACCGCCAGTGGCGTATGGCAGGGGGTGTATTAACGGCAATATCGTTACCTAATCTATCCGTATTGTGTCAATCGATACTCGATAGTTAAAAAAAAAAAAACAGAGATACCGATAATAATGTCCTTCAACTCCCTGTGAGGACACCCAAAAAGATATAAAAATGCAACAAAAATCATAGTTTTTGATGGCTAAGATGGAGGAAAGGATACTTGATTTGCATTTACTCTAGTAATGAAACCTTTCCTGTTGCAAATACCAATGTATTTAAATTATGTGAAACTTAGGAACGTAGGAAAGGAAAAGAACACTTTGTCTTAGTTCCACAGTAAATAAATTTACTGTGGAACTAAGACAAATTCCACAGTAAATAAATTTACTGTGGAACTAAGACAAATTGTTCTTCTCCTTTCCTGCGTTATAAGGTTCCACAAAATTAAGGCTTCGCCAATTGATTTTATAATTTGAAACTGTCTATTAACTATTACTCAATCGCATGCACATTAATAAATGCAGAATATAATACCTGAGGCCTGCAAAGTCATTGTAAATACCAATGAGACCCCCATTTTTTGACTTTCGGAGCGTATGGCATTACAGCTACACTATAGCTCATTCCTCCTCTGAAAAAACCAAATGGAAACCTCGGAGATGATGAATACGTCTTTTTGCCCGCGCACCGCTTGCTCCCACAACCTCAAGAATAATTAATCAACGCGATTTCTGTTCTCGCGCGCATAAGGATTTCCACCGTATGTCCGTTGATTCAATATTACTCGAGCAACAGCAATGAACGTATACTCGTCGGATACGTACGGCCTTTTCTTCAACTTTCAATCCATACGCGCCTTCAACGCTACTTACTGGCAGTAAAATAACTCATAAGTTGGTTATTTAATGTTGCTGGGGTTCCTCCATATTTATAGATACTTTGTAACAGTCCAAAAACAGATCCTCGTCTTGTAAGTGGATTGAGAACACTGAATTCAATTCATGTAGCTCGTGAAGATACTGCGGAAGTTACAAAATGTATTTCGTAATCGATAGATTACAGTACCGAATTATGCGTTGGCTACATTGTAACAATATGAAGAATGGAGAATCGGCGAAAATAAACTAAGTTGGCAAACAGTTATCCTTTCACTATTTATTGGTACTTCTTTTCACAATTGTTCTGCCAATATAAGATATTTCGGAAAAGAAAATTTTTTATCGAAAACTGGTGCTGATCTCGCTTAAGACCACCATGCACGATCAAACAGTTTGTGTAATAACTATGTTGCATGTAAATTTGTATGCAACTAGTCTTAATCCTTTTTTTCGCGTGCGATGTTACTTAGCGTTAGTTAGGCCTCACCTTGAGTATGCATGTAGTGTATGGGACCCCACCGAGAAATGTCATATTCGGGATTCAGAAAAAGTACAACGAAAGGCGATACGATTTGTAACAGCGATACTCAGATGATACAGAACGCATGATGGGAATCATTAGAAGATAGAAGAAAAATTCAAAGGATAAATTTATCAAATAAGTTCAGAGGAATTACGTTCTCAGATGATGTAACCGATATAATGCGACCCCCCTGTTATATGTTCTGATACTGCCAGAAAGATTAGGGAAATAGATGCTAGAACGAATCGTTTCAAAAATTCATTTTTTCCGCGAAGTATACGCGAAAGCAACCGTTTAGGAAAATAGAGTCAAGGTGCCTGCACCCCCTGCCACACGCCGAAAGGCGGCTTGCAGGGTTCTTACATAAACATAGACATACCATGCACCATCAAGATAATTATGCAACGCCATTTGTTGATCTAATTGTTTTTCATGTACTGGAGGTTTCCGTTTTTGCTTTGCAGACAACTACATGAGAAATTTTCATCCATTCATAGTTCGTTTTCGGAAGTCATATTCCTTCTCAATAAATCTGGCCGAGTAAATGATCCAGATTACAGTATGTACACAAGTATAAGTCGACCCGAATATAGGCAACTAATTTTATCGCTATAACTTGGAAAACTGATTCGAGTATAAGCCTAGGACAGGAAATGTTGCGGAAACTGGTAAATTCCCAAATGAAAACATATGCTAATAAAATTACAGTAATTGAGGTTTCGGTAGGTTAAATCTTCAAGGAATGGTTAATTGATCAAATGAGGAATATGCAAGACGATTTTCCGGTATCGGCAGACTTTTTCCACCGGAGAACAGGTAAGGGGAACTCTCACAAGAGTATAAGCCGAGGGGAGCTTTTCCGGTATAAAAATGTGCAGAAAACTCGGCTTAGACATACATACATACAAAGGACTTTATTAGGCGAAATTGAGACTTTTCAGTCCCATCTTCCATTTAACCAAAAACATTTACAATACATATAACATAGTATTAAAACAAATTCAAATCATATAGCAAAATAAAATGCAAGTCTATAAAAATATTTAAACAAATACAACTATATAAATCTATATAACAAAATGAAAAAGAATACTAATATAATACATATTTATACAAAGTACAAATCTATTAAATATGATACCAAAAAAAATTTAAACTGAATACTAATATACTCGTAATACAGGCTTATACACAAGTATATACGGTAATACTTTTCCCTGCGCGATGTGAAAAATTACAATTTCCCAGCAAATGTTGAAATGTCCATTAATTTAAAATGAAAACCAATTTAAGTGATTGAGTCCGTAAAAATTTTCGTGAGCTTCAGCTCAGAATATTCCATTAAGCGTGTAGCTGAATCTAAAAAATAAATATGTTTACTCATTTTATTTTCATCGATACCCTTAATTTCGTTTCAATAATTTACTTTCAAAATGAGCCTCAACTGAAAGGGACTAAATTAAGCACAGGAAGTAGAAAAAGCAAGAACAAGCTTCAGGCAAAGTTTGAGAAGGAGTTAGGGAATTAAGCGTATGGTGGCAGAGGGCGTTCAAATGAGGATGCTTAGCAATTCTCTACCTAGTTCGCATTACTTCCTCCGTAATCATGTATGGTGCAACATACTAAGATTAGAGCATTGCGATGCATTTTGTGATGCTTCTTCTCGCAATTTATTGTTGCAAGTTCATAGTTGCGGTCCCTTGTTTCAACTTCGGTCGTGTTGCAAGAGTTCGACCTCCGAGTTCTGTTTCACGCGAAATGGAAGACAATTCGACCTCCTCTTCTGTGGATTGTGGCCTGGTTCCTACATACCACTTTGGAATATTTTATTAATAATTTAAGAGTGAACAAGTGGAAGTTGAAACGAGATAATTCATCATTCGTGCTCCATACTCTAACGCCAGGGCTTCCCAAACTATGTTCCGCTGAACCTGAATAGGTGTTCCGCGACAATTTGGAAAGGTGTTATACACTGCGATACATTTAAAGATCTTTTACTATCTACTTCAAGTAATAATTTAATCAATATGTTTATATTATAATACTATAGTTTTATATTTAAACATATAGGAAGAGAAGGATAGGGTTGATGCTTTTGAAATGTGAGTGTGGAGGAAGATGGAGAGAATGAAACGGAATAAGAAATGATGAAGTGCTTAGAAGAGTTGGGGAGGAAAGAACATTACTCCGCACAATACGGAAAAGAAAAGGAAGTCGGACATATTGTAAGAGGGAAGGGGATTCTAACTACAGCCATTGAAGGAACGGTGGAAGGAGAAAAAAGAAGAAGAAAGCTAAAAGGAGACCAAAGAAGAGGGACAGGATAAAGTGGAAACAGTTGTGGTGTAATCGAGAGTAAAAGAAACATTATTTTTGTTTAATCGACATATACTCGAATACTGTGCGCAATTTGGGATTCACATGAAGTTGGTTTAAATTGAAATTTAAAGATGGTCCAAAGTAGAGCAGCTTGTTCCGTCAGAGGAGATTTAAGGTCCGACAGTAGCGCTGTGGCGGAATCCCTCGGATGGAATTTCCTCCAGGTGGGAAAATCTAATCACCGGCGGAAACATTTGGAAAAATTCGTTATTTCAGAGTTTTTTCGACGAAGTGAATGAGATTTCAGTTCCAATAAAAAACAAACTCCACTTCCGAAAAGCATAAACATAGCGTCACAAGAAAGAGATTGTAAATAAGGGTAGTTATTTCTGGTCGTTCTGTCTGCAGTCTATTAGGGAAGCTAATAGGGTAGATTAAGTAGAGACGTTGATATTACTGCACCCTCTGCCATACGCCACGCGTGGGATTATTATCTGAGCATAATGAAGCCGACCGAAAGAGGACCGGGTTCAAATCTCCATGGGGTCCCTTCCTTCGCTTCATCTGCCTATGCGATGAGTAAATATTGACTAATTAAAGGTGATTTTTAATATGACAAAATTTCTGGAATGTCTACTGTTTATCCTCAACAAAATAACAAAGCTAATTTATAAAAATGGGGCTTTCTCGAACTGAAGGTCCGTATGATATGCACCCCCTTTTGGTAGGCCATGCCTCTTCAGCAACGGTGGTCCGCGGACCGCAGTCGGCGAATGAAATGTTGAAATCCGTAAGAATTAGTCTGCGTCAGTATATAATTTCTTAAAAACAATTCACAGAGAATTAAATATTAGATTTCCTTAACTTTGAATTGAAAAATAAACAGAAATTCCTAATGTAATTTAGTTTATAGGTTACGTCATTTGGCGGTGATGGATGGCGTCAGAAGATGAGAGCAGTATCCCACAGAACGACAAAAATGGTATAACAATTGACAGCTTGCCTTGGATATAACCAAATGCTATGATATTCACACTTTCTACAATCGATATTCTCTCACAATACCATACCTCACTCTCACATTTACCCCGCCGAGAAATGTCACATTCGGTATTTAGAAAAAGTACAACGAAAGGCGATACGATTTGTAAAGAATTGCTACGATAAAACAGCCACTGTCACTCAGATGTTACAGGAGGCGGGATGGGAATCATTAGAAGATAGAAGAAAAATTCAAAGGATTCATTTTTTAAATAAGTTCAGAGAAATGACGTTCTCAGATGATGTAACCGATATAATGCGATCCCCCTGTTATATGGGCCGTACTGATACTGCCAGGAAGATTAGGGAAATAGATGCTAGAACGAATCGCTTCAAAAAATCATTTTTTTCTGCGAAGTATACGCGAAAGCAACCGTTTAAGAAATTAGAGTCAAGGTGCTTGCACCCCCTGCCACACGCCGAAAGGCGGCTTGCAGGGATCTTTCATAGACATAGATATACCAAATTCTAAGATATCCTTTATAATTCGTACATTTAAAAAAATGCCAAGGAGTTACTACACTTGGCCGTAGTTTATTCTTCATAAAAGCTCATATTTGAGATATAATAGGGAAAGCAAGCAGATTGCAAGGATTAACAAGTTGAACGCTGAGGGGACATCCCATCGAGAGTCAGAGAGAGAGAGCATATTTTTCTCTTTGGTCTGGGACCCACACGAAGTAAGCTTACTCTCAGATTTAGAGGCGGTAGAGCAGCTATATTCATCGGTAGATATTTCAGGTTCGATAATATCGTTAAGGCTATGATAGAATCCCTCGGTAAAATTCTAGCTCCATAAATAATGAACGCGATCTACGAGAGGAATCGACAAAGCCTTACCAAATAGTAACTGAGACTATTATTTCATTATATCTGTGTTTTTTTCTGAATTTTCATTCTCACTTTAGTAAATGTTATATTTTTCTCTTGTAATTAATAATATTTTTATTTTTCTGTAAATTTATTGATTTATGTATATGTTGTACACTCCTGGCCAAAATTAACGCAGCACCGGCCGTTAGGATCGCTAGGGAGGTGTTGCGTTAATTTTGGCCATGAGTGTACGTAATTTTATTATTGCCTATACTTCATTGTTATTTTTTACTGTGTTTTCGAGGGTTTTTTTCACCCCCCTTCTCTGTGGGTGTTTTCCCGTAACGTGGGTTTTTTCTTTGCAACCTTCAGTTGCAAAGATTTTTAACCACACTCTACTCTGCCTTTTTGTTTTCATTTAATTTATAATTGTTCCTATTCTGACGAGGTTAGGTAGAGGAAGAGAGGCCCTCTTGGGACTAACCTCGCCAATAAAGGGTCAGACTAATTAACTGACTATTACTGAAAAGGAGTTTAACAGGGCTGATGTATTGATCGCTATAGAAATACGCCAAAGTTTAACAAAATTTCCCTTCTGAAAGTAATATTTATTCTTCATCTTGGGTTGAGTATTTGTCTCTCAAGCAATGCAAGCCATCCCAGCCAATCGCTTTACTACCTCACTAATTCTTATCCCCCTGCCACACGCCAAATTGCGTCTTGCAGTATATAAATATAGATATAAATTAATAAATTGTGAGCGCTCGACGAATAAGCTGGGCGGCACTTAAAAGTAAAGCAGTTCATGCTATAGCTTAGATGGATCATGGGTATGTGTCTATTATCATTCATTTCTTTTAGGAAACTTACCATAATATTGAAGTAAGCATTTATTTGTATCCACGAAGACCATTAAAGATATTTCTTCATTCCGTTCTCTAAATCTTAGAGCTTTAACAGCTTCTCTAACACGTCTGATTCTTTCGAAACCATATCGATTTCAATGAAGTACATAATTCTCACTTTCTTCTCCATTCTCCGTTGAATTACTATCGTAAGAATCTTAGATGAATGAGAAATCAAACCCGTCGTCTGAAATTCATGTTTCTCTGCCATATTTGGCAAAAGGACTAATACGATTCTTTGTAAATCCACGGATACTTTGATCCTATTATATAAATACTTATTGAAAAGACTGCTTAAACAGTTACTTATTTCTTTACTATATTTTAAACTAATCAATATCCTAGACCAGGCTTTCCTAAACTTTTTCTGCAACGGAACACTTCGCAAACCTGGGAAGTTTAACGGAACACTAAGCTTATATTTAGGTAAGGCAATTCTACTTGTAAAATTATAAAAATCATTCAATTAGAACAAATTATTTATTTGGTAATTATTTTTAAATATCAAACTATAATATCGTAATAAAAACTTAAAATATGAATCAATAAAGCATTTAATGTCTTTTACTCTCCAATTCTCCATTGTCACTCCAAATAGAGTATTTGCAAGGGTCAGAATTTGGCGATGAATTTTTTTCCAGAAAATTATTACATCATAAAAAAGTCAATCCTGGCGTAAAACTTATTTTTGTTGCCTGACGTAAATAATATAAGCATCCAAAGCTATACTTTTTTCGTAGCGAAACGGAGGAAGGAAAAACATACGCTGGTTGGCTGCTAGATTCTGACGTCACCAACCCTATTGGCGCTATTAGCAGTTTGATTACAACATCGAAGGTGCCGCGACGAGTTATTTTTACGTTTTTAATTCGAGGAGGGCAATCGTTTTTGGGAAAATTTTCACAGAAATGCAAGCAGGATATTCGAAGGCTTCACCTTGGCAGATTTTATGAGGAGAAGCCCTCTCTTCGTGAGCTCAGAGCAAAGAGGAATGAAACTGGCTCGGTAAGATTATTTTGAATGTATTAGCAATTCCAAACGATAAACTTACTCCACACTATACCTTGAATTGAAATGTAGTTTTCAAGTTATTTCAAACTCTCACGCAGATATTTTTGGACATGGCTAGGGAGAAGCAAAGTTTAAGGCAAACCGGTGGAGGTCCATCCAATATTAGACGTAACCCGGTTTACAAAAAGTAGATGGCATTAATTAGTGTGAATGGAAAGAGCTTAGGCCGCTTTCAGACGGGACGACTTTTCGCCGGCCGCCGTTTACGGCACGGTGCAGTGCTTTCAAAAAGTCGTCTCGTCTGAAAGGGTCCTAGCGCCGTGCCGTGGACGGCGGCCGGCGAAAAGTCGTCCCGTCTGAAAGGGGCCTTAGAGAGCGTAGTGGATAGCGATTCTGAGTTATGTGTAGGGATCTACATTGTACCAATGCATAAAATAACATACAAAGTAGGCGACACCAATGTCGCCTACTGCAAAGATTTTGTCGCCCAGTGACAGTACTTGGTACCAGCGAAGAAGAGTAAAAAACTCAAGCGTTTGGATACAATGTTTCTTTTCAGGGATAGAGATCGGGAAGGTGGTGGGCCCTACATTCCTTTCAAAAGAATTCCCATTTATTCACATTGGAGTTCAGTGTGTGACTCGCCAGGTAGGCGATGATTTCCATGCGGTAGATGTTGCGGAAGATCTTTTATTTTGAGTGCGAATCATATCATTTTCTATAGTGTGATTGTGTACGAGGGCTGTGATAGTGAGTGCACCGTGAAATACCTAGGAAATCGACTAGGAATCCGAAAGTACGATTGGCTCGAGGACAAGGAGAAAATAATTGGTGGCAAGGCAATTATTAATTTAGCAAACCTTTCTTAGTGAAGATTTTTTCCATTAGAAGGTAATATTTTAAAAGATATTACATCTTTGTTTCTTTTTTTATACCGAGAGGCGTATGGTATGTTTCTGCTCGATGGCTCTATAAAGGACCAACTTTTTTCGCGCAGCAACAGTAAAGTTAAAACTTAACAGCCAGAGAGCAAAAAAATACTTTTTTTGGTTATTTTAATGGGGTATTGGGTAGTGGAGGGGGTTCAAGCAGTTTCAATGTCGCCCAGTGATAATTCCTTAAAATATGCTCTGAATTGTACTATTTAAGTGATGTTTCAAAAACAATTAATTCCATTCTATCTGTATATTGTGTACTATACAATTATTTTCCTTTAGATTTAAGAGATGAGCCATTACATAATACTCAAGCCATAATGGTAAATAATTTTGTTTTATTCGGTTTTTTTATCGTAACACTGGCTGCGCTTCTAATAATTGATGGGAAATATTGAAGCATCAAAAATGCATACTTTTGTATTACATATAACTATTACCTCATTTATTCATTAGACTCAAAACCGGACAGTGCTTCGTGTGGTAAAAAAATATTTATTACTGTCCACAATCATATGAAAGAGAAATTTAATGAAAACGAAAATATCTGTTGACATTTGTAAGAAATAGGTCAATGCAATAGTCATGTCAGTCAGTATAAGAATAGCCAACGCAGAAAAAAACTATTACTTGAAATCAAATTGAAAGAAAAAGAAATAAATAAATTTATTTAGATGAATTTTAACATTTACTTTGAACAATCAAAAGTTAACCAATTAACTTTTCATTTAAAAATACAGGCTAGCATTAAACCTTAGTGATATTCCACTTCAATTAAAGAACTGAAATAATATGAACAGAAAAAAACTTAAATGTAAATTCAGCCAAACTAAGAATTATGCTAAGCTGCTACATAACTGATAATTACACTAGCCTAAGAATTTATAACGACACAAAATTTTGCAATGCTTGCATTCTGTCTGTGTAATGATAAAAGTTTTGCAATATCAAGTCACAGAAATATCCGCTGATTCTGTTATATCATGAGGTTGTTCCTTGTTTTTTTTGCGATAATTGCCACATTGTGCAGCACTGCATATGCTACTACAACTTCCATTACTGTATCTAAACAAATATTAACACTATTTTACAGGATGGGAAAGTGTCGCTTCCATACCCCAAACATTGTTTCTATTATATTTCTGGTCTTTATACGACTTTCATTTTAGAGTTGCTGATATTGATCAGAGGGCTTCCTAGTTCGTGTCATCAGATAATTTTCCTGCTTATAGTCCAAATCTCCCAGCAATACCGCGTTTCTAAAGTATTTCTTTTCCAACTTATTCTTCAGGGAAGAATTGTTCAAAATAGTTTGGCCGTGGCTTGTTTATATCACTCTGCTCTAAATCTTTCTAATAAGTTATTTCGTTGGATGTATTTCCTCATTTTCAAGACTATTCATCTACAAGTAAGTATAAAAAGTAACTTGCGTCAAGGAGTACGTCCAACATTATGCACCTTCGCGGAAAATACCTTCAATGAAGCCTTGGAAGCAAGACTTGAGACCATACACGTTGACGGACATGCCTACTATTAGTTTAGATAATTGTTCCATATTTTCCTCAGTTCCTTATTTTGTTTTCACACAAATTCCATTCAATTTTTAATGTTCTTATATGTTACACAACATTTGCTTTTTCTGACCAGCAACAGAAGGCGCTAAATGCAGTGAATACAATAAACAACGAATTTAAACAAGGCTCGCAGCGGCTTGCAGTACCTAGCTGCTACGGCGGAATAGGTTTGTTTACGTCACACCCTGTAGAAGATGGCGGCTATTCGTTTGTGCACAAGCTTCGAAATAGGATTTTTAATCTGTTATGGTTGAATAAGTACGGAATTTATAGGGGAAAAATTTTTAATTTAGGTTTTTCATGCGCCAAATATTTATTTTCCATGGTTACCAAAAATTGTGCAAATACTCTATTGTCGCGGAACACCTACTCAGGTTCAGCGGAACACCGGTGTTCCGCTGAACATAGTTTGGGAAACTCTGTCCTAGACAGATCGTTAGAATTTAAAATAAAATTAATTTTAAAACATCATTGCATTCAATTTTCTTCTACTTCAATTGAACCTCTCTGTTTTGAAAAATAGCCCCGCGCTGTCAGTTGGCGTGGAGTGGTGTTGCCACCTCTCGCGGAATTCCGGGAGTCTCCCGGATGCATTAACGTGTCTCCCAGAATTTCTAAATTTGCTGGTCCACGGCTTATCATCTGAAATTGGTAAATTTAGTCATCCTCGTAGATGTAACCCAATGCATGACTAGTATTCCATGGTAATATAATAATAGGTTACCCGTACGTCCTGATTTTTAAACTTCTTCTCTGTCTCTTTTCAGCTTTAATTCAACAAAAATGTAGAATAAAGCACAGCGACACAAAAATTCAGTTTATATAAAAATCGTTAGATTGTAAAGTATTCAGCCCGTAGACCGGAAATGACGAACAAGTGCTATCGATATATCTTTTCTTGACCGAGAGAAAGTCTCCAGGAACTTTAGGCTCCTAAATAAAAACTCTTCCGGAATGTTTACCTCTAGAATTAAAGATCTCCCGGATTGACCCGTCACCAAGGTGTCAACCCTAATAGGGAGAGCGTCTTGGAGCTCGCTGGCTCTCCATATATATTTATAGGTAAAAAAAGTGCGCTTTAAAATAAGTAAGTCAAAATTCAATGTAATATCTTTCGTCACTAGCAATATTGTAACTCCTTTGCAACCCTATAGAAATCTTACAAAAAATATCTGAAACTTTTGCCAAACTTAATAATAATCGAAATTGGTTTTGACCATCGTGAGCCCTACGGTAAACTTGTTCACAAATACAGGTAAAATGATGATGATGAAAATTGTATCTTAGAAAACTCTGCTCGGGATCGTCATTAGGGGGGGTTATTAGTTATATATTTTAAGGTTCATTTTATATGAATAATGTGATGGTATAACAAGAAATTATTTCAGCTGCTATTATACGAAGCAAGAAACAATAAACAAAAATATGTTTAAATTTTTATAATTTTGTTCTAAATCGGAGGTATATTATTAAAAGAATGATATTGTGTCAACAGGTGAGAGAGATCACACTATTACAGAATGTTGATGAATAACGGATGCCTGAACTCTTTACAGTAATCGAAAAACATTCCCTTTGCAACTAATGCATTTCCTGAATCACATTAATGAATAAATGATACTTCCAAAGACAAATTAAAGTTCTGATTGTAACATCTACTAGAGATTGTGAGCATTTCCTTACTTGTTTCATATTTTCTTAATAACATTCTAATAAACTCATAAATCTTAATGTTTACTTATGCTTACCACCTTAAAGTAATGCTTTGAAATTTTAAAAATTCTTCCCTGGAATTCAGTAGAATTGATTGTGACTGGTTTGTATTAATCCAAATTGATACCAAATAGAAGAGATTTATATTTTCTTAATTGTTTATTTCCAAAAATCATCAGCTACGTTTGTCTGTTTTATTATTCACTAGTGGAGTGCCCGTTGATTCTCAACAGAAAAATGCCATAGATTGTCTCTGCAACGAACACTAATGGAAAGAAGATGTACCAAGAAGAGCAAAACCAATGGTCAATATAAATATAGGAATGATTCAATTTTTGTCAATTCTGTTAATCATTTGCAATTGTTTTCGGCGATATCGGCAAATAATTGAAATTCAGGGAAATGATTCCTATAGTTAAAATATTCGAAGATGATATATTCCATATATAGAGTAACATATCTGAAAAAAATTTCAGAGTTTAATATTGGACTAATATACCAGCAATACTTCTTTAGAGGGAATTTCTATAGTACACTAAGTCCTCGAGTAGAGAGAGAGTAAAACCGGTTTAAAATACTAACTAAAAATTCAGTGAACAATTACGTTGCTGTAAATAAAACTTTGTTGCTACTGACATTTAAACAAAATTGTAAAAAAATAAAATTTTAATCTTCGTACTTTTTTCCGTGCGATTCTTAACAGGATATTGTTCGTAACAGCAAATGTTAAAATCTCATGTAATTTTTTCTTCTTCATAAAGTGTATCACTTATTAGCAGGATTAATTTTAACTTGACTTATATTCTTAATGCATTTTGATGGATAAATACATGAACTAGGAATCAACAATCGCCTTCATTGTCAAGGGTGATGGGTAGTTTACTACCTCGAAACTTTGATAAAATATTCATAATATATATATATATATATAGAATATATAAATCAAAATTCTCCTAATTTCAATTCGTAAACGATATTTCACGACCAAAATAAGAATTTTTATTCTATTCTCCTTCTTATGGCGATTGATTCGACTTTGTACGACTAGTATTTCTAATTTTTACTTTCTAATGAAGTAAAGCCTGCAGCGAGAAAAATGAATTTTACGTGCATTTCTTATGGAAATGCTTTTTAGATTTTTTGGCCATTTCATTTGGGTTTTTCCTAATTTTCTTTTTTCTTAAACCACCTCCGTACCGAGGCGAAGAAAACAAAAAAAATATTCAAATCGGTCGAGCCGTTTTCGAGTTTTAGACGACGTCACGAACATAATTTCATTATATATAAGACTAGCGGAGTGCCCGTTGATTCTCAACGGAAAAATGAATGTAATTCGAAAGTAATGAAACTTAGATATGAAAATTCTTAAATTTATGAAAAATACAATACTTCTCTTTATCCTATGTGACTTACGAAATTACAAAAACAGCTACACAAATGTAAATCACAGACTAAACAAATGATACACCAGTCGCTACAACAAATAGAGGAAACAACTGAGTACCAAAAAAGTGGAGACGAAATCCCAAAATAGCCACACAAATCTAAATCACAAACGACAACGAATGAACCAGTCGCTTAGTACGTCTAATATATCTGACGCAAGTGAGTGAACAAAATCACCGTAACTATGAAATAAACGGCCGTACATAGCGGCCATACAATCTATTTTTACAGCAATAATAAGAATGCATGTATATTTTATTTCTTTCGATACTTGTCTAGAGTCCGTAAAATGAATACTACTTTGTACTTGTTTGAATAATTAAACCCTGCAACATACAAAATACATATTGAAGCGTATTTCTAATTATAATATTTGAGCAGCCAGCATAGAACCGAAGCATAAAAATAAAGGACAGTCGCCCATAATCTGAGAGAGGTGTTCCATATTTTATAGTATAATAAACTTAATAATGTATCGGCAATCGTTTAACACGAACATTTAAACATAGTATTTAAAATATAACAAAATACCAATGAGTATGACTATCACCGTCAAGAAAAGATATAGCTGGATAGTACCTATACTAAAACACACCAATAGATTATCCAGTAAAACATTTCTTGGTTTAATTTCCAATTCTATATCTAAAAGCACAAAATTCGCTTACCTTTTTCCAGTCACGTATAAAAGGATTGTGATTCCTTGCTGCTTTAGATAAAAATTCTTGACACTTCAAAGAAAGTATCACTGAATTCAGGGATATTTCAACGATCTTGACTGATTCATTCTTTAGCATTAACGATTAAATGCACGGCGGGACGTTAAATTAAACGATTAGTATTTAGATACTTGTCCGTACGATGAAAAACCACTTTGATTTGTTAGAGGTAATAAACCCTGCAAAATACGAAAGATGCATTGAAGCATATTTCTAATGAAAATATTTGATCAGCCTGCATAGAACCGAAGTTCAAAAATATATGACAGTAGCCATAATCTGAGAGAGGAATTGCATATTTTATATTCTAACAAACTTAATCACGTAGCGGCAACTGTTTGACATGAGCATTTAATCAACATATTTATAATATAACAAAATACCTATGTGTATGATGATCACCATAAAAAAAATTTAAAGGTGGATTGTACCTACACTTAAACACATTAGATGATCTACTGAATCATTTCCAATTCTATATCTAAAAGCACAAAATTGGTTTACCTTTTTCCAGTCACGTATAAAAGGCTTGTCATTCCTTGCTGCTTTAAATCCAATTCTTGACACTTCAAAGGAAGCTATCACTGAATTCAGGGATATTTCAACGATCTTGATTGATTTATTCTTTAGTGTTAACGATTAAATGGATGGCGTGACGCTAAATGAAACGATTAGTATTTAGATTGGTAAATAAGAATGAAAAAGTTATCAACTTACCAAGCTAAGAAGATATAATTACTTTATATGGGAAAAGAAAATTCATTCAATACGACGTTGAATATTAATTTCAAGTAAAGAATCAATAAACATTGGCGTTGCTATAAACAAAGCTTGGTTGTTGCAGACGCGCGTATGCTAACAAATTTGAATTTTAAAATATAGCTTGGCCTTGACGACGGGTTGTTTACAATGTCAGATTTTCATAAAAGTTTCGTATTTTACTTCCAAATTCTCACAACTTCGAAGTGAAAGCAATATTCTACGACCAAAATAAGAAACTTCATTCCATTTCCTTTGTTTTGGTGTTAGTTTTAGTTTCAAACGACCATTATTTCTAATTTAATTTTATTAAAGAAAAGTAACGTGTAAATGATAAAAATGTCTTCCCATGTATTTCTTATGGAAACTCTTCGACTATCTGGAGTCGAACCGAGTACAGTTGGGTCAACAAAAAGTAGTCTATCATTTGCGCAGGGGAGACTTTTAATATTGTACGAATTTTGAAATTTTGAAAATATTTAGCTTTAGAGTTATAGCGTGAAATAGATTTTTGAACCCAACTGGGAACGAACTGGAGACAGCTAGGTGGATAAAAGGTAGCCTATGTCACAACCCGGATGAAAAATGACCACCATACCAAATTTCATCCAAATCGGTTGGATAGTTTTTGAGTGATGCTCTGGCAGACAGACAGACATGAAAATTTCTAAAAGGTGTTTCGGACTCAGGAACAACCCCAGTATCCAGCTATACATTTTTTTAAATCGGATCAATGTACAGACACGACCCCCTCTACGGATTTATTATATAGATATAGATTATAAGAAAATTGTGTTAAATCAAATTCTATGTAAATAGCTGGTTATGTAAGAGTTTGGTCCATAATATACATTATGTCTGTAGTAAAAACGTAGACAATACCTGCTAATATAGAAAACTACGTATTTCTCATAAAATTGAGCGTTAACACTAAGGCTGCTCTTACCAACAACTCGCTAAAGGGTCGACACTGGGTGTCGCAGCCAATAAATTGAACGGCGGAGGCAGGTAACGGAAGATTACTTTAGCATGGTGAAAACGGATATTTCAGGAGCTGCATAGGATAACACGTTCAGAAAGTGTTACATATTAAAGATAAGCTAATTTAAACTCTAAGCATGGCAACAATGTAGAAAAGAGCTTGACCTTAAAAAATGGAGGCGAGAGCTTTAAAGAAATTTGGAACTCAATTTTGGGTCTGCGAGGAAATAATTTGTATGGTTTAAACGTTCTAATATTGTATGGTTTAAACTTAATGATTAAAATTTGGCTTCTTTCATGTTAAATTCTGGCAAATCATATAACGCCGCGGTGTTCCACAACCTTCGGCCTGAACGTCTTGATTTTATGAAGAATAGGAAAATCGATTTAGAAAAAGTATTCGGAAAACAATTCAAATCTGTACACTTGAAGGCTAGAATTAGCGAATCCTGCAGTATTTTATGTTACTCTATTTGTTATAACAGATCGTTTCGAAACGTTTTACGAGCACTCAAATCTTATTACATTAGTGCAGATCGAGTTACAGCTAGCCAATCAGAAAGCTATATAAGTTGGTTGAATTTTCAATTATATATGTAATCAATTTAATTTATATTCTACCACTTGATACAATTATGGCAAAGCTTTCAAGTACTCAAAATTGTTGTTTACAATGACGAAGCTTAAAGGAAAACGATGTATGGAAAATTTAGATTCACATGAGGGGTGTATTGCATTCCTACCAAGATTAAGGAGTGGATAATTAGGATGGCGTTAATAATATAATGATAATAGCAAAGCGAATAAGCATCCAAGTAAGAGTTCCAATATCAGAATGTAATAAACCTGTGTACAAAGATATATGGATCACTTTTGAGGAGTTGCTTCATGAAATCGCATACATATTCTATTTCCTAACAGTTACTACCCAAATTCATTCTCAGACTACATTATAGCTCCTGTCGATGATTCGTCTATTTATGCAAAAACCTTTCACAAATATTGTAGAATAGCACCATTATTTCAGAATCATAATTAAATATCTAGTTTATTTATAACAACAAAAAGTCATGGTATTTAGCAATTGCATAAAATGAGGAAATATTTAAAGTAGAATACAATGAAGAGTAGAGCTTCACCTAATTTAGAAATCCGGAAGAGGTCCTCGGCGACGAAAGCTGCCCTTTTCTTTCGAAACGCGAAACACGGCAATCAATTACGGAAATCCGAGAAAATTAAATTTCTAAAAATCTGAAAAATATTGAAACAACAAATCAATAAAACATCATAAAATAATAATCTTATCAAATTCAGTAATGCAAACATTGTACCCGAAGAACACGAGGGCAGACATGAAATTTTATCCCGAACGTTCAATCGATGAGTTCCGTTATTTCCAAATCACTGTGACCGTTACAACCATTGCTTACGATTAAAAAAGAAAACAAAACACTTACTAGAAGAAAACAGAAAAAATTTAATTTGGTTCCTAAGAGAAATACGGCAGAATCTATTAAATTCATTTCGTGAATTAGATGATGATAATAGAGAATAAAAATAAAAAGAAACTTACTCATGATTACTCAATAATATCAAAAACGAGAGACCTAACCTTAACCTAACGTAGGAACGATATATATTAGCATGTCCCCGAATTAAAGGGGAACGAAACTTAAGTAGGTGTTGTAAAAGTAATCTGAGAAAATTAAATAGCTCAAAATCTTTAAAATATTTAAACATCGAGTTGATAAAATTTTAACCAAGCTAAATTATATAAATATTGCAACCTAAGACTGCAGCAACTTTTATCGGTAAATTTCAAACGACAATTTCCGTGATTTCAAAATCGTTATGACCGTTATTAACAATGGCCTATGGTACCCAGTAAGAAACACTGTGTTTTATGAAAGTGCACATTTTTATTCCAAGTGAAAACGCGACAGTATGGCTAGTTACACACTCACCGGTTTCGCTCGTCCGGTCGGTCATAAAATGGTCGTGAAACCGGGGTACGGATGCTTTCAAACACAAGTACCGGGCCAGCCATAAACATGCCCCTGTTGCTTCTCCGGCGTTGGTGAAAAATCTCTTTGGAATTTTTGGTTCAAATGACTTTAATTTTTAAAATTACTTGCTAATTTCGTCTACATTCACTATGTCATTCGGCACGTCCATATTTTAAAGCAATAGACTAGCAGAATGGCCCGTTGATTCTCAACGGGGATATTAAATTTCATAAAAACCAGTGTAACCACCTTGATCGTGAGAAATATATCATAATTGCTGATAAATAGCAAATACCAGACTTTCCAAACATATATACCACGAAATGTAAGTTACAATTAAGTCTAAAAAGCTGTATCAACTTAATATTTAATCTTATATAGTTTGAATGAGATGCGGGCAGGTAGTTATAGCTGAATGAGCTTTTCCGTGACAATGTATCAAAATGTATCTACGTACGAAAGTGAGGCATACATATAGCTTCTTCCTTTCTGGCTTATATCTCCTAAAGGCAGGTTGATGTAGCGAATGAGCTTTTCGGTGACAATGTATCAAAACGAATCTACGTATGAAAGTGAGGAATACATAATAGCTTCTTCCCCTCTGACATTCCCCCCAAATCTACTAAAGGAGCAGTTTTCTTATTTCTACGCCGACTGAAGCCGCAAACTTTAGACTGGTCATCACTGAGAGGATACCTCCAGTAACTGAATAAGTGTGATTCCGAGAATAGACGAATAAGTCATTGTTATATTTCTTGCGAGAAGAAAAAACTACAGACATTAAATAAGAAATGGTGTATCATGGAACTAAAGGTATGTTTTATTTATTTCGAATTCATTTATTTCAAATTACACTGCAATTAGACTATTTGTTTTTTCTCGGTAATACTTATAACGTGAGGTTGTTAGTGAGAATTCTTGGCTCGTATAAAATGAAGTGGTATGTTAATTAATGTTTAGGAACGTAGTCGTAGATCTTGGGAATGAATATGTGCAAGATACAATGCCATATTAGATGGAACGATAAAAGTCATGAAAATGGAGCAGCAATCTTACCGAAATAAGTCTGTGGAGCTATGCTCTTAAGTCGAAATTCATTATATGATAAGTGCATTGGGTTAAGTGATATGTAAAGTATTTGATTAAAAACCTGAAAAGTTCGTGATGCTAACGATGTTTAATATTTTCAATTATTTTATTCACCTACCTCCGTTGAGAAGGTGAATGGCGTCTTAAGTAAATTTACAATTTATGGTTATCTGTATAGTTTCCTATCCCGAAAACAAACTAATGTTCAACATGTGTAAGAGTTAAGACCTATTCTTCGGCTGAGGTCAAATTAATAAATTTCAGCGTACAGTATGCTAAGTATTGACAATTGGGTGAGTTACTTTCAATATCAGTGTTTTATTATGATGGGAAATTAGGACGTGAGTAATTTCCGCCAAATGTAATATGAGATAGGTCCACAACTTACCACGTTATTATTTTAAATCGGTGGAACTGACAGCGAGAATGCAAATTCTTTCAACGTACGAATTTCAAAATCGTTTTAATTCCCTGAATATTCAGTTAACCATCACGTTATCATAAACAAAACTCGGTTGTCACAGACGCTTAAGGAAATTTGAAAAAAATCAAAGGAAATATGTTTGTACCTTTCAACGTGCGTTTCTTCACAGGATATTGTTTGTCACAAAAATTTTAAAATGTCATTCAATTTTTTATTCTTCGTAAATCTTCATCTCTTATTTTCAAAATTAATTTTAACTGTTCATTGATCCGCCATGTTTTCTTATGGAATTACACATGAGTTCGGAATTTACAATCGCCTTGATCGTCAAGGGAATGGGTTTGTTTACACATGGCAATTTAGACAAAATATTCGTACACTTTATCTAAATTCTCACAATTTCGAATCACATACGATATTTCTCGACCAAAATAAAAATCTTTGTTCTATTTTCCTTCTTTTGATGCTAGTTTCGACTTCCTACGACTGTTCTTTCTAATTTTGTTTTGCAAAAGAAGTGAAACGTGCAACGAAAAGAATGAACTTTACGTGTATTTCTTATGCAAACTGTTTTAGTCGTCTAAAATATATTCTAAGATCACATTAAGACAATAAGTACCACCTTTAAAGAGAAATTTTCATACAGGTACAGGGGGGCAAAGTAATAAAATATCAAACATAAATTAGGTACTGAAATAAATTATGTATCAACTAATAACCACCGATGAAATTTTCTTGGGGAAAGTAAGTGTATTATGGAGCTGACTCGTATCCCAATCTTAAAATGTGTAACATAAACACGGAACACAAATAACACAGAAATTATCATGAAGTCAAAATAGGAACAAAAATTAAAAACCATAAACAGAAGGATGGTAAATATATATGGATTGGAAGCACTTAAAAACAACGATTAAATGAATGTGTATATTCTGCATGTAATAAAATAAAATTTCTTTACCTTTTTGGTCTATCATACGATGCTGGAGGTTTGCTACAACTTTACAACTCGCCGTTCAACTCTTCAAAGAATAGAGACACCGAATCTGGGAAATCTTTACTTTCTTCGCTAACTCCATTTCCGTAAATCGCTAAATATACATTATTGCAAATAGATTAGATTTAATACTTAATTCAGAAGAATATATATTCAATACGTCCTCAACTTACCAGGATATTTATACGCAGCTCGTTGAATTGTTCGAAAAAATCAATTTTTGGTTAACCACAAATATAAAACTCATTTATTTTACGAAAAAGACAGTAAACAATTATGTTGCTATAAATAAAACTTGGTTGCTACAGACTCGTCAACAAAATTCGAAATTTTAAAAATTTTCCCCCTCTTCTTATGGAATTACGCTTGAGCTCGGAATCAACAATCGCCTTGATCGTCAAGGGAATGAGTGGTTTACTACATGGACATTTAGACAAAATTTTCGTATATTTTATCAAAATTCTCGCAATTTCGAGTCGCAAACGATATTCCACGACCATAATAAGAATCTTTATTCTATTTCCCTTCTTTTGATGCTTGTTACGACTTCCTACGACTGTTCTTTCTAATTTAGTTTTGCAAAAGAAACGAATCATGCAACGAAAAAAATGAACTTTGCGTGTATTTCTTATGCAAACTGTTTTACTCGTCTGGGTTCGAACGGTGGACTTTGGGCAAATTTTAATTACCACTTGATCATCCGGGGGAAGACATTTAATGATGTTAAAAGTTTGAACATTGTGCGACGTATAGTTTTTGAGATTTTGCTAAAAGTGTTACATCCCTTTTTTGAGGACAGACGGACGGACACGTTACTAAATTAATATATATAGACTAGCAGAATGGCCCGTTGATTCTCAACGGGGATATTAAATTTCATAAATACCAGTGTAACCACCTTGATCGTGAGAAATATATCATAATTGTTGATAGATAGCAAATACCAGACTTTCCAAACATATATACCACGAAATGTAAGTTACAATTAAGTCTAAAAAGCTGTATCAACTTAATATTTAATCTTATATAGTTTGAATGAGATGCGGGCAGGTTGTTAGAGCTTTGCCGTGACAATGTATCAAAATGTATCTACGTACGAAAGTGAGGCATACATATAGCTTCTTCCTTTCTGGCTTATATCTCCTAAAGGCAGGTTGATGTAGCGAATGAGCTTTTCGGTGACAATGTATCAAAACGTATCTACGTATGAAAGTGAGGAATACATAATAGCTTCTTCCCCTCTGACATTCCCCCAAATCTACTAAAGGAGCAGTTTTCTTCTTTCTACGCAGACTGAAGCCGCAAACTTTAGACTGGTCATCACTGAGAGGATACCTCCAGTAACTGAATAAGTGTGATTCCGAGAATAGACAAATAAGTCATTGTTATATTTCTTGCGAGAAGAAAAAACTACAGACATTAAATAAGAAATGGTGTATCATGGAACCAGAAGGTATGTTTTATTTATTTCAATTTCATTTATATCAAATTACACTGCAATTAGACTATTTGTTTTTTCTCGGTTATACTTATAACGTGAGGTTGTTAGTGAGAATTCGTGACTCATATAAAATGAAGTGGTATGTTAATTAATGTTTAGGAACGTAGTCGTAGATCTTGGGAATGAATAAGTGCAAGATACAATGCCATATTAGATGGAACGATAAAAGTCATGAGAATGGAGCAACAACCTTACCGAAATCAGTCTGTGGAGCTATGCTCTTAAGTCTAAATTCATTATATGATAAGTGCATTGGGTTAAGTGCTATGTAAAGTATTTGATTAAAAACCTGAAGAGATCGTGATGCTAACGATGTTTAATATTTTCAATTATTTAATTCACCTACCTCCGTTGAGAAGGTGAATAGCGTCTTAAGTAAATTTACATTTTATGGTTATCTGTATAGTTTCCTATCCCGAAAACAAACTAATGTTCAACATGTGTAAGAATTAAAACTTATTCTTCGGCTGAGGTCAAATTAATAAATTTCAGCGTACAGTATGCTAAGTATTGACAATTGGGTTAGTTACTTTCAATATCAGAGTTTAATTATGATGGGAAATTAGGACGTGAGTAATTTCCGTCAAATGTAATATGAGATAGGTCCACAACTTACCACGTTATTATTTTAAATCAGTGGAATAGACAGTGAGAATGCAAATTCTTTCAACGTACGAATTTCAAAATCGTTTTAATTCAATGAATATTCAGTTAACAATCACGTTATCACAAACAAAACTCGGTTGTCACAGACGCTTAAAGAAAATTGAAAAAAATCAAAGGAAAAATGTTCGTACCTTTCAACGTGCGTTTCTTCACAGGATATTGTTCGTCACAAAAATCTTAAAATGTCATTCAATTTTTTATTCTTCGTAAATCTTCATTTCTTATTTTCAAAATTAATTTTAACTGTTCATTGATCCGCCATGTTTTCTTATGGAATTACTCATGAGTTTGGAATTTACAATTACCTTGATCGTCAAGGGAATGGGTTTGTTTACAAAAGGCAATTTAGACAAAATTTTCGTATATTTTATCTAAATTCTCGCATTCTCGAATCACATACGATATTTCTCGACCAAAATAAAAATCTTTGTTCTATTTTCCTTCTTTTAATGCTAGATTCGACTTCCTACGACTGTTCTTTCTAATTTTGTTTTGCAAAAGAAGTGAAACGTGCAACGAAGAGAATGAACTTTACGTGTATTTCTTATGCAAACTGTTTTAGTCGTCTAAAATATATTCTAAGATCACATTAAGACAATAAGTACCACCTTTAAAGAGAAATTTTCATACAGGTACAGGGGGGCAAAGTAATAAAATATTACACATAAATTAGGTACTGAAATAAATTATATATCAACTAAAAACCACCGATGAAATTTTCTACGGGAAAGTAAGTGTATTACGGAGCTGACTCGTATCTCAATCTTAAAATGTGTAACATAAACACGGAACACAAATAACACAGAAATTATCATGAAGTCAAAATAGGAACAAAAATTAAACACCATTAACAGAAGGATGGTAAATATATATGGATTGGAAGCACTTAAAAACAACGATTAAATCAATGTTTATATTCTGCTTGTAATAAAATAAAATTTCTTTACCTTTTTGGTCTATTATACGATGCTGGAGGTTTGCTACAACTTTACAACTCGCCGTTCAACTCTTCAAATAATAGAGACACCGAATCTGGGAAATCTTTACGTTCTTCGCTAACTCCATTTCCGTAAATCGCTAAATATACATTATTGCAAATAGATAAGATTTAATACTTAATTCAGAAGAATATATATTCAATACGTCCTCAACTTACCAGGATATTTATAAGCAGCTCGTTGAATTGTTGGAGAAAAATCAATTTTTGGTTAACCACAAATATAAAACTCATTTATTTAACGAAAAAGACGGTAAACAATTATGTTGCTATAAATAAAACTTGGTTGCTACAGACTCGTCAACAAAATTCGAAATTTTAAAAATTTTCCCCGTCTTCTTATGAAATTACGCTTGAGCTCGGAATCAACAATCGCCTTGATTGTCAAGGGAATGAGTTGTTTACTACATGGAAATTTAGACAAAATTTTCGTATATTTTATCAAAATTCTCGCAATTTCGAGTCGCAAACGATATTCCACGACCATAATAAGAATCTTTATTCTATTTCCCTTCTTTTGATGCTAGTTTCGACTTCCTACGACTGTTCTTTCTAATTTATTTTTGCAAAAGAAACGAATCATGCAACGAAAAAAATGAACTTTGCGTGTATTTCTTATGCAAACTGTTTTACTCGTCTGGGTTCGAACCGTGGACTTTGGACAAATTTTAATTACCACTTGATCATCCGGGGGAAGACATTTAATGATGTAAAAAGTTTGAACATTGTGCGACGTCTAGTTTTTGAGATTTTGCTAAAAGTGTTACATCCCTTTTTTGAGGACAGACGGACGGACACGTTACTAAATTAATATATATAGAAGAGGAGAGGGTAATGGCAAGGGACCGCTTTGAAAAAGGACGTTGGAGTTTAAGATTGAGGATTACAGAAAAAATTATTCCTTTATTAATACCTTATATTTCGGAAACGGAAGCATTCGGTTTCCTACAGGCGACTTTGATATTCGTCGCAGAGGCAAATTCCTTTGCGAAAGCATGTTTAAAGACCTCCATTGTAGTAGGAAGAGCATTTTTGGGGAAAGAAACCTATCTCCAGATACGATTTCTTAAGATATTTCTGCTTATTAGATCGAAGAAGCCTTGATTATTTGGAACTCTGTTACTGGAAATGAGATAAAATAACTGAGCAAAGTTCCACCAGTAAGACTTTAATGCTATTTTAATTTCTTAATTTAAATAATTTAATGCATTTATAAATTAAAATCATATAATGGTGGAATTATTTAAGCAAAGGATTCACACAATACTTTTTTTAATGCTTATCATCAGGCCACAACTTAAAAACAACACAGATGGCAATTGATAGTTGAAACCGGTCCGGTCGCTTTAAACGAAATGTTTTGTGAACCTTTTGCCTAGTTACTTCCACCATCATGCAGATATACCAAATAACAGCTTTTAAAATCAAATTAATGAAATTACAGAATTAAAAAATAAATTGAAGTATTTCTGGTTGAACGCTGCTAAGTTATTAGAGGTTTCAAATCCCAGCGAAGATGAAAGCTTTCGAAATACGTATTGGGTGCTCTTAAAAAGTGCTGTCTCATTTCACGTTCTCTCGGAATACCGGTGAAAGAGACGCGGAACGACGGCTACTGGAGATAATAAAACTCTCATTCCTAACATCCGTGCTCCAAATTTTCTTTCTTTACACTGCAAAGTTATTTTGCCATGCACAACCGATCCACAATTAGCGAGAGATTGATTGACGCAATATTTTACTTCCCTTTGCAACCACGCCACATCCCAAATTTTAAAAGAAAGCGCAAGAGATATTCCGAGCAATAAAATGCTTAAAAAGTTCCCCCCCGCGAGATCCATCAACACTGGTATCCCAGAGAGGATCAACTTCCATTTTAGAGTCGTAAACAATGGGAGAGGTTCAAGTCATACAGATACTACGTGGATCTCGTTGTCATAGCTTTTTTGGTGAGTTTAAAATTTCCTATTACATGCAGTGATGATAGTAAGATCCAATAATGGAAAGCAAAGATAAAAAAATCAACGCGAATGGTTGTAAATGGATGTTAAGAGCTAGAGCAGGGGTCGGCAACCTATGGCACGCGTGCCAGGCTTGGCACGCGGTGGGATTCTCAATGGCACACCTTGCAACGAGCGAGGGATGTCAGCCCTGTAACTCTCGCATGTACTTTGTCGCAAGGAAGGATAAAGGAAAGGTGCGCGTTCGAATTAGTTAGCGCAATTCGAAAAATCGTAATTGTTTTGCGCGGGAGACGGCATTACACGCCGAGTGTGGAAGCAGATATCATCTTGTTTCGAGAGGTATTCTGTCGTCAAGTATTTATATTGTGAAAACTTAAATTTTGAAATTTTTAACGATAATAGCAATACCCGAACTGCATATCTGAATTACTACAGAAAGAAAATAGTTGGTGTAATTGCGAAGGTATGTAATTAGATTTGATCTGTTACTTGTATTATATATTTCCTATTGATTTAATTTTTATTAAAATTATCCTATTTAAAAAGATGTAGAATAAGAACTAAAAACTTGATGTTCGTAGTTTTCAAGACTCTTGGATGGATGAATATGGGTTTATACAACAAAAAGATCGTTCTCTATGTGTGATACGTCGCGAGAGCGTTTTATGCCGCACGTCAAGTGTACAACGACATTTCCAAAGAAAACACCAATCCATATTTAATAACAACGGTGAAAAATGTGAAGCTATAAAGCGAGCTGTTGCTGATTACAAGAAACAAGCAGCTTTATTTTGAAGAATAACTGGAATGAAGCCTAAAGCGACAGAATGCAGCTTCACAATTGCTCACTGCATAGCTGTCAAAGGTAAACCCTTTACAGATGGGGAATATATAAAGGAAATCTTTATAAAAAGTGCTGAAAAGTGGTTTAGCGATTTACCCAACCAACATACAATATTATCCCAAATTCGACAGATACCGGCTTCTGCACGAGCAATTGAAAGAAGAATAACTGAAATGGCAGAAAATGTTGCAACAAAACAGAATTCAGGATTACAAGAAGCTGTTGCTTCATTTAGCGTCGCTGTTGATGAAAGCACCGATATAAATGATGTTGCACGGCTTGCTGTAATTGCACGGTATTGTGGTAAAGATCAGGTTTATGAAGAATTGTGTAGCTTGATTCCTCTGTCTGGGACAACGACGGGGCAGGATCTTACCTCATTCATGAATTATTTTGATAGCAAAAACATTAATATAAGAAAAATGTTTTGTGTAACTACAGATGGCGCACCTGCAATGGTTGGCAAGGATGGAGGATTTGTCAAACTTCTAGAAAATC
This sequence comes from Sympetrum striolatum, assembly GCA_947579665.1. NCBI lineage: Eukaryota > Metazoa > Arthropoda > Insecta > Odonata > Libellulidae > Sympetrum > Sympetrum striolatum. Next base: position 88,011,444 of record OX388346.1, read on the forward strand.
ATATTGGACGTAAACTATTAAGCTTTCACTGTATAATACACCAGGAAAGTTTAGTTGCCAAAATTTCGTCACAGCGCTTAATTCCTGTAATGAACACTGTTTTTAAAATAGTTAATTTCATAGTGTCTCGTTCTTCATTGACACACAGGCAATTTAAATCTCTTTTAGAAGAAATGGAAAGTGAATATGTGGACCTCCCCTTATACAGCCATGTCCGTTGGCTTAGTCGAGGTAATGTCTTGAATAAGTTCGTGTCATGTCTGGAACACATTCAAGTTTTTCTTAATGAGTGAGACTAAACCTTTCAATCTTTCATTTGTATGTATTTCTTGATGTAATTTCATTTTCTTAAAATCTTTGGGATTTATCTCCTATTGTTCAACGTTCATTTCAATTCAGCTATAATTAATATCAGTTTAGTGAAGTTCATTTATTTTATCTGATTGTTTGTAGTGTCGGTTATGTTTTTTCCCCTTTCTTATTGTACAATTTCTATATTTTCACTGCCTGTCTATCATAACTATTTTCTTTCTCCTTCATCAGAAATATTATTTAATATGTATTTAGATCCCTCCGTGGCTCCAAGTCATGGCCAATGCTCAACATCGGCAACCCAGCTGCTGATGATCATAATCGTAGATTGATGTAAGACAGTGTGAAACTCTAGAACACACAAAGATATTTTAAATTTATATCACGAAATATGCCTTCACTGGGTTCATAATCTCACCAGTCACATATTTTGGTCCTTCAGTCGAACAACTTCTGACCCAGCGAGAATCAATTGCGGTGATATCAGGCCGGGGCTGCAAGCCCGAAGAACAAGAAGTGGCAGGATCTATAGCAACTATGAGGTACTCATTGTAACTCTAACACTTCTATTCAATTAGGTGTGTTGTTTTACGATCGAAAGTTTACTATTATTCTGACTGAAATTGAAAGTAAACTTTTGTAATTTGATTTATATCCTGCAAGCGATCGATTAAAAATGAGATTCATCTAATTGAGAGTTTCCTCAACATAATATGGGCTTAATTTCATTAAAATCTTTACCTCACGTTATACGAATAATTAGGCCCGCTAACGCTTCATTCGTAATTTTTATCTGAACTTGTAGGAAAATTGCAATCGATTGACCCACACTTTATGCTTATCTTGCAAATGTGTACCATGTATATTATCCTTAAAAAAGCAATTAAAGGAAAAATATATTAACCACGCAAGTGTTTGTGAAAAGTGAAGTCTCTAATGGATAATGTCATAATGTCCATCTATATCGTAGTGCCCATTCGTCCCCGGGGTCTGCCACAGAAGAATATTCACTAACATTAGTGAGTTTGTGCACGTGTATAGCAGATCCGATAAATGTATTGCCTTCCCAAGCCAAGGTAAGTGTCATTTTATACCATTTTTAAAAATATATTACGTAAATATTATTGAATCCGTAGTGAGCCATTATCATATATATGTATTCGATATCTTTCACAGGCTTATCTAGTAGAAATCTCACTGTCTACGACAACTTCAGCAGCAGTCACCACAGCTCGGATACGTCCGACATTGGGGAGTACTCGGAGTAATACACACATACTTTAGCTTTAAATAACTGCAAATTACTTTTTGGTGGCGCTGCCTCCAGTCTGGCCGGTCCTCCTATGGAACGCGTTCGGGCTGGTGGACTCCTTCGTTGGTAGAATTTGATGAGTTTTCCTCCACTTTTTTCTTCCTCTTTGGGGAATTGCCAAAGTTCCTCCTTGCGAGTAGATAGGCCAACGTAAAAAGTCCCGTGGCTGAACGGTGTCCACGGCCAGTCGTTGGAGGTGTGAGTAATTTCTGGTAGGAAGGAGGGCAAAGAAGGCCTTCGCTCGTATGGTTGCCAATTCCTGGATTGGGATGGCCCCAGTCAAGATTAAATTAGTGGGATTAGCGAAGGGTCAGCCAAGCTGCAGGATGGTGCGAAGGACGGCTCTCCCCGCTTTAGATGGAATTTCCCACGTGGTGCGGGTGAGGAACCCGCTCCAGGCGTGTGAGGCGTATAAAAGAGCACTCAAGATGGTTGCATGGTATGGGTGCAGCCTAACATGGAGTGGCTGGTCCGGGGACACTAGGAGTGGTAGGAGGACCCTCCGGCGAACCCTCGCATTTGTCGCAACCTGTTGTGCGTGGTTGCGGAGAGTGAGTCGTATATCAAGGGTGACTCCAAGGTAGACTGCTGTGCTTCTCCAATGGACTTCCTCAGCGCCGACGATGATTTGGTCCGGGTCGTCCGCCGGTCGGAGCATTGAAAAGATAATGGTCTATGTCTTCTTGAAGTTCACCCCTAACCTCCAGGTTTCGTACCATTCAAGAAGCTGGTAGGTGGCCAAGTATTGGTATAGCAAGTATTTTACAGCGAGTTTCCTGGAGTAGGACTTCCCTAGTAGCGCAGCATCGTCAGCATAAAATGCCGTTATGCAGCCGTAGAACTTTGTGGGAATGTCCGCACAAAAGATTTTGAACAAGATTGGTCCCCATATGCTACCCTGGAGAACTCCCATCCTGATGGTTCTGGTGGTGGAGGTGATCCCTCCAAAGAATACGTGGAAGGTCCGAGAGGTATGAGGCGATGGTGTTTATCGGCCATGTTGGAAAGTCCAGTCGATGTAGCTTATGGTGAAGGCCACTATGCCACATTCGGTTGATGGCCTTGGTGATGTCGAAAAAGGTCGCTGCAACCTGCTTTTTGTTGTTGAAAGCAGCACTGACGAATTGCAGGACGCGCAGAAGTTGGTGGGTTGTGGCGTGCTCCTCTCTAAAGCCGTATAGCTCCGATGAGAGGATATTCCTCACTGATAGTGTCCTCTGGAAAAGTGGAGTACGGTCCATTCCACAATCTTCCCCAGTCCGTCCAGCAGTGATATGGAGCCGAAGCTATCTGGGTAAGAGCGGGACATTCCAGTTTTTAAGATCGGTATGATCTTCGCTCTTTTCCAAAAAGTTGGGAAGTGGCCCAGTCTGATAATGGTGTTTGTGATGCATACCAGCCAGAGAACCGCCACGGACGGAAGCCTTCGGAGTATTTCGTTTTCAAGTCCGTCCAGACCGCGGGCTTTTCGAATCTTAAGGCTACGAAGAGACACTTTCACGTCCTTCGCGGTGATTGTTTGGGGGTCTGTGTTGATGGGAAGCTGAAGTGGAGGCATCTGAGGAAGTTCAGGACCCGGATTTGGAGAAAATGCGTCCTCTAAGTGGTCAGCGAAGGCCTCTGCCGTGATAGTGCTCGGCTCTACGGTGGGTGTAGTAGCGTAACTTCGGAGGGTCAGGCCTTTGGCGAACTTCTACAGAGAACCGTCCTGGGTTTTGGTGAAGGCGATCTTCTTCTCCCACATCTGGGTCTTCCAGGTAGAGATGCTGTTCTGAATATTCCTCTGCAGTCGCCGGAATTCCCGGCGTAGATGCGGTTCTCTAGTGCGCGACCATAGGCGGCGGATCCTATTTTTCTCCCTGATGAAGGCGATGATGGTTTGAGGAAGTTCCAGTCTCCCTCCAAAGCCCCAATGTTTTCGTGGGATGGTGGCGTCAGCAGCAGCAGTGATGCTAGAAGCAAGGTTGAGTGTTGCAGCATCGACATCATCAGGGATGCCTGAGATGATGCATTTGATGAGGAAAAAGGCGTGGAAATAATCTCTTGAGCAGTCGATGTTTCCATCGGACTCATGGTACTGCTCGAGTTGACGGGGCTGCTGATCGAAAACTCGACGGCTGCCGATGGCTCGCTCGACGACAGTCCCTCACAGATTTTATCGGTAGTCAGCTCTCTCAAAACACGTCCTATCGCCACGAAGGTCGGGCTGGAACTACATTAGCTTTAAATATTTAGATTAGATAGCTTCTGGCATTCAAATTGTTATATTTGATTTACTCTAAATTCCTGTTTCATCGGCTCAAATTCATGTTTTCCAATAAAATGTTTGAATGGATACCGCGTTTTATTCTATTGCAATAATATAGACTTACGATGCATTTTGGTTGGATTTAGGAAAATGGAAAGACGGTCTTGGATACAATATTAATCTTGATAGGTAAGAAACCTATATCACAAAACGATTTCTTAAAACATTTTGGTATTTCTATGAAAAAAAAAGTTCGTACAATAAAAACGTTTACTTCACTGCGGGATATGATGTTGTAGTTTAATTACCGAACCTAGGTCGTGTACGCATTATTTATCCTTATGTAGAAAAAGTTTTTATTATCTATCTGTCTACTGATAATAACTACCACGAATCCTTAGTCCGTCCTGTTTAAAAATGAAGATCTCTAAAGATACATGCTTCAATTGATTAAATTAAAATTAACAGGATAAATAAACGCTCAAACTTTCAGTGGTCTGTATAAAATCGTGATGGATCAATACAGACGTCGATGGACGATATAACTTCTAAATTCTGCGCCAATTGACTTGCATTTGTTCCTTCGTCTTCCACGTTATCTTCTGTCACTTATTTTCGTTTTGTTGTTCGGTCTGTATCCTGTTTCTCAATTTTCATAAACTATGAATTCTTCCCCGTTTTCTTTCAATTGATTGATTTATTTAGCTGCTTTGGGTGTACAGTATAATATTCACTCTGTTCTATACTGCCTCTATGCGTCTAAGTTATGACAACGTCGAATCGCGGACAGCCATGTTGGAAATGCGTTCAACTTTAGTGTGAGCATTCCCACCTTCGATTTTTACCTGTGAATGGACATAAGCGGTCGAAGCACTTATAAAAATAGTATCGTTAATAAAACATCGTGATTTTTCTCCTAATGCTCATAGTACCTCGCTGAGGCAAATTTTATTCCTATGAATATATTTAGTACTCATGCTGGTGATAATCTATCGACTTTTGCGTTTTTATTCATTTCCCTAATTACCTCGTTTATCACTTTCTTCGGCAGTCCAACTATTTTTCTCTTTTTTCAATGAGTTGTATTTATAATACTAGCATTATTACTGCTGAATGGTGGGAGTGGTAGCATTCGCAAAGGGCTTAGCAGTATATGGATTATTCAAATAAATTATTCTTAGATACAAAATTAAGCTACGGACGAAAACATGGCTATCAAAAACCATTCCTCGGATCCACCTTTATGCATGAAGAGCTGCCAAAAACATATATATTTCGGAGTCGAAATAAATAACCCACACTTGCCTATACGTCAACACCATTATTGGAATCTTTAGAATTGATACTGTTCATTATTGATTCGTATATTTGAATTAGCAAATACATCATTTCTGCAATACTAAGACACTCCCACGGAAAGCATGCATAGAGTAATTCAAAGTTACAGACTCCGATCATAATACCAGAACAAATATATTTTATGTAACACATTTAAGCCTTAATAGGATTTTGTAGAAGTGTACATACGTTCGGTGATAGGGATATTATACCCCGAAATTGAAAAGTCTAGTCACTAGTTTAATACATGAGACCTTCAACAAATGCGCGCAGCAATGGGTCCGTATGAGCTTTTCGTGTGTCACAATGTAAATACTTTTCAAAGCGATACGTAAATAACAAAAAGCTTCTCCTCTTGCTAACCCCGCTCAAAGGAACGTTTCTATCAGTTTGCCGTATTAACCCACAGCACCACAGATCAGCAGATGTTATTGCTATATTTCGTGTATGAAGAAGAACTTTGGATAATTAAAAAGTAATAGAGAAACGTGGAATCAGAAGGAATGTTACCTTGTTTATTTTTCTTCGTTGTAGTTTCTACATGCAGATGTAAGATAACGTAGCCTGAATAGTTTGAGGCGGCTTGTGGGTCTGTTTAGGAACATAGTTGCAAATCCTGTGAGAAACTAAGAGTAAAATACAACACCATAAGCGAAGGAAAGAAAAAAGTGTTTGGCGAAGGTAAGAAACAAAATTACTGGGGACAGGTATTGATGCTGTCCTTTTTAGTTTAAATTCATTATCTGATAAATAATTAGGATGAGTATGATAACTAACTATGAAGCAAAAGATTACTAAAGTATACTGATCGTGGTGCTAAAGATTTATAGTATTTGCAATTTTATTTCTTCTAAAGGTCTTTCAGACTATTGATTTAATTTAATATTCTAAAGGCCATTACATTAGTGATATGTGAATTCCCATTTAGGTTCATGTGATAAGGCATCGGAGAATCCTAATTTGATGTTGGTAAACATTTTTGATTTGCCTTCCTCAACCCGGTTCCCGTAGAATTGATTTTGTGTAATTTTTACTTTTTCAGTGACTGATGGAAAACATTGAGGATACATTCTTTACATTTTCCCATCAATAGATTAGTCGTAGATTCTCCATCTTCATTCTGGGATCATCTCGCTGCTTATACTACTTTTAAATGTGCCAGTGGATTTGAAATCGTAGTACAAGTGAAATGAAATTCAGTAACTAAAATGCATAATATATGTTGGAATTTACATGCGTGAAACGTACGTGAGTCCCGGTCATTCTGATCACTTCCGTTCATCAATGCCTATATTAAGGTTTTTGGTTACCTTGATGGTCTCTTATATTCTCTATAAACCAGCATAACGTTGATAAGGATTATTACCTTTTCAACAACTGTGCGTAAATTGAAAATTATTAATTTTTAGTAAACAAATTATTAACAAAATGATGACATCTTTTCCACATCATCGTTTCATTTTTTATTCAAACCCTAATTGCAACAAAAAATTAAGTAAGTTTTACAATGTATGTATGATTAATTACGATAATCAGTGAGTTAATGACGATACTCTTACCCCTGTTATATTCGAACGGTTCCAAATTAAACTGTATACACATTCATTCAATGTCAAAACGTTTATTATGCCCGAAGTTATTCTTAGCCGTTATTTGTTATTATTTTTAGGCTCACTCGACCTGGCTATTTAGTTAAACTTCACTTTAGAGACCAGTTTAGGCTTAAATGTCGATTATAATGATATTATCTCATGCCTCAATCTTCAATGATCTATTAATTTAACTATATCAAAAAGGGAATTGAACATTGAAAGATCAAGATATGATACTTCTGCATTCCTTCCAGCGCAATATCTAGCATTCATTTCGATAAAGCAAATAACCAGTCGAAATATCTCTCTAAGATATAAGTAACATGCTGTGAAGAATCTCGTGGAAAAGTATACGACAAGTAAAAATAATGAAATTTCCTTTAAGCGTCTGTAGCAACCAAGTTTTATTTATAGCAACGTAGCATTTTAAAGATACTACTGTAAAATAAAAGAGTTTTGATTGCTGTCTGAAATTTCTTTTTGTCAACATGGGAAACAGAGATCATGATCAACTTGATCGAGTATGGTCCTTCAGACGAGCGACTTCAGAGCCAACCAGATTCACGTGTGAACACATTGGAGCGGGACTTGAAGAAATCAGCTTGGAAGGATTTGCGGCAGGTAAATCAGAGGTACATCATACCTCTTGGATTTTAGCCGCTATTTTCGCTATCCGCCATATCTTCTACTTGCGAGAGGACTGGAGAATATTTCTGCAAAGATAGGAAGGAAAATATCTGTGCAAATATGCCGGCTTACATTAACTCCATGAAAAAGCATATCTCTTCCATTACGACCGATAAAGCCATAGAAAGATCTTATCAAATTGCAATGAAGTTTACGGATGTATCTACATGCTATAAAGTATTCTGTACTCCCTGCTTGACCATTCCTACATTACTTACAATTCGTTTAGGTGTCTTGGTGGAAATGTAGTGGAAGAAGGAAATGTGAAGGCAGATCATCCCGGAGAACAGAAAACCTGGTTAAGGAGGTAATTCTTGGTCTTCGTGGAAATGAAGTGGCAGAAGAAGTAAGTGATTCAGTCAAAAACTCTACCGAACCCGGGAACCAGAGAACCTGGTCAACGAGATATGATATGAATTTCATAATAAAGCAGTACTATGTGAAATTTAAGACGAAAAATAATCGTTAATCTGCGCATTAATTAATAATGCATACATTTAGATCCCTCCGTGACTCGAAGTCTTGGCCAATGCTCCATACCGGCAACACATCTGCTGATGATGTTAACCGTAGATTGAAGTAAGACAGACTGAACCAGCAAGAGTAATTTGCAAACATAGAAGGCCGGGACTAAATGCCCGAGGAACTAGAAGTGGAAGGATTTACAGCATTTATAAGGTATATTCTACTTATTGTAGATCTAATACCGGGTGTTCTCTTCAACCAATTCTTTAATTTGGCAGCTGACAAAACTTTGTTTATTGAAATCTTTGTTATTGTCATGGTGCACTCTAATTATTACATCATTACACAATACCGGGTATATTTAATCAAATGTGTCCTGTTTCAATCAATTGTCTTAATATTATCTAAATCTACCAGCTATAATTTAAAATGTGAATAATCTAACCACGAATTTTCTCCAAATAGCGTGAGCTTATCTTCATTCTACCATACCATCGTAATTGTAAAAATATTGTTTTAAGAAGAATATAACCCAACGCGGAAGGCCTGTCAACGTTACATTCGTCATTTGAAACCGAACTTAAAATGAGAATTCAATGTTTTGATTCACAGTTACTGCTCATCTTGGAATTGTTAACCACTTTCTTCATAAATAGATATTACAAGTAAAGGTTAAGACATAAACTATGTATTTGTTTGTAATAAGTGACGTTTAAAATATTATTTCATGCAATATTGTAGTGCCTATACTCGTCTCCGGGATCCGCCATACGAACAACTTCCGAATACGAAAGAATGAGATGCATGGGCTGGAAGAAGTGGAAGGATTTACAGCATCTATGAGGTGTTCATTGCATCTCTAATACTGCAATTTATTTAGGTGTGTACTTTTTCAATGAAAAGCTTCAAATAGATTTTAATCTTGCCAGTGATGGTTAAAAACGTGAATGATGCAATTGCAAATTTTCTCCACATAATGTGATCTTAACTTCATTCAACTATGCCATCGTTACCTCAAGTTTTATGAACAATTATTGTATATGCTAAAATCCCAATTACCCTTCATTCGTAATTTTAATCCGAACTTGTATGAAAATACAATTTTTTGATTCACAATTTCAGCTTTTCATGGAAATTTTAATCAATAATCTTTTTCTTAAAAAATATTACAAGAATAGGAAAAAGATATTAACTACGAATTTGTTTGTGAAAAGTGACGTTTCTTGTATGATTTCCATTTATGTCGCAGTGCCCATTTGTGTCCAGTGTCTGCCACTGAAGAATATTCACTAATAGTAGTGATTTAGTTCACCTGCATTGTAGAAGCGGTAACTGTGTTGGCTTTGAGAGCGGTAACAGCCGACGTAAGTGTCTTTTAGTCATTTTTCTTCGTATATTCAATAAAATCAATAATTTCAAATTCGTAGTGAAGCATGAATTACATACATGTATTCAATATTTGTCACAGGCTTAAGTAGGAGCTCCAGCTTCAGCAGCAGTCACCTCAGCTCGGACACATTGGGGAGTAGTAAAACATATACTTCAGCTTTAAATATTTAGATTAGATGGCTTCTGGCATTCAAATTAATATATATTTGATTTGTATCCATTCTAACTTTCTGCCTTTACGGCGTTAATTCTTTGTTTTGAATAAAATGTTTGGATCAGCTGCGTCTTTTATTTACTAATAATATTACAATATTATAAACTTGCAATGCACCAACCGTCTGGGTTGTATTTGCAATAGTTATTAAGAGTTCTGATGGGTTGTATGACACTAAATTTTTATCAGCTGCCGGCAATTTTGTTGAGGAAAGTCTTTCTATTAGCATAAAGAACTGAGAATGAACGACTATTTCCGGTTAATTATGTTGAACACTTGTGCAAATTTTCTCTAACAAGATAGGACAGGTTATACGATTGTTTAGTAAGCGGTAAAGGAACATTAGGCTAGCAGTTTTATTTCTAATGTTCAGTGTCTCCAGATCAAATTTACGTATAATTTAATTGTAATTGATAATATGAGAATCATCAATTCGCATATAAGTCGGATTTCTTTAAAATATTGCAAGATACTTGGTTTAACTTTCGATTTAAAAAATATCACCGCAGCATCCCTTGCCTTAAATTCTATTTTCATCTGTTCTTAGACCTATTCTGGAATATTGTTCACCTTTATATATATACGAGTAAAATGTAGCTTGCATACTGCAAGCAGATCAGCAATACTTATTTCATATCGGCATCATATCGGGAGTGTCCAAAAAAAAAAGGATTGAAATTTTTCTTAAAATTCGCTGAAATTTCATCGTCTGGTATCGAACCCTGGTCTTACTGGTGAACCTACTATGCAGCACAACAGAAGAATACTATCTCTAACTATGTGTGAAAGTTCAAGCAGAATTATTGACTGCAACTGCATGAAACAACGTCCTACTTTTCACGAAGGTAGATGGCTCTCTGGATTCGAACCAAGGACTATTTAGGAAATATAAAACATGATTTTGAAATGTATCTATGTTCTATATCTATATGACTAATTTCATGTTTTAATATTATTGGGAAGGGGTTCAAATTAATTTTAAAAAATCGGATAATTTACTGATTGCAGAGACGCCTGGTGTCGAACCCAGGAAATTTTGGTAATTGTGAATGCTTAGTATGATTTATTAGGACTTAATCTTATTTCATACAAAGTTTAAAGTCGATATCATGCCGGGAAGTACCTAAAACCTAATTCTGTTATCTCCATAAGAAATGCATAGAGGAATGTAAATGGCTCTCTGGGATCAAACCAAGGACCATCAGTGAATATGTAAAATTTCATTAGGAAATATATTTATGATCTACAACTCCCTGCCGAATTTCAAGTTTCCATGACATCGGGAAAGGGTCCAAAAAAAATCTTAAAAATCGCCACAATGCATTTTAAACGGCCGATTTTTGCCTTGACCTAGCACCGAACCCAGGTTATTTTCTGTAAAACTCATTTATGTTTTCGATAGATCATGACCATATATAAAGGCTCCTAGAGTTTCGATTCTCTACCTATCCGGGAAATATTTTTTAAAAATTCCCGAAAATCTATGTAATGCATTTAAACGGGAAAACTCGGGACTTTGGGGCCCTCTGGAATCGAACCCATGACACTGAGGATCAAAATCACAATTTTTCTGGTGGTTAATTGTTATGGCCAAGATGTCGTAAAAATTTCAAGTCAATGACGCTTGTGGTTTAGGCTGTGAATTTGTATCCTATCTATCTATATCTATTATATATAGATGCTTCTCCGGATTCATTCATATATATACCTATACGAGTAAAATGTAGCTTGCATACTGCAAGCAGATCGACAACACTAATTTCATATCGGCATCATATCGGGACGGACATCAAAAGAAAAAAAAAATTCAAAATATTCGTAGAATTCGCTGCAATTTAATCACCTGGCAGCGAACCCCGGTCTTCCTGGTGTACTTACTATGCAGCAAAATAGAAAATTACCATATCAAACTATGTGTGAAAATTCAAGCAAAACTATTAGGTGCAACAACCTCAAACGACGTCCTACTATTCACATACACTCCTTATTTGAGAAATTATAATGTGCTCTGGCATCGAACCCAGGAACAGCATGGTCTTATCTATTTTTTTTTCTTAAACAAAGTGTTAATATACATCTTCCATTTAAGCAAGAGCTCCCTTACATATCGATAAATGCATAAAAAAATCATGAAAAGATATCCCATAGTATTATATATGGGTGATATTTTTACCGCCCGGCATCGAACCCGGGTCTTTCAGGCAATACTTTCTATGCAGAAAAAAGGAAAACACCATCTCTAACCGCGTATGCAAATTCAAGCAGAAATATTGGTTACAACTGCCTCAATTGACGTCCTACTTTTCCTTTATATTCCTTATGAGAGAAACGTTATTGTGCTCTGGCTTCGAACCCAGGAACAGTACGGTCTTATGAAAATTTTTTTCTAAAACTTATTCGTACCATACATCTTCCAGCCAAGCACGAACATCCTATCATTTCGATAAGTGCATCTAAAAAAATAATGAAAAACGGCTCCCATGTATTTTAAAGGGCAGATCTTTGCATCGTCCTAGCATCGAACCCAGGATAACTTTTGTAAAAGTCTTTGATGTTTTCGAAAGTCCAAGACCATAAATATAGGCACCTTGAGTTTTACTTCTCTACCTATCCGGAAAGTATTTTTTTTTAATTCCCGAAAATCACGGCAATGCATTCAAACGGGAAAAATCGGGACTTTGGGGCCCTCTGGAATCGAACCTATGACACTGAGGATCAAAGTCTCTTTTTTCCTGGGGGTTTCACGTTATGGCCAATATGTCATAAAAATTTCAGATCAATGACGCTTGTAGTTTAGGCTGTGAATTTGTATCCTATCTATCTATCTATCTATATAGGTATACGAGTAAAATGTAGCTTGCATACTGCAAGCAGATCGACAACACTAATTTCATAACGGCATTACATCGGGACGGTCCCGGAAAGGAAAAAAAGGATTGAAAATATTCCCAAAATTCGCTTCAATTTAATCGTCTGGCATCGAACCCGGGTCTTTTTGGTGAAATTTCTATGCAGCACATCAGAAGATCATCTTCTCTAAATACGTGTGAAAATTCAAGAAGAAATTTTGGCTACAACTGCCTCAAACGAAGACCTACTTTTCACGAATGCTAAAGCTCTCTGGATTCGAACCAAGGACGATCTAGGAGATATAAAATACGTTTTCGAAATGTATCTATAAGTTCTATATATATGCCGAATTTCAAGTTTTAATATTATTGGGAAGGGGTTCAAAATAATTCTTAAAAATCGGATAATTTACTGATTGTAGAGACGCCTGGTGTCGAACCCAGGAAATATTGGTAGCTGTGAATGAACAGTATGACTTATAAGGACTTCATCTTATTTCATACAAATTTTGAAGACGATATCATGCTGGTAAGTACCTAAAACTTTTTTCTTTTATCTCCATAAGAAATGCATTGAGGAATGTAAATGGCTCTCTGGGATCGAACCAAGGACCATCAGCGAATTCGTAAAGTTTGATTATTAAATCTGTTTATGATATCTAAACCCATGCCGCATTTCAAGTTTCCATGCCATCGGGAAAGGGTCCAAAAAAAATCTTAAAAATCGCCACAATGCATTTTAAACGGCCGATATTTGCCCCGACCTAGCATCGAACCATGGATATTTTCCGTAAAACTCATTTATGTTTTCGAAAGATCAAGACCATATATAAAGGTTCCTTGAGTTTCGATTCTCTAACTATACGGGAAGTATTTTTAAAAAATTACCGAAAATAAAAGCAATACATTTAAACGGGAAAAATCGGGACTTTGGGGCCCTCTGGAATCGAACCTATGACACTGAGGATCAAAGTCGCTTTTTTCCTGGGGGTTTCACGTTATGGCCAATATGTCATAAAAATTTCAGATCAATGACGCTTGTAGTTTAGGCTGTGAATTAGTATCCTATCTATCTATCTATCTATATAGGTATATACATGAATGAATCCGGAGAAGCATCTATATCTATTACGAGTAAAATGTTGCTTGCATACTGCAAGCACATCGATAACAAAAGTTTTTTGTCGGCATCACATAGAGTAAGTCCACAAAAGAAAAAAAATTGGATGGAAAATATTCGTAATTTCCGCTGCAATATATCTTTCTGGCATCGAACCCAGGTCTTCCCGGTCAAACTTACTATGCAGCACCATAGAAAATCACCATCTGTAACTATGTGTGAAAATTCAAGTAGAAATATTAACTGCAACTGCCTCAAACGACGTCCTACGTTTCCCTCATATTCCTTATGAGAGAAATGCTAATGTGCTCTGGCATCGAACCCAGGAATAGTACGGTGTGTTCTAATTTTTTTTCTAAAACTAATTCTTTTCAAACATCTTCCAGCCGAGTACGAACTTCCTATCATTTCGATAAAGGCATCAAAAAATAATGAAATACTAAACCAATGTATTTTAAACGGGAGATATATTTGCCGCCCGGCATCGAACCCGGATCTCTCTGGTAATTCCTCCTATGCAACATAATTGAAGATCACTATCTCTAACTATGTGTGAAAATTCGAGCAGAAATATTGGCTGCAACTGCCTCAAACGACGACTTTCTTTTCCCTTATATTCCTTATGAGAAAAATGTTAATGTGCTCTGGCATCGAACCCAGGAATAGTACGGGCTTGAGAAATTTTTTTTCTTAAACCAATTCTTAATATATATCTTCTAGCTGAGCGAAAAGTTCCTTACTTTCCGGTAAGTGCATCAAAAAAATTAATAAAAACTATCCCCATGCATTTTAAATGCGGGATTTTTGCATCGTCCTAGCATCGAACCCAGGACGTTCTTATTAGTAGTCATTAATGTTTTTAATAGTTCTTGACCATATCTGTAAGCTCCTTGAATTTCGAGTCTCTAACTGTCCGGGAAGTATTATTTCAAAAATTTTGAAAATCGCCACCATGTATCCTTATGGAGAAAATCGGGACTTTGGGGCCTTCTGGAATCGAACCCATGGCACCGAGGTTCGATGTCGGCTTTTTCCTGGAGGTTACACGTCATGGCCATAACGTCGTAAAAATTTCGAGTCGGTGGCACTTGTGGAACATGGTTAGAATTTTGATCCCCTATATATATATATATATATAGGTATATCCGGAGAAACGTCTATCTATTATACGAGTAAAATGTTGCTTGCATACTGCAAGCAGATCGACAACATTAATTTCATATCGGCATCATATCGGGACAGTCCTCAAAAGAAAAAAAAGAACTGGAAATATTCTTCAAATTCTCTTCAATTTAAGTGTCTGGCATCGAACCCTGGTCTTTACTGTGAACTTACTATGCAGCACAATAGAAGATCACCATCTCTGACTATATGTGTGAAACTTCAAGCAGAAATATTGGCTACAACTGCCTCAAAGGACGTTCTAATTTTCACGAATCTAAATTGCTCTCTGGATTCGAACCAAGGACGATCTTGGAAATCTAAAAGATGTTTCTGAAAGTTATTTATGATCTCTATCTATATGCCGAATTTCAAATTTCTATATTATTGGGAAAGGTTTCAAAATAATTCCTAAAAATCGGATCAACTTCTGATTGCAGAGACACCTGGTGTCGAACCCAGGACATATTGTAAGTTGTGAATGCACAGTTTGATTTGTAAAAATTTGCTTTCGTTTCATGCAAAGTTTGAAGTCTATAGCATGTCGGGAAGTACCTAAATTTTGTTTCCGTTATCTCCGTAAGAAATGCATAGAGGAGTGCAAATCTCCGTCTGGGATCGAACCAAGGACCATCAGCGAACATGTAAAATTTTATTATGAAATATATTCATAATATCTATCCACGTGCCGAGTTTCAAGTTTCTATGCCATCGGAAAAGGGTTCAAAAAAAAATCTTAAAAATCGCCGCAATGCATTTTAAACGGCCGATTTTTGCCCCGACCTAGCATCGAACCAAGGATAATATTCGTAGATGTCTTTATGGTTTCCTTTTGATATGCGCGGCATCTAGCGATCCCTCGAGTTTCAACTCTCTCCTTTTCCGGGAAGTGCCTCAAAAAAAATTTCGAAAATCCCCGCCATGTAATCTTATGGGGAAAATCGCGACATTGGGGCCTTCTGGAATCGAACCCATGACACCGAAGTTCAAAGTCGGCTTTTTCCTGGAGGTTACACGTTATGGCCAATATGTCGTAAAAATTTCAAGGCATTGGCACTTGTGGAACATGGTTAGAATTTTGATCCCCTATGAATGTATATATAAATAGGTATATCCGGAGAAGCGTCTATATATATATCTATATATATAAAGCAGAAATTCTGTGGGTTTGTTTGTTTGTGTGTTTGTGGGTTTGTTTGTCTTGGATTGGAGGCCACACCGTTTGCCCGATTTGTCTCAAACTTTGCATACGTGTCCTCTAACATCAGGAAGGAAGTACTGTCGCATTTTTATTCAAGAATTTTGCTGGGTTCGAACCAAGATCGCTCAGATAGATTTTCATAAGGAATACACGTAAGCTTCACTTTTATCGGTTGCAGGCTTTATTTCTTTTGAAGAATTAAATTAGAAGAAATAGTCGTACAGAGTCGAGACGAACACCGAAAGAATGAAAATTGAATAAAGATTCTTATTTTGGTCGTGGAATCTTACTTTCGATTAGAATTTGCGAGAATATTGGTAAAATATACAAAACTTTCGTGAAAATTCGAGGCTGTAAACAACTCATCCCCCTGACGACCGATCCCATTGTTGAATCCGAGCTCATGCTTTATCCTGTAAAAATACTCGTGAACTTTAGGCCCATAAAGCTGATGATTGAAGAGTACGATATATTACATGGATAACGAGAAATTTTCTGTAAAAAGGTAACCAGCAATTGCAGGTACGTAATTACAGTCAGGAGATTGTGTGTCTTCGATTTTAGTACAAACCGTTTGCCAGATTCGCGTCAAATTTTGCGTACGTGTTTTCTGGGACCAGGAAGGACGTACTGTCTCAATTTTATTCGATAATTTTGCTGGTTTCGAACCAAGATCGCTCAGATGGGTTTCCATAAAGAATAAATCTAATCTTCACTTTAATCGGTAGCAGGCTATATTTCTTTTGAAGAATTAAAACAGAAGAATAGTCGTGGGGAGTCGAAACAAGAAGCAAAAGAACGGAAATTAAATGAATGTTCTAATTTTGATCGTGGAATATTGTTTTCAAATCGAAATTTGGAGAATTTTGATAAAATACGCGTGAATTATCCAAAATTGTTGAGATTGTAAACAGCCAATCCTCCTCACGATCAATGCGATTGTTGAGCCGAGCTCATGAATTTTCCTGTACAGTAAGAATAGCTTGGGATTTTAGACTGTATTATAAAGGCAATTTACGCATTGCACGACCGGCAACTTGAATTTGATCTACTTTTATATTCCCCGTTGAGAATCAACGGGCACTTCAGCTAGTTATTATATATAGATGCTTCTCCGGATTCATTCATATCTATTATATATAGATGCTTCTCCGGATTCATTCATATATATACCTATATAGATAGATAGGATACAAATTCACAGCCTAAACTACAAGCGTCATTGATCTGAAATTTTTATGACATATTGGCCATAACGTGAAACCCCCAGGAAAAAAGAGACTTTGATCCTCAGTGTCATAGGTTCGATTCCAGAGGGCCCCAAAGTCCCGATTTTTCCCGTTTGAATGCATTGCCGTGATTTTCGGGAATTAAAAAAAAATACTTTCCGGATAGGTAGAGAAGTAAAACTCAAGGTGCCTATATTTATGGTCTTGGACTTTCGAAAACATCAATGACTTTTACAAAAGTTATCCTGGGTTCGATGCTAGGACGATGCAAAGATCTGCCCTTTAAAATACATGGGAGCCGTTTTTCATTATTTTTTTAGATGCACTTATCGAAATGATAGGATGTTCGTGCTTGGCTGGAAGATGTATGGTACGAATAAGTTTTAGAAAAAAATTTTCATAAGACCTTGCTGTTCCTGGGTTCGAAGCCAGAGCACAATAACGTTTCTCTCATAAGGAATATAAAGGAAAAGTAGGACGTCATTTGAGGCAGTTGTAACCAATATTTCTGCTTGAATTTTTATACGCGGTTAGAGATGGTGTTTTTCTGTTGTGCTGCATAGAAAGTATTGCCTGAAAGACCCGGGTTCGATGCCGGGCGGTAAAAATATCCCCCATATATAATACTATGGGGTAATTTTTCAAAATTTTTTTATGCATTTATTGATATGTAAGGGAGCTCTTGCTTAGATGGAAGATGTATATTAACACTTTGTTTAAGAAAAAAAATAGATAAGACCATGCTGTTCCTGGGTTCGATGCCAGAGCACATTATAATTTCTCAAATAAGGAGTGTATGTGAATAGTAGGACGTCGTTTGAGGTAGTTGCACCTAATAGTTTTGCTTGAATTTTCACACATAGTTTGATATGGTAATCTTCTATTTTGCTGCATAGTAAGTACACCAGGAAGACCGGGGTTCGCTGCCAGGCGATTAAATTGCAGCGAATTCTACGAATATTTTGAATTTTTTTTTTCTTTTGATGTCCGTCCCGATATGATGCCGATATGAAATTAGTGTTGTCGATCTGCTTGCAGTATGCAAGCAACATTTTACTCGTTATATATAGATGCTACTCCGGATTCATTCATGTATATACCTATATAGATAGATAGATAGGATACTAATTCACAGCCTAAACCACCAGCGTGATTGACTTGAAATTTTTACGACGTATTGGCCATAACGTGTAACCGCCAGAAAAAATTGCGATTTTGATCCTCAGGGTCATGGGTTCGATTCCAGAGGGCCCCAAAGTCGCGATTTTCTCCATAAGAATACATGGCGGGGATTTTCGAAACTTTTTTTGATGTACTTCCCGGGGAGAGAAAGAGTTGAAACTCGAGGGATCGCTAGAAGCCGTGCGTATCCAACGAAAATCAGAAAAACATCTTAGAATGTAGTCCATGGTTCGATGCTTGGTCGGGGCAAAAATCGGCCGTTTAAAATGCATTACGGCGATTTTGAAGATTTTTTTTTGGATCCTTTCCCGATAACATGGATATTCGAAACTCGGCACGTATATAGATATCATGAATATACTTCATAATCAAATTTTACATGTTCGCTGATGGTCCTTGGTTCGATCCCAGAGGGCCATTTGCACTTCTCAATGCATTTCTTACGGAGACAACGGAAACAAAATTTAGGTACTTTCCGACATGCTATCAACTTCAAACTTTGCTTGATACAAGAGTAAGTCTTTACAAATCAAACTCTGCATTCACAGCTTGCAATACGTCCTGGGTCGACACCAGGTGTCTCTGAAATCAGAATTTGATCCGATTTTTAGGAATTATTTTGAAACCTTTCCCACTAAAATAGAAACTTGAAATTCGGCATATAGATAGAGATCATAAATATCTATCAGAAACATATTTTAGAATTCCACGATCGTCCTTGGTTCGAGTCCCGAGAGGCATTAACATTCGTGAAAATTAGAACGTTTTTTGAGGCAGTTATAGCCAATATTTCTGCTTGAATTTTCACACATAGTTAGAGATGGTGATGTTCTATTGTGCTGCATAGTAAGTTCACAGTAAAGACCCGGCTTCGATGCCAGACGATGGAATTTCAGCGAATTTTAAGAAAAATTTCAATCCTTTTTTTTTCTTTTGAGGACCATCCCGATATGATGCCGATATGAAATTAGTGTTGTCGATCTGCTTGCAGTATGCAAGCTACATTTTACTCGTATATAATAGATATACGAGTAAAATGTTGCTTGCATTATTGAAAATCGGATCAGTTACTGATTTTAGAGACGCCTGGTGTCGAACCCAGGACACATTGACAGCTGGGAATGCACAGTTTGATTTGTATACGCTTAATCTTTCTTAGTGCACAAGTTTGAAGTCTTTATCTTGCCGGAAAGTACCTATAATTTGTTTCTGTTATCTCCGTAAGAAATGCATTGAGGAATTTAAATTGCCCTCTGGGATCGAACCAAGGACAATCAGCGAATATATAAAATTGGATCCTGAAATTTATTATTGATCTCCTACTCCATGCCGAATTTCAAGTTTCCATGCCATCGGGAAAGGGTCCAAAAAAAATCTTAAAAATCGCCACAATGCATTTTAAACGGCCGATTTTTGCCTCGACCTAGCATCGAACCCAGAATATTTTCCGTAAAACTCATTTATGTTTTCGATAGATCATGACCATATATATCGGCTCCTTGAGTTTTAAGTCCCTAACTATCCGGCAAGTATTTTTTAAAAATTCCCGAAAATCAAAGCAATGCATTTAAATGGGAAAAATCGGGACTTTGGGGCCCTCTGGGATCGAACCCATGACACTGAGGTTCAAAATCACAATTTTTCTGGTGGTTACACGATATGGCCAATACGTCGTAAAAATTTCAAGCCGACGACGCTTGTGGTTTAGGCTGTGAATTAGTATCCTATCTATATACCTATCTATATATATATATGAATGAATCCGGAGAAGCATCTATATATAATAGATATATAGACGTTTCTCCGGATATACCTATATATATATATATATATATATATATAGGGGATCAAAATTCTAACCATGTTCCACAAGTGCAAACGACTTGAAATTTTTACGACGTATTGGCCATAACGTGTAACCTCCAGGAAAAAGCCGACATTGAACCTCGGTGTCATGGGTTCGATTCCAGAAGGCCCCAAAGTCGCGATTTTCCCCATAAGAATACATGGCGGTGATTTTCGAAAATTTTTTTGAGGCACTTCCCGGAAAAGGAGGGATTTGAAATTTAAGGGATCGCTAGATGCCGTGCATATCTAAAGGAAACCATAAAGACATCTACGAATATTATCCTTGGTTCGATGCTAGGTCAGGGCAAAAATCGGCCGTTTAAAATGCATTGTGGCGATTTTTAAGATTTTTTTTGGATCCTTTTCCGATGGCATAGAAACTTGAAATTTGGTATGAGGTAAGACACCATAAATATATATCATAATAAAATTTTACATATTCGCTGATGGTCCTTGGTTCGATCCCAGAGGGATATTTAAATTCCTCAATGCATTTCTTACGGAGATAACGGAAACAAATTTTAGGTACTTCCAGGCACGATATCGACTTCAAACTTTGCGCATAGAAAGATCAAGTCCATACAAATCAAACAGTGCATTCACAGCTATCAATGTGTCCTGGGTTCGACACCAGGTGTCTCTGCAATCAGAAGTTGATCCGATATTTAGGAATTATTTTGAAACCTTTTCCAATATTATAGAAACTTCAAATTCGGCATATGGATAGAGATCATAAATAACTTTCAGAAAAATTTTTTAGATTACCAAGATCGTCCTTGGTTCGAATCCATAGAGCCATTTAAATTCGTGGGAATTAGAACGTCTTTTGAGGCAGTTGTAGCCCATATTTCTGCTTGAATTTTCACACATAGTTAAAGATGGTGATGTTCTATGGTGCTGCATAGTAAGTTCACAGTAAAGACCCGGGTTCGATGCCAGACGATGGAATTTCAGCGAATTTTAAGAAAAATTTCAATCCATTTTTTACTTTTGATGGCCGTCCCGATATGATGCCGTCATGAAAATAATGTTGTCGATCTGCTTGCAGTATGCAAGCAACATTTTACTCGTATAGGTATATATATGAATGAATCCGGAGAAGCATCTATATATAATAGATACACTGGGGATCAAAAGTCTAACCATGTTCCACAAGTGCCACCGACTTGAAATTTTTACGACGTTATGGCCATGACGTGTAACCTCCAGGAAAAAGCCGACATTGAACCTCGGTGCCATGGGTTCGATTCCAGAAGGCCCCAAAGTCCCGATTTTCTCCATAAGGATACATGGTGGCGATTTTCAAAATTTTTTAAATAATACTTCCCGGACAGGTAGAGAATTGAATTTCAAGGAGCTTTCAGATATGGTCAAGAACTATTAGAAACTTTAATTAATACTAATGAGAACGTCCTGGGTTCGATGCTAGGACGATGCAAAAATTCCACATTTAAAATGCATGGGGATAGTTTTTCATTAATTTTTTTGATGCACTTACCGGAATGTAAGGAACGTTTCGCTCGGCTAGAAGATATATATTAAGAATTTGTTTAAGAAAAAAAATTTTACAAGCCCGTACTATTATTGGGTTCGATGCCAGAGCACATTAAAATTTCTCTCATAAGGAATATAAGGGAAAAGTAAGTCGTCGTTTGAGGCAGTTGCAGCCAATATTTCTGCTTGAATTTTCACACATAGTTAGAGATAGTGATCTTCTATTATGTTGCATAGAAAGTATTACCAGAAAGATCCGGGTTCGATGTCGGGCGGTAAATATGTCTCCCGTTGAAAATACATTGGGTTAATATTTCATTATTTTTTTTATGCACTTATCGAAATGTTACGAAGTTCGTAATGGGATAGAAGATGTATGGTAAGAATTGCTATAAGAAAAAAATTAACATAAGACCGTACTATTCCTGGGTTCGATGCCAGAGCACATTAACATTTCTGTCATAAGGAATATAAGGGAAAAGTAGGACGTCGATTGAGGCTGTTGCAGCCAATATTTCTGCTAGAATTTTCACACATGGTTACAGAAGGTGATGTTCTATTATGTTGCATAGGAAGTATTACCAGAAAGACCCGGGTTCGATGCCAGACGATGAAATTTCAGCGAATTTTAAGATAAAATTAAATCCTTTTTTTTATCTTTTGAGGACCGTCCCGATATAATGCCGATATGAAATTTGTGTTGTCGATCTGCTTGCAGTATGCAAGCAACATTTTACTCGTATATATATATATCTATTATATATAGATGCTTCTCCGGATTCATTCATATATATACCTATATAGATAGATAGGATACAAATTCACAGCCTAAACTACAAGCGTCATTGATCTGAAATTTTTATGACATATTGGCCATAACGTGAAACCCCCAGGAAAAAAGCGACTTTGATCCTCAGTGTCATGGGTTCGATTCCAGAGGGCCCCAAAGTCTCGATTTTTCCCGTTTAAATGCATTGCTTTGATTTTCGGGAATTTTTAAAAAATACTTCCGGGATTGGTAGAGAATCGAAAATCTAGGAGCCTTTATATATGGTCATGATCTATCGAAAACATAAATGAGTTTTACAGAAAATATCCTGAGTTCGATGCTAGGTCGAGGCAAAAATCGGCCGTTTAAAATGTATTGTGGCGATTTTAAAGATTTTTTTTGGACCCCTTCCCGATGGCATGGAAACTTGCAATTCGGCATGGAGTTGGAGATTATAAATATATTTCATAATCAAATTTTACATATTCGCTGTTGGTCCTTGGTTCGATCCCAGAGGGCCATTTACATTCCTCAATGCATTTCTTATGGAGATAACGGAAACAAGTTTAAGGTACTTCCCGGCATGCTATCGACTTAAAACTTAGCATGATAGAAGAAGCAGTCTTAACAAATCAAACTTTGCATTCATAGCTATCAATGTGTCCTGGTTTCGACACCAGGTGTCTCTGCAATCAGAAGTTGATCCGATTTTTAGGAATTATTTTGAAACCTTTCCCCATAATATAGAAACCTGATATTTGGCATATAGATTAAGATCAATAATAACTTTCAGAAACATTTTTTAAATTTCCAAGATCGTCCTTGGTTCGAGTCCCGAGAGCCATTTACATTCGTGAACATTAGAGCGTCATTTGAGGCAGTTGTAGCCAATATTTCTGCTTGAATTTTCACACATAGTTAGAGATGGTGATCTTCTATTGTGTTTCATAGTAGGTTTTCCAGTAATACCCGGGATCGATTCCAGGCGATGAAATTTCAGCGAATTTTAAGAAAAAATTAAATCCTTTATTTTTCTTATGAGGACCGTCCCGATGTGATGCCGATATGAAATTAGTATTGACGATCTGCTTGCAGTATGCAAGCTACATTTTACTCGTATAGATATAGGTATATCCGGAGAAGCGTCTATATATATATACGAGTAAAATGTTGCTTGCATACTGCAAGCAGATTGACAACACTATTTTCATGTCGGCATCATATCGGGACGGCCATCAAAAGAAAAAAATGGATTGAAATTTATCTTAAAATTCCCTGAAATTCCATCGTCTGGCATCGAACCCGGGTCTTTCTGGTGATACTCACTAAGCAGCACAATAGAAGATCACCATCTCTATCTATGTGTGAAAATTCTAGCAGAAATATGGGCTACAACTGCGTCAAAAGAAGTTCTAATTTTCACGAATTTAAATGGCTGTCTGGATTCGAACCAAGGACGATCTTGGAAATCTAAAATATGTTTCTGAAAGTAATTTATGATCTCTATTTATGTGCCGAATTTCAAGTTTCTATATTATTGGGAAAGGTTTCAAAATAATTCCTAAAAATCGGATCAACTTCTGATTGCAGAGACACCTGGTGTCGAACCCAGGACACATTGATAGCTGTGAATGCACTGTTTGATTTGTATGGACTTGATCTTCATATATGCAAAGTTTGACGTCGATATCGCGCCGGGAAGTGCCTAAAATTTGTTTCCGTTATCTCCGTAAGAAATGCATAGAGGAATTTAAATGTCCCTCTGGGATCGAACCAAGGACCATCAGCGAATATGTAAAATTTGATTACGAAATAATTTAATGGCATCTAACCTCATACGGAATTTCAAGTTTCTATGCCATCGGAAAAGGGTCCAAAAAAAATCTTAAAAATCGCCACAATGCATTTTAAACGGCCGATTTTTGCCCTGACCTAGCATCGAACCAAGGATAATATTCGTAGATGTTTTTAGAGATTCCTTTGGATATGCATGTTATCTAGTGGTCCCTTGAATTTCAACTCTCTCCTTTTCCGGGAAGTGCCTCAAATAAATTTTCGAAAATCCCCGCCATGTAATCTTATGGGGAAAATCGCGACTTTGGGGCCTTCTGGAATCGAACCCATGACACCGAGGTTCAAAGTCGGCTTTTTCCTGGAGGTTACACGTTATGGCCAATATGTCGTAAAAATTTCAAGGCATTGGCACTTGTGGAACATGGTTAGAATTTTGATCCCCTATGAATGTATATATATATCTATTATATATAGATGCTTCTCCGGATTCATTACTATATATAAAGCTGCAAATCCGACTCATTCATACAAAATCCTGGGCATTTCTAATCGAGCTGGAAGGCTGAAATTTTCAAGAGTGATTCATAATTGACAGTCGAGTTGGGAAAAAATCGAAAATCTACAGATTTTGTCCTAGGTTTGAGACCAGAAAGGATTATATTTTTCAATGTATTTAAACGGGAAAAACGAAAAATGGCCATGCAGAGCAAATTTCTTTCGTTCATAAAAATAGGAAAATGTAATCGTAAAGCAGTGGGACTTGGTCTATATTACGTCTAAAGGATCAAAGTTTTCTTTTCTTGCGACCGATTTTAACATTCCGGCAGGAAATTTGCAAAATTTTAGTTTGAACGCCAATTTATTACGTTTTTTTCTCCTCATTTTGAAAATTAAATCTATGGCAACAACCATTGTTTGAATCGAAAACAAGTTTGTTTACGATCCTATTTTCATATGCAATGATAAAGGTTTGATGCATTTTTAATTATTTTAAATCTTTCTTTCGATACATGTTATTACTGAATGCTGAAAAATGTAAATTTCGTTAAAATAGACAGTGGATATCTGCACGGTCAATGAATCAATCGTGAATGCATGCTGTGATAACATAAGTTTATGTAGAGAATACGAGACCATTAACAACGAAGATAATCGTAAAAGTCATGTAAGTAGTGAGATTATTCTAGAATGAAGTACATAGATACGAATATAAATTAATAAATAGGGATATTAATGTAAATTAAAAGGTTTAACGACAATCTTTAGAAATAACATAACTGTAAGCATTACGAATCATTAGTTTCGCGAACACTATAATTTATTAATATATTATAATTCATAGCTCACTTAACCAAATACATTTATCATATACTGAACTCTCATCTAAATGAACAACAAATATCTAATCAGGAAATACATGGTATTATTGAACTATGTTAGGATATCGTTGGTTTACGCATATGGTGGATTGCTTTTCGTGTGTGTGAGTTTCTGTTCTTTTAATTTTATGCCTATTATGTTTATTCTTTTCTATTTTAATTACATATAATTATTCTGTCATCCTTTCCAAAGAGAATTTAAAATTAAGTTCTTTTTCTACGTTTCTTTAATTAATACGTAGTACACAATTAGTTCGTAATATATTACGTAATTCAACATTCATCAAAATAAAAAAAAACAGAAATCTACTCATAAAATACTCTGATTTCCTTCAAAGACTTTCTGATTACGTTGTTCTACGCTGGATAATTCTTGGTTAGTAAAAACAATCTTTGCATGTATCATTGTATGAATATTATTTTCCCATCTTCTCCAAACGGACTTTAGAATAAAGTTCTTTTTCTACGTACTTTAAAACTATTTACATAATTACGTTGCCTATTGTCTATTTGTTTATTTAATTAGAAACGGAGCTCATTGTCGTAGTAGACAACATTTAATGAATATAGGATTATTTTGCAGAATGTCTTGCACTCAACCACATACTACACAGGTAATCGTCTATTTATTCCGCATTTTTATCTTATGCAGATTTTTATTCTGACTTTACTTTGTTTGGCGTATTTCTTTAATATAATTTTACGAATGCGTATTCATTACAGACTCCCGTATCTCATAAACGCGAAAGGCTTTAGAAATGATTATTTTACTATCATATTATTTGGCGAATCTCGATCTCACTTATTTGAAAATTATGCATACAATAGACAGTGGTATAATTAAAAAAAATTTCTTTCCATATACATATGTTATGACTGAAGGTTGAAAAATGTAACTTTCATCAAAATGGACAGCGAATATCTGCACGGTCAATGAATTATTCGGGAATACATACTGTGATAACATAAGTTTATGTAGAAAATACGAGACCATTTATAAACGAAGATAATCGGAAAAGTCATGTAAGTAGTGAGATTATTCGAGGATTAAATTTAAAAGTCTACACTGAATCTATATAAGGGGGATAAGAAAGCAATTTCGATGAAAAATACTCATTAATTACTGATGAAGAACGTATTATACCGGATCAAGTCTACCTATGCCTGAGTAAAAGTAAGTACAACTGAAATTTACATCATCCTAAAATATTACTATCAGAATATTAATGTAAATTAATAGTTTCAACGATATTATTTAGAAATAATATAACTGCAAACAATACGAATCATTAGCATCAAAATCGGTATAGTTTAGTATAGTAGTATTTCACTTTATTCTCACTTAACCCAATGCATTTATCGTATATTAAATTATGTCTAAAAACTTCCTTTGCAATGGCCTTTTCCGATTCCTACTTTATGGCGTTATAATTAATAACAATATTCATAACATCTCTGATGAAAGCAGGGAGATCCCAATTACCACCATTTCAATAACTAATACTATTAACAAAGACACATTCTATAGCCAGAAAAATCTTGCTAGCCGGAATTCGTACCTTGGTGTTGGAGTCCTAGCACAGTGACCACTTTCTCACCGCACTCGGTGTGTTTGGTATTTCGCCCTTAGTTTCTCTTAAGGTCTACAGATAAGCTCCAGCGTCCTGTCTCGCGTGCCACCTCATAGTGTGGCTTCTTTAGATGATGTTCCTTTTAGGAGGGGAAGCTTTAAGTAACGTATGCCTCAATTTCATACTACATACATTGTGATACATTGTAACCAAAAAGCTCATACGGGCAGCCAAACCCGTTGCTGCCCGCCTTTCTTGAAGGACCATATTATAATTGAATATCAAGAAAGTGTAACTTTCATTTAAATGAACAACAAATATCTACACAGGAAATAAAATTATATCCTTGAACGATGTTAGGATTATACGTATATGTTGGATTGCCTTTCGTGTGTGAAAATTGTGCTTTTAATTGTATGCCTATTATGTATCGTCTTTTCTATTTTAATATCATATATTTATTCTGTCATCTTATCCATACAGAATTTAAAATTAAGTTAAATTTTCGTTTTTTTAATTAATACGTAGTACCTTACGTAATGATATGGGATACTGCTGGGGAAACGATAAATGTCCATGAAGAACCAAATGTTTTCATTCACATAAGCATGAAAAATGTACGTACAGTGGAGAGTATTTAACTAAATTATACCTCAAAGAGGAATTTTCATTTTTCCTGCATCCAATTTCGCCATGTCGGCAACATCTTAAATTAAATACAAATTAATACTGTTTTTATTTGCACCCTTCCCAAGATAAAAACTTTGGCTACGACCATTATTTACGTGGAATACAAATTTGTTTGCAGTTCAAATAACATACGCTGTGATGAAAGTATGAAGTTTTTGAAATATTTTTCAATATTCTTTTGTTTGTAATATTAATATACATCAAGAACATTTAACTTTCATCAAAATAAACAACAAAAATCTACTCATAAAATACGCTGATTTCCTTGAACGAACTTTGGATTACGTTTTTCTACGTATCAGCTGGATGATTCTTCGTAAGTAAAACAATTTCTGCGATTAAAAATGTATGCTTACTATGTTTACTCTTTTCTATTGTATTCACCTCAAATTATTTTTTCATATTCTGCAAACGGGCTTTAGAATTAAGTTCTTTTTCTACGTTTTTCAGAATTATTTACATAGATACGTTACCTGTAGCATATTTGTTTGTTTATATAATTGAATACTTCACAGGTAATCGTCTATTTATTTTCCGCATTTTTATCTTATGCAGATTTTTATTCTAACTTTGCTTTGATTGGCGTATTTTCTTAAATTAATTTTACAAATGCACATTCATTAGGAATCAACTCCAAATCTCCCGTATCAAATAAGCGTAGAAGGCCTTTGAAATCCAAAGGGGGACGTCCTAAAACCTTGAACGACCTTCGGATTATGTAGTTCTACGTGTTCGCTGGATAATTTTTGTAAGTAAAAACAATTTCTGCATTTATCATCGCATGCAAAATATTTTCCCAACATCTCCATATGGGCTTTAAATTCAACTTCTTTTTCTACATTCTTCAAAATTATTCAACTACGTTGCCTAATTTCTATTTGTTTATTTAATTAGAAACGGAGCTCATAGTGCCGCTTTAGACGCCATTTAATGTGCATAGGAATCAATTGAAGTATGCCTTGCACTGAACCGAGTACTACAGGTAACGAATCATCTATCGATTTCTCGCCTTTTTATCTTACGAAGACTTTTATTATTACTTAAATTTGTTTGGCGCATTTCTTTAATTTAATTTTACGTATGCGTATTCTTTAAGGTCTCAACTGCAAAACTCCCGTCTCAATTAAACGTGAAAGGCTTTCGAAATAATTATTATATTATTAGATGAAACTCGATCTCATATTTGAAAATTAGGTATACGATAGACAGTAGTATAATTAAAAAGACACATATCCCTTCATAATTTTCTTTGCTTGCAGTTTGCAAGCACCCATTTACTAGTTCATATATATACCTATATAGATAGATAGGATACAAATTCACAGCCTAAACTACAAGCGTCATTGATCTGAAATTTTTATGACATATTGGCCATAACGTGAAACCCACAGGAAAAAAGAGACTTTGATCCTCAGTGTCATAGGTTCGATTCCAGAGGGCCCCAAAGTCCCGATTTTTCCCGTTTGAATGCATTGCCGTGATTTTCGGGAATTAAAAAAAAATACTTTCTGGATAGGTAGAGAAGTAAAACTCAAGGTGCCTATATTTATGGTCTTGGACTTTCGAAAACATCAATGACTTTTACAAAAGTTATCCTGGGTTCGATGCTAGGACGATGCAAAGATCTGCCCTTTAAAATACATGGGAGCCGTTTTTCATTATTTTTTTAGATGCACTTATCGAAATGATAGGATGTTCGTGCTTGGCTGGAAGATGTATGGTACGAATAAGTTTTAGAAAAAAATTTTCATAAGACCGTACTGTTCCTGGGTTCGAAGCCAGAGCACAATAACGTTTCTCTCATAAGGAATATAAAGGAAAAGTAGGACGTCATTTGAGGCAGTTGTAACCAATATTTCTGCTTGAATTTGCATACGCGGTTAGAGATGGTGTTTTTCTTTTGTGCTGCATAGAAAGTATTGCCTGAAAGACCCGGGTTCGATGCCGGGCAGTAAAAATATCACCCATATATAATACTATGGGGTATCTTTTCATAATTTTTTTATGCATTTATCGATATGTAAGGGAGCTCTTGCTTAGATGGAAGATGTATATTAACACTTTGTTTAAGAAAAAAAATAGATAAGACCATGCTGTTCCTGGGTTCGATGCCAGAGCACATTATAATTTCTCAAATAAGGAGTGTATGTGAATAGTAGGACGTCGTTTGAGGTAGTTGCACCTAATAGTTTTGCTTGAATTTTCACACATAGTTTGATATAGTAATTTTCTATTTTGCTGCATAGTAAGTACACCAGGAAGACCGGGGTTCGCTGCCAGGTGATTAAATTGCAGCGAATTCTACGAATATTTTGAATTTTTTTTTTCTTTTGATGTCCGTCCCGGTATATGATGCCGATATGAAATTAGTGTTGTCGATCTGCTTGCAGTATGCAAGCTACATTTTACTCGTATATATATATAGGTATATCCGGAGAAGCGTCTATATATATATATATATATATATATATATATATATATATATAATATATATATAATATATATATATATATATATATATATATATATCTATTATATATAGATGCTTCTCCGGATTCATTCATATATATAGCTATATAGATAGGATACAAATTCACAAGCTAAACCACAAGCGTCATTGACTTGAAATTTTTATGACATATTGGCCATAACGTATAACCCCCAGGAAAAAAGCGACTTTGATCCTCAGTGCCATAGGTTCGATTCCAGAGGGCCCCAAAGTCCCGATTTTTCCCGTTTAAATGCATTGCCGTGATTTTTGGGAATTTAATAAAAATAGTTTCCGGAAAGGTAGAGAAATAAAACTCAAGTTGCCTATATTTATGGTCTTAGACTTTCGAAAACATCAACGACTTTCACAAAATATATCCTGGGTTCGATGCTAGGACGATGCAAATATCTGCCCTTTAAAATACATGGGAGCTGTTTTCAATATTTTTTTTGATGCACTTCTCGAAAAAATAGGAAGTTCGTGCTTAGCCGGAAAGCGTAAGGTAAGAATTAGTTTAAGAAAAAAAATTTCATAAGACCGTACTATTCCTGGGTTCGATGCCAGAGCACATTAACATTTCTCTCATAAGGAATATAAGGGAAAAGTAAGTCTTCGATTGAGGCAGTTGCAGCCAATATTTCTGCTTGAATTTTCGCACATAGTTAAAGAATAATATCTTCTATTATGTTGCATAGGAAGTTTCACCAGAAAGTCCCGGTTTCGATGTCGGGCGGTCATTATGTCTCCCGTTTAAAATACATAGGGTTTGTATTTCATTATTTTTTTGATGCACTTATTGAAATGATAGGAAGTTCGTGCTTGGCTGGAAGATTTATGGTTAAAACTGGTTTAAGAAAACAGTTTTCAGAAGATCGTAATATTCCTGGGTTCGATGCCAGAGCACATTAACATTTCTCTCATAAGAAATATAAGGGAAAAGTAGGACGTCGTTTGATGCAGTTTCAGATAATATTTCTGCTTGAATTTTCATAGATAGTTGGAGATGGTGATCTTCTATTGTGCTGCATAGTATGTATCACTAGGAAGACCAGGGTTCGATGCCGGACGAATAAATTGCAGCGAATAATCAGAATATTTTCAATCCATTTTTTTTTCTTTTGACGGCCTTCCCGATATGATGCCGACTTAAAATTAGTGTTATCGATGTGCTTGCAGTATGCAAGCAACATTTTACTCGTATATATATATGAATATATGATATATGAATGAATCCGGAGAAGCATCTATATATAATAGATAGAGAGGATACAAACTCACAGCCTAAACCACAAGAGTGATTGAGCTGAAATTTTTACGACATATTGGCCATAACGTATAACCTCCAGAAAAATTGCGATTTTGATCCTCAGTGTCATGGGTTCGATTCCAGGGGGCTCCAAAGTCCCGATTTTTCCCGTTTAAATGCATTGCTTTGATTTTCGGGAATTAAAAAAAAATACTTCCCGGATAGGTAGAGAATCAAAACTCAGGGAGCCTTTATATATGGTCATGATCTATCGAAAACATAAATGAGTTTTACGGAAAATAACCTGGGTTCGATGCTAGGTCGATGCAAAAATCTGCCGTATAAAATGTATTGTTGCGATTTTTATGATTTTTTTTGGACCCCTTCCCGATGGCATGGAAACTTGAAATACTTCCCATCATGCTATCGACTTAAAACTTAGCATGATGGAAGAACCAGTCTAAACAAATCAAACTATGCATTCATAGCTATCAATACGTCCTGGGTTCGACACCAGGTGTCTCTGCAATCAGAAGTTGATCCGAATTTTAGGAATTATTTTGAAACCTTTCCCAATAATATAGAAACTTGAAATTTGGCATATAGATTGAGATCAATAATAACTTTCAGAAACATTTTTTAAATTTCCAAGATCGTCCTTGGTTCGAGTCCCGAGAGCCATTTACAATCGTGAAAATTTGAGCGTCTTTTGAGGCAGTTGTAGCCAATATTTCTGCTTGAATTTTCACACATAGTTAGAGATGGTGATCTTCTATTGTTTTTCATAGTAGGTTTTCAGTAAGACCCGGGTTCGATGCCAGACGATGACATTTCAGCGAATTTTAAGAAAAAATTAAATCCTTTTTTTTTCTTTTGAGGACCGTCCCGATATAATGCCGATATGAAATTAGTGTTGTCGATCTGCTTGCAGTATGCAAGCTACATTTTACTCGTATGATATATGAATGAATCCGGAGAAGCATCTATATATAATAGATATATATAGAGAGAGGATACAAAGTCACAGGCTAAACCACTAGCGTCAATGGCTTGAAAT
Source organism: Sympetrum striolatum (assembly GCA_947579665.1). Classification (NCBI taxonomy): domain Eukaryota; kingdom Metazoa; phylum Arthropoda; class Insecta; order Odonata; family Libellulidae; genus Sympetrum; species Sympetrum striolatum. The sequence goes on from OX388346.1 coordinate 88,044,082, forward strand.
TTTTACGACATATTGGCCATAACGTATAACCTCCAGAAAAATTGCGATTTTGAACCTCAGTGTCATGAGTTCGATTCCAGAGGGCCCCAAAGTCCCGATTTTTCCCGTTTAAATGCATTGCTTTTATTTTCGGGAATTAAAAAAAAATACTTTCCGGATAGGTAGCGAATCAAAACTCAAGGAGCCTATATATATGGTCATAATCTATCGAAAACATAAATGTGTTTTACGGAAAATATCCTGGGTTCGATGCTAGGTCGGGGCAAAAATCGGCCGTTTAAATTGCATTGTGGTAATTTTTAAGATTTTTTTTGGACCCTTTCCCGATGGCATGGAAACTTGAAATTCGGCATGGAGTTGGGGATCAATATTAAATTTCAGGATCAAATTTTACATATTCGCTGATGGTCCTTGGTTCGAACCCAGAGGGCCATTTAAATTCCTCAATGCATTTCTTACGGAGATAACGGAAACAAATTATAGGTACTTCCCGGCACGATAAAGCCTTTTAACTTTGCACTAAGAAAGATTAAGTGTATACAAATCAAACTGTGCATTCCCAGCTGTCAATGTGTCCTGGGTTCGACACCAGGCGTCTCTAATATCAGTAACTGATCTGATTTTCAATAATTATTTTGAACCCTTTCCTAACAATATAGAAACTTGAAATTCGGCATGTAGATAGAGATCATAATTAACTTTCAGAAAAATTTTTTAGATTTCCAAGATCGTCCTTGGTTCGAATCCAGTGAGCCCTTTAAATTCGTGAAAATGAGAACGTCTTTTGAGGCAGTTGTAGCCCATATTTCTGCTTGAATTTTCACACATAGTTAGAGATGGCGATGTTCTATTGTGCTGCATAGTAAGTTCAGCAGTAAAGACCCGGGTTCGATGCCGAACGATGTAATTTCAGTGAATTTTAAGAAAAATTTCAATCAATTTTTTTCTTTTGATGGCCGTCCCTATATGATGCCGACATGAAAATAGTGTTGTCGATCTGCTTGCAGTATGCAAGCAACATTTTACTCGTATATATATAGGTATATCCGGAGAAGCGTCTATATATAATAGATATACACTGGGGATCAAAAGTCTAAGCATGTTCCACAAGTGCCACAGCCTTGAAATTTTTACGACATATTGGCCATAACGTGTAACCTCCAGGAAAAAGCCGATATTGAACCTCGGTGTCATGGGTTCGATTCCAGATGGCCCCAAAGTCGCGATTTTGTCCATAAGAATACATGGTGGGGATTTTCGAAAATTTTTTTTGAGGCACTTCCCGGAAAAGGAAGGATTTGAAATTCAAGGGACCGCTAGATGCCGTTCATATCTAAAGGAAACCATAAAGACATCTACGAATATCATCCTTGGTTCGATGCTAGGTCGGGGCAAAAATCGGCCGTTTAAAATGCATTGTGGCGATTTTTAAGATTTTTTTGGACCCTTTTCCGATGGCATAGAAACTTGAAATTCGGTATGAGGTTAGATACCATAAAATATATCATAATCGAATTTTATATATTCGCTGATGGTCCTTGGTTCAATCCCAGAGGGACATTTAAATTCCTCAATGCATTTCTTACGGAGATAACGGAAACAAATTTTAGGTACTTCCCGGTACGATATCGACTTCAAACTTGGCCTGTAGAAAGATCAAGTACATACAAATCAAACAGTGCAATCATAGCTATCAATGTGTCCTGGGTTCGACACCAGGTGTCTCTGCAATCAGATGTTGATCTGATTTTTAGGAATTATTTTGAAACCTTTGCCAATAAGATAGAAACTTCAAATTCGGCACATAGATAAAGATCATAAATAACTTTCAGAAACAATTTTTAGATTTCCCAGATCGTCCTTGGTTCGAATCCAGAGAGCCATTTAAATTCGTGAAAATTATAACGTCTTTTGAGGCAATTGTAGCCCATATTTCTGCTTAAATTTTCACACTTAGTTAGAGATGGTGATGTTCTATTGTGCTGCATAGTAAGTATCACTGGAAAGACCCGGGTTCGATGCCAGACGATCATATGTCTCCGAATTTTAAGAAAAATTTCAATCTTTTTTTTTTCTTTTAAGGACCGTCCCGATATAATGCCGATATGAAATCAGTGTTGACGATCTGCTTGCAGTATGCAAGCAACATTTTACTCGTATATATATATATATATATATCTGAAACTATCACGGAAGTAATCGTTTTAAACGAAAGAATGAT